>CAHIKZ030005449.1:1080000-1285000 GCA_903632075.3 Acanthosepion pharaonis
AAAATCATTATTTAAATATAAATCCCTAATTCCCAGAATCCTGTAATATTAGCTTTCTACCCACATCATATCGCTCGACGACATCATTCACTTTAAACGCATATGCATTATTGTCAGTAGAATAAAATTATAATTTTATTTTTAATGACATTGTTCTGACGCATTTTCATGCACCAGAACGTATTTTCCCTATTTGATCCGGGAATTATTAAATGGTAGCAAATATACTGTTGTAGTCAGTTCGGTCAAACCAACCCTTACTTTATTAAATGATTTATCGGTGATATATTACTGTATGTATTTTCATTAAATTGCTTCCCATACTTACGCAGGAATAATAAATAACGCCTAAACGATTAAACTCCTCGCCCAGCTTCTTATAAATGTAACATGAATAATTTGGAATGAAAGAAAATGCCGGAAATATAACGGATGATCATAAGAACAGAATATTCCGATGTTCAAACAATATAAATTCTCTTCTTTTATCTGCCCTTCATTTTATATCAGATTTTTATTAAATTTGCGTACAGAATTATTTGTAAAGATTTTATTTCCTCTCCATTATGAACAACCTACTAAAAAAGAAATGAGATACATTGTCAACGGTAGCTTAGTTTTTCCATTATCATAGACTTCATTATATATTATCGATTAATATTAATGACCAAAGTGTTATCAGGAAACTTATTTGATTTTTAAAACATATTAATATATGTCATGAAGTGTAACTTATAAAATTGTATAATTATTTAAGAAAAATCTAATATGTGTAAATAAATATACACACATAAACGAAATTCACGCTAAAATTTGTTAGAATGTACTGTACATTCATGGAAAAAGCTGCGCATATTCAAATTGCGTACTATGAATTGACTGTTATTAAGCTGCTACTATTAGAAACGTATAATTACTTCAGTTCAATCTTGGTCGGAAATAAATATTGAGAAAAAAACTACGAATGCTTTATTGTCACTTATCTTCTGAAGGTTATTAAGCTGCTATTGTTAGCAACTTGTAATTATTTCAGTTCAGTGTTGATCGGTGATAAAATTTGAGAAAAGAATCACCAAATATTTTATTGTCAGTTATTATTTAATTAATGTTTTATAGTGTATTTTCGCAAAATAAAAAAAGCCTAAATAGCAATCAAATTAGCTGGACACTAATTCAGATTGTTATAATGCTGGGGAAATTGAAAGTAAGAATGAATATCATGAGAACGTCTTTGATAGATTTGTTTGAACGTGGAAAAAAAACAAAAGAAAAAGGTTGGAGTTGTCAGGTAAATATAAACTTGTAACTATCTGGAAGGTTAAAAGTTTAAGTAATGTTCAACATAGAAAAACAAAAGGAACATTTCTTTTTAAAGGGACTCATTTAGCCTCTTCACGTGCTGATTAATAAGGATGATGCACAGAAATTAATGTCTCTCTATTTCTTTCAGTGGATATAAATAAAAAACATGGAACACAATGGCACCAATACATAGTGTAGGTCTTCTGCAACAAAATGCTATTTAACTACATAAAAAACCATCCGGTCAATGAAGATGTATAAGGGTGCACATGGCCTATAATTTCAAACTCTTGAATGATTTCAAGTGTCATGCCTACAAAGAATCCTCAGATTACATTCGGAGCAGAATATATTCGCAGCAGCATAAAAATATCGCAGTAGAAACAAATCGTATCACGTAGATAGTCGGCTGATAATCATTTGATTTGGCGACGTATCTGCACTGACACTGTCCAGATTAGTGTATCAAAGTAGGTCCAGTCGGAAGAGGAAATCTCTGGATTTTACCATCAATTTACTATATGCATTCTTACGTTCGTTTGATGTCATCTACCTTCGTCACTACGCATGAAGCAATTGAGGACAACATAACTTTGCTCAGATCTACTGTTTGGTCTATATAAACATTCAGTATACACACACACACACACACACGCACACACACACACACATATATATATATATATATATATATATATATATATATATATATATATGTATGTACATAATAATAGTGAACATACATATTATCTCCGTCAGTAGCACGAAAAGGAGTTTCATGCAGTTTACATGAAACACCTCTTCGTGCTAACGATATTTTGGACATTATTTATATTTAATAATATATATTTAGAGGTCTGTTAGAGACCTTTGAGCTCTGTATATATAACAGCTGCGGAACAAAGTACATTTCTACGTACGGGCATGTTTATGTACATTTTTTATCATACCCATACTTCACTTTCTTTCTCTTCTCTCTCTCTCTCTCTCTCTCTCTATATATATATATATATATATATATATATATATATATATATATATATATATATATATATACACAAACAAAAATATAGGTTAAAACATAATTTGGTTTTATCATTTCACACTAAGAAACAACAAAAGACCGGAGGATACAAGGGGTTAAAAAGTAACTTAAAAATTCTTAACAAACCAAACAGCTCAAACAAGTATGTATATATATATATCTATGTATGTGTATATATATATACACATACATCAATAATAAATAATAAAATAATTTAAAGAGAATAAAAAAATGATTACTAGAATTAAACTTATATTTTAAAACAAAATTCTATTCTTTTAATGTACATTCTATGAATATTTGTTTAGAGGCAGTCCCATATATATATCAAACATTATAATCTTTATGAACCCCCAAAATAACACTTTCAAAGTAAAACAAAATAAAAACGTCTGTTTCTAGCATTTTGTTTTTACAAAGAAAAGTAATGACACTTTGTCTCATAACTTTCTGCTCTATTTTCTCGCTATGGGTTTTTTCTTCTCTACCCCTTCGATATCAATATATAACTTCCGTTGAGTTAACCGTTTAAATGTGTCAATGTCTGATAACTCACTCATGTCTTCTCTCTCCCCGCTCACTTCCTCACTTCGTTAATTTACATATGTTTAATATGGTCCGTCAAAAATTTGTAAATATTCTTTTTCATTTTTTGTTTGAAGTAAAGCCTGATGAACCGCAGTCCTTTAAAAGGGCTGTGGTGAAATAATTTATTATATGGAACCTTAAAGTGGTTTGTTTTTATTTAAATTATTTGCTCTGGATTTACATTGAGCTCTCTGGTTTTTATCCTCCTTAGGTTTACCCATACGGATTACCTAGTTTTCAAAAATATATATATATATATATATATATATATATATATATATATATGTGAAAAAGTGTATATAAATATAAATAAATATATATATGTATAATTATTTATATATTATATGCGCGATACTTATCAGAAAGCGCTCAATATCAGAGATAGAGCTAACATCGCTAAAGCGTGAAACCCAGGGTCACAAACTCACATCTATCCAACCAAATATATATATATATATGTATATATATATATATATATATATATATATATATATATATATATATATAAATTTGGTTCCGGCTTGCAAGCAGTAAAATAGTGAGATCAAACTCGCAAACAAGTACTAAGCATAGTTTCGTAAAATGGAGATACCAATGATGAATCAGTCTTCATATTTTGTGGCCTTAGTATCTATTTGTGTATCTAAAGGTTAGTTTATGTTTTAATCTCTGTTAGGCAGTGTGTCTAAATTCTGAAAATGCTGCCATGATAAATAGATAGCATATGTATATATCTATTAAATTAATATATATCTATCAATCTCATTTCACTGGTGGTGTGCATCGACTGGGTATGAATTTAGGTTATTTTTATTGTTCGTACATGTTTAAAATCCAGAAGTGCATTCGGTCCCATAGATATGGAAAGCTCTCAAAATAAGGTTAATAAAAATTAGCTCAAAAATATTTCGGTAAGTACAAGTAGTAGTTAGGTTTAAATGTAATTTGCATATATCATTTGTTTTTATTTGTATATGTATATATATATATATATGCATGTTTCATTAAAAACGACAGACAAGGTACTACAGTTGAGCTTTTTATTTAATTTTTCTTGTGTTCTGACAAGAGCTTTCTTTTCTGGACACAAGAAAAATTAAATAAAAAAGCTCAACTGTAGTACCTTGTCTGTCATATTTTAATGAAACATGCATAAAGGAAGCGATTGCCTAATTATATATATATATATATATATATATATATATATGTATATGTATATATATATATATGTATATATATATATATATATATATATATATATATATATATATATATGTATATATATATATATATATATATATATATGTATATGTATATATATATATATATATATATATATATATATATATATATATATATATATATATATATGTATATATATATATATATATATATATATATATATATATATATATATATATATATATATATATATATATATATATATATATATATATATATATATATATATATATATATATATATATATATATATATATATATATATATATATATATATATATATATATATGTATATATATATATATATATATATATATATATATATATATGTATATGTATATATATATATATATGTATATGTATATATATGTATATATATATATATATATATATATATATATATATATGTATATAGATAGATAGATAGATAGATAGATAGATAGATAGATAGTGATAGATAGATAATATTAGTGGAAAATATACATACATATGCAAAATATATAAATACCCATACATGTATATTTTTAGAAAAAAATTCCAAGAGGAAGAATCCAGGTAGAACTCAATGTCTAGGACAGAGTAAGGATATAATAAAAGACTTAAACACGAATATTCCATGGTCATAATTTATTCCATTGGAATCGTAAATACGATCCAATTCATCAGACCAACAAATTAAAAAAGAAAACAGAAAAAAAACAACTCCGGAAATAAAAACAGAATTTAGAGAGAGTATAAGTATGAGGAGGAGGAGATTAAACCTTAACAGAGAGACTTTTAGGGAGATGGGTGGAAGGGTTTAATTAAGAGAAAAAATGAATGTTGACGGATGTCTAATGCATAAAGATACATTTCGTGGTGACATACACATACCATAGACAATCTAATGTTAGAATAAGGGAGGGAAATACGAGGTGGGGGAGAGAGATGGGACGAAGGAAAGTAAAATTGCGTTTACTTAAAGGGCCGCTTTGTAAGTGAGAAAATTTGACAAATTTAATATCGACTACAGGTTACAAATATATAAAGATAAATATAACGATGATCTAATCCAGCAAGGACCTATATTTCTATGTTCAAAAACACATGCGAATATACACAATAATATATACATGTATATACATTCACATAGGCGTGTACCCGCATAAACACATCCATATACCCATATGCTTTAATTTTCAGCCATTTGATCACCATGTCTCCATTTGAACATACATGAACTCGCATACACACTAACACAGTATATGTATATATATATATATATATATATATATATATATATATATATATATATATATATATATATATATATACTGTGGGGTAAAACGTCCAAACAACTCAATTTTTTGTTCCGTCTCTCCTAATACTCTTTCTCAATACGATTTTTTCTTATCCTCATGTTCTCGGACGAATTTCCACCTGGCATATCTGTGTCTTTACAATAGCAGCGTAGGGGAACATGATTTTTGATTGTTCTGATGAATCTACTTTCTTGCTATCCATTTAGTCTCACAGATTCCTAATGAAAGCAAATGATCCTGAAACTCTTGATCAGTAACCATTGTATTTTGTCTAATTTCCTCGAAGAGACTGAAGAACTCTCCTGTGGAACAATTGTTCTTTGGTTGTCAAAATTTTTCTGTTTTCTATAAGTTGCATTGAATGAACTAATAGTAATAAATGATACTAAATTGAATATCCAGTTTTCTAAGATTTTCATGTAACATTTACCTATTTCCCAGAGCTTAAAAATTAGTTCTTTTTACGAATTTATTAATTCTTTACCGTTTGCTGTGATGATAACCTTCTTGCAGAATGTTCTCTTTGTATATTTTATGCTAAAAATAAGTACTGATAACATTGTTGGGACATTCGAGATTATTCCACATGAAAAAAAATAGAGTATTAAAGCAATTTAAAAGTTTTCAAATGTGAAATTTGCATTGTACGAATAATTTTTCACGAATGAAAAGGGATAAATGGGATTTACAATTATTAAATCATATATTGTTCTGTTTTCTATGCTTATTTAGTTCTTATGCATCTGTGTAAAGTTAAGTATATGAAACTTATGTTTATTTATTAGTTAGAAATAAATTGAATAAAAACAATTATATGTGTACGAATATTTGTTTCCCCCACTATATATATGTGTGTGTGTATAAATGTGTGTGTGCATGCGTGTGTGTGTGTATGTGTGTATGTATATATATATATATATATATATATATGTGTGTGTGTGTGTATATATGTGTGTGTGTGTGAGTTGTGTTGATTGTTGAGTTGATGTTATATATATATATATATATATATATATATATATATATATATATATATATGTCATATGCTTATACTGATAAGGCCATCTAAAACAAAGTCTTAATCGATAAAATTTTATTCTTGCCTCTCCTTACTAGTTTTCCGTACTTCGTCTAATTCAATTAACTGGTCGACATGCTCCCTTCCTTAAAAGAAAACGATTTCATTTACTTTAAAGATAAACGCTACATTTGTTTCTGTTTTAAACTTTAATTAAATTCAGGATGTTCTAAGACAGAAGGGAGACGAGAATGCTGAGACAAAGCTAGCAAAAATGTCTGCATACTCCGTTCTTTGTCGTGACTTCCATCAACATGATTTATTGAATCAACAATGAACCTCGCATTAATCAGTGTCTGGCACGGGAACGAAATTACATACGGCATTAACCTAAGAACCTTAACTTTCATACTTTTATTGAATGAAATAACAATTTAAAAGCTGTTCCTGGAGTTGCAACGGCTGTTAAGTGTCGAGATTCCTGTTTGGGTTCAGTGGTTACAAAATCGGGCCAGACATTCGACTGATATACTCTACTGAATAATATTGATATGAGAATACCACATTGCCATAGAGTGGTAGCTCGAACATATATATATATCTTGTGTTTATTTCCGCGCATGTACGTTGTCGAATGCACATTATAATAGGTTTTGTTGGGTGCCGTGTTTAAGCAACAGAATCCCATGATGCAATTCACTCCACTATAAATCCGGAAACGGCATGCTGTATTGTTTCGCTTTCACATCGTATGTTCCAGTATGAATATTGCAGTGTGTTTGGGTGTCGATCTGAGGAGAGTGCAAATGATTCGCAAAGAGTTGGATGAATCTGATGGGGATTATGATATTACTGCGGCTCAAAAATTCAATCTGATCGCACTGATGAGAAAACAGCTCCCAAAGTTGTTGATATGGGAATCAGACTCAACTCGGAGGCCCATATCATTTGTCCTGATAAGTTAGTGCTATCCTGACTAAAGAGGGTGACTTTTATAAACCTTTTGTCTGGCCGCATGATTCTATACCATGACAAATAAACTGTAAAACTCAATTAGTTATATCAGACAATTACCCTTTACATCTGGCTACCTATCTCTCCAGATTGCAAACTTTTGGTTATTATGTATGGAGCATATTTGAACGAGAGACCAACAAAACTGTTTGGAACACCAAAGATAAGCTGAAGGCAAGAATTATGACAATATTCTCCAAGATAAACAAGGAGACAGCTCAGAAGTGCTGCAGGGGATTTTGAAGTCATCTGGAGGAGATTTTATTGAATGAATTTACTCTTTAGAATTTTAAGATAATTTGTGTTTAATTTTGGTAATTATATCTCTTAAAAAGAGATGTCAGTTTTATTTTTTAAATTGCATAAATTAGACGACAATTTATCCATCGCAGCATGTATATACCTTGTCCAGAATTGAAGGTGAAATATTGCATAATTCCCCGTATCGACTATTGTCTGTGGGAAACCATTTGATCTTGGCAACTTGCAGAAACCAAAACAATGCTTCTCATCACAGAACATGTAGGACAGCAGAATTAAAAGTTCAGCCTGCAAAAGAATGCAAAAGAATTTGAGACTGTAGATTAAATATATGCATGGATTACGCATTTATAATCAAAGCTAAATGCATCCAATCTGTGCTGCATACTTCATCCACTCTATGCAGCAACATTAATGACTCTTCACAATGGCTCTCCATAATTTCCTGTCTTTTGTAGCCCTTTAAAAAAAATTACCTTTTTTTATTTTATCTGTCCTAATCGCTGTTCTTAAAAAGCATTCACCGAAGCTCATTACGTGGTTTTTGCGGTTTATATGGTTGCATATGGCGGTGGTTTTTATGGTAGTGGGAGTAAATATTGCAAATAGCATGTAACCCAGGGACACAAACTCACATCAATGGAAATAAATATCTTAGCTCTATCACTGATATTGAGCGCTTTCAAAAAGTAACGTGTATATATATATATATATATATATAAATATATATATATATATATATATATATATATATATATATATATATATATATGTATGTATGTATGTATGTATGTGTGTATGTATGTATGTATCACACACACACAAACACACACACACATATATATATATATTGAGAGTTCGAATTCCATTTGGTTTCGTTATATTTACGAAGTGCATTTACACTTAAACGTGGGTATGAATCCACCTCTTTTCGTCTGAGCTATGGGTTAAATAGTAAGACATGTATGAGAAAATCTTTCCTTTCTCAAAATCATTTTACGATCCTTCATTTTTTTTCTGCTTTAAATATCCCCCGAAAAGTAGATAAAACGAAAAAAAAAAACCAAAAAACTAAACAAAAATCTAGTACAAAATATGCCTAAACATACTTAAGGTCTGTATTATAGGGTGGTTCTATGCGAAATTGAATTTCCCAAGGTATAAAAAATCTCCAACAATATTATGTCGTGTGTAATATATGAAAATAAATTTTACACATCTTACGAACTGTGTCGTTATCTTCTAAAGGCATCCTGTTTATCGGTGATTTTTTTAGATGATTAAATGCAATGAAAAGAAATCTGTTATCTGTTCAAGATAACTTGTTCTAATGTAACCGAATCAATTTAGCAGAGAAGTTTCGTAATTAGCTTTAAGGATTAATTTTAAATAAAAGCGTGAAAACCTCCTCGAGAAGATACTCGGAACGTGTATAGTATAAAGAATATTTTAAAGGAACTGTTTAAATTGACAGCTATAGAGATTTCGGATTTAAATGCCGATATCTTCTCATTCTCTCCTGGGTAAAAATTAAACGGAATTAAATATCGCATTTATTATTCTAAACAAGAAATCGACATTTATCATAGCACTGGCTTGATAATTACATCCTCTAAAACACGTGATCTTTCTCTGAATTATAGATACTGCTCAAATGATCTGTTACCTACTCAACAGGAAAGGTATATATATATATATATATATATATATATATATATATATATATATATATATATATATATATATATATGCATATTTTCATTGGATATGGCAGACAATGCGTTTGAATTTAGTTGTTTATACAATTTTTCATGTGTTCTTAATTTTTTTTTTCTTTCGTTAGATAATTTTTATAAAAACCTATTCGTAACATACTTGTTGATAACACACATATAATAGCAAGGTCTACATGTAAAAAAAGGCTAAAAATAATGGAAGCCTTATTAATAATAAAAAAAAACAACACTCAAAATAATATCAACTATGAACATGGACAAAATATCTTGACCGTGTTTTCAAACTGAAAACATTGTTATATATATATATATATATATATATATATATATATATATATATATATATATATATGCAACAATCTATTTCTTGTCAGCAGTTAATATATTTCAACTTTGGAAATGTCTAAATATATAGCCGAAAGTTAAATTTACAAATGGACATACTTTATATAATAATTTATCTACCGTAAAGAAAAATGTATAAGATGACATGTGAAATTGTATAAAAAATAAATCAAAGCATCTCGTCTGTCATATTCAATGAAAGAATGATTTCTGCCTAATTGCACACACACGCGCGAGCGCGCACACAGAGACACACACACACACACACACACACATATATATATATATATATATATATATATATATAGCAAGTTTTAGTAGATTGAGCAGTGGCAACTTTTACCGATCTGCAATAGTATTTCGAGTTCAGTCCTAAATGAGTGTATCTAGCATGAGTCATTCTGTTACACTACTCTAATCTTAGAATATGTTAGCAATAAACTTATATTTCATTTCCGTTTTCCCTCGATATTGCACTGGAGAAATGCTTAATATGAAAATTGCACAATGTTTAACTACCATACAGAAACCTTCACCATTGTTCTGTTAGTAATTTGAATTGTGCTTATTGAATAACATTTGCGAGACAGTCTTAAAATTTTATATATCTTGTGCATTGTGAATATTGGCAATTATGACTCTCTTCTTGTAGCCCCAATAATGTAGTATATGTAGTATCCATTTTTTGTCTCCTCATACCATCCATTCTTGGGCACCTGGCCGAGTTGTTACAACTTTCGCATTCTGACCCCGGTTCGAATCTCACGATTTGACAGGAAGGAGATTTCTGATGTTATAGATCTAGTATACACCATCTTTGGAAAGTGCCTGAGAAACATACTACACGTTGACCCAAGACGGAACTATTTGGGGCCGTCGATAGCTGTGCTAGCACGAAGGTGCAAGTCATCGTGGCTGTGGACTTGAACGTGTTCGACTTGTTCATATTGTTGATGACGGTAGATATCACTCTCTTTCACAAAAAACTTTAACTAAAATCTGCTCAGCATATTTGCAGTATAAACCACATGTTGGCTATGGAACCTACACTTCAAGTGCAGTACTAGATTGGCGATAAGGTATTGTCAGTTTTATTGTCAGAATTTGCTATATGTGGCCGTAAGTTTGATGCTAACATTTTCTTTTCTCGCACTTCTCACTTGTGGAACTTTTTTCCGGCTCCATGCTTTCCAGACAACTTTGATTTTTACAAATTTATATGCAGTGTCAATTGATATGTATTGCCCTGTTAAACGTTATTATAGTGGACACTTCGTATTTGAAATATTATCCCTCATTTTTATTTATTAAACAGTGAGTATTAGTTCTGTCGACCTGCGCATTCAAGAATACACAAGCCAATAGACATAATACACACGGGTTAATAAATAAAGACGGGCTGTCTATTTCAAATACATAGTATCCCCTATAATAACGTATTATTTGGAGTAACACACACACACACACACACACACACACACACACACACATATATATATATATATATATATATATATATATATATATATATATATATATGTATGTTATACCATAATACCTATTCTATTGTAATAGACTCTCCCACAAATAATAAGTCGTAGTAGATTGCTGCGTCATTAACTCTTATTTCAATTTCCTAACGTTTTGTACGTCGAACCTGATTTAGGACGTGTTGAATAAACACAAATGCACCCGAGCAAGTATTAAACGGCTATCCTCGATTAAGTGTAGCCAGCTATACGATCCATTAACACAAAGACGTAGGTGAGAATAATCGTTGTTTCTACGGCTATTATTTTCTTCAGTTTCCCCGTCAGTGTTAAATTTTCTGGGTACTATTTCCTCGTACTGTGTCCCAGAGAGCTAAGCTGTCTCTTCCTGATTTTTATTAAAAGTGTGTTTCATATTATTTTCTTTAAAACTTGTTCATTTCTCCCATATTCTGTTCATGGTATTCACATCATCTGTTTATTTCTTTGAGACGCTTCTTAATTTGTGAAGCATTCACTGACTTAGAGGAGGAGGAGGATGCTGTTCATTATTAGAGAAGATTTTCGAAAACCACCAGGGAGCGATATATCATTCTGATTTTGTTCACAATACCGTTGAAAATAAATGAACATATATCGTATCAGAATAAGCAAGCCTTTTTTTAATAATTTCCTCCCAAGCAACACGGGTATGCTGTTAGTACACAGGGGGTTACAGGGAGTGAAATTGAGAGAAATGAGGGAGTGTAGGGAAGTTTTAGAAAAAGACAAAACCTGAAAGGGTTTCACGAAGACAGATGTCGATTGACGTTCCATTTAAATTTCAGAAGATTGTATTTATCAGTGAATCAAGTCAACAAAAAGGAATTCTACCGCCGTGAAGTGAGAGAAAATAAACTGTTATAGCAGAAGTTTGGTAGAATTTCGCTATTGCAACCTAAAACGGGTGGGACCTAGATAAATTCATGCAGTCGCAGCACCAGGGAAAAAATTCTTGTCGAAACAATTTCCACGTCATGTCGGTAAAGATTGACTGAAGTTCAAATACCAAGTTGGGTTGATTATATTACAGATCCTTCTTTGTATTTGTTTTAAATATGCTCTTCATAAAACGACATATTAATATGAATAAATGAAAAAGATTGATGTTTGTAAATTTAAAAAATAACTTGTGATTTGTGTGAATTTATTAGTACATTACGAATACTGAGTAATTAATTTAAAAAAAAAAACACTAAATAGGAGATTTGCTATCTCTATGCAATGAACGGATATAGAATGTGTCAGTAGAAGACAATAGGGTGTGGCATGACTCCATATTCCTTATAGTTAAATGCAGATTCTGTTCAATCATAACCGCGTTTATTTCAATGAAACTTTTTCAATTTACAATAAGTTTGCCACTTTACAGATACCTTACCTGAAAAGAATGTAGATCCAGGAAGGAAAAAACAATGATCAGTTTGACAATAGTCCTTGGATAGAAGAAGATAGGTTGGGAGAGAAATGAAAAAAATAGATTGAAGGAAGAACATTCTGAAGGAAAGCAAAATTTGACCAGGAAGTAATGCTCAGCCAATCTTTCTGGTTTTACAATGATTCTTCGCAAGATATTTTGTCCAGACGGATTCTATAAAAAGTGAAAGGAAATGGCTTTTTATGTGGAACAGGGATATGCCTATGAACTCTAAATAATGGAGACTATGGCTGATTTAACCAAAGTTGATAACTTTAGAGCCGAGTTATGGTAGCAGGAAGTCGGTTGGATCGTTAGGGTTTTATTGGGGCCAGTTATCTGGATAATGTTGGCCGTACTAAATAAATAGAATATATGAAATATTACCAACAATCCAAGGAAAATAATACCGATGTGCACACTCAGAAAATGAGAAAAAACAAATCCTTCTCTCCATCTCACTCACACACACACACACACACACACACACACTTATGTATATGTATGTATATATATGTATATATATATATATATATATATATATATATATATATTCATATACATAAACAGACACACACACATACATGTGTGTGTGTCTGTATCTTTGTGTTTGTGTGTGTGTTTTGTGTGTGTCTGTGTGTGTGTAGAGAGAAAATATATATATATATATATATATATATATATATATATATAGATATAAATAGATAGATAGATAGATAGATAGATAGATAGATAGATAGATAGATAGATAGATAGATTTTTAGTTTTTTTTTTAAAGGGATAAGTTTTTTCAATGGGTTTTTAATGCCGACAAATTTTTTTCTTGCTGGTAATATTGTGTTTTATCAAAAAATATGTTTCTGGTAATATTTTCCTTCAAAATGTATTGCTGGTAATATATATATATATATATATATATATATATATATATATATATATATATATATATATATATTTAAATTTATTACTGGTAATAGTTAATTATTTGTCCATACAGGGTGTTACCATCCCGGGTCAGGGTTGACCTGGGAAGACCAGCAATTACGAGGAGATTCCATGGTCCTCAAAAGCTCCTGATCAGAGGCCTTGCTGATGGACATAGTTTATCGCCTTACCCAGGATGCGGATGTAGTTTATCGTCATAACAAGGACGAGATAGATATGAAAATAAAATAGTAATACCTGCTATTAATACTAGTAAATGATATACGAAGAATTTTATAAATTAATGTACATCAAATTGATCAGAATTTAATATTTAGAGAGCAATCACCATTCTAACTGTAAAATTTAAAACCAAATTTAAATTTACAAGCACATTGGGATTATATGGCTTTTCTTTTATTTTAAAGATTACACGAAATTGGGAGTTGTAACATTAAAACTCAAACGTTACCTTATATAATAATAATAATAATAATAATAATAATAATAATAATAATAAATTCGGGTTCATAGGTACCTAAAATTACCTTCTTAAATTCGTGCAGCCCGTCATAATCTTCTTTCGCTCAATTAATAAAACGCCTTTATCGGGATACGTGGAAATAGCCAATTTCTCTCCCTGGCACAGGCAGCAACAATTACCACGAATACTGCCGGGTTTTACCTTCCTTACCATGCTGCACCTCACACAAGGGCTTCTGTCATACCACTATTCAAGACACAATCGGCCAGATTGGTATAATATCTGTTGTTTCTCAATCTAAAATATGAAGCATGATTATAAAATCACTTTCTGAAAGGGCTCTCTGTACATTCACTATATATTTTCTTGAGACCATTCTTATAAATGACCTCAGCAAAGTAAATGATGTCTTCCATGCGGCACTTTAACATCCAGTGGATAGTTATTTTCATTTTTGCAGTTGCATACCTTCCACCTCTTCCCGTCTCCAACATGTTAACATTATGATTCTGTTATGGGACCTTAACCATAATAACATAATGGACTATTCCATACGTAATAAATACTGCGCCTCAAGTGGAAGATGGGAGTTCAGCCCGAAGTTCAGACGGGGAGGAACCCGAACGAGGCTACGCCGAAGGGCGGAGTCTCTTTTCGGGAGGTAAACCGACTCTGAACCCGTGTATACGGCTTCAAAGGGCACATCTTTGGCCAAGCCCACGGGCTCGGATATCCCACGTGAAATCGGCCTTGTGTCACATGATGCCCTCGTGTTGGGAGTGACTAAATACCGTTCCTTCTGAAGTCTGGAGTGAGTTCCGTCTGAATTCTAGAGTTCTGTCTGAAGTATGGAGTGAAGTCCGTCAGGAGTCAGTCAGTCAGTCGAGTCAGAGGCAGTCCGAAACAGAGTCGCGTTCAGACAATTACTTCTAAACCTGATCGTTCGTACTAACACTTTTCTACCTCTCTGTATATATTCCTGTTTGTAATATATCTGTGATATTCTATACCCGTATTCGAGTTCTTCTTCATTGGTTCTACCTTGGACTATCACCGTGGTACAAGGAACCGGACCATAACATGTTCTTAATTGGATTCTCCAAGTTTCCATTGTATTTGTACTTAAGTTTCACCACACTCCTATTAAATACCTTAGCTAATAAAGAGTTTTAAGAAAATGATTATCCAATAACTTAAAAAGTATCTTTCCAATTTTAGTTTTCACCTGCAAATTAAAAGGGGCGTTAAACTAGATCGTATCCCTTCTGCTGGTTTTACATTTAGACTAGGTATGATGTATGATGACCAAATTGGTTAGATGTCCCATCCCTCTCAAAGTATTTTCATATTCCTTTTTCATACGATGAAAATTTCATTTGTGGAAGATTTTCTTGAGATCCTACATTCAACCCCCTAGCCCCGGGAATGTGCTTAATAACAGTCGAGAGCTGGTTCGACCTAGTGTTTACGTATTTGTGAGCAGCATTTGGTTTTTATATAAGGTTAAACAGTACCAGTGATGAGGTCAAATTAGACATCCAAATATGGAACAATTTTCTTGTCCATCTCAACCGTAATTTTGAAGCATAATTCCTTAAATATCTTAAAAAGCTTCTTCCAAATGGTATTGTCGGCCCTTCTATTATCGGATACAGTCATCAGGCCATCTTTCCTGTATATTCCGTGGCTGTGTACATGGACGATTTTGTTAATTTTACTTAATATACAAATGCCCATGAGTTCGGAAACGTCTCCCCCGTCAAGAGATATTTGCGGAACGCCAAAGTCATTATTAAAGGATGTTTTAACCTATGCATCTTCCCCGTGAAATAACGCAGACTTTCTACATTGGAAAGTAAACGTCTGCTTGAATGTATGCTAAATGTTTGGCAAAATTCAATGATTCCGCGAGACATTTCTCGGTAACGGATGAGTAAGAACCACAAATATCATACGTAATGAAAACCAAATCATACTTGTTATTAATATTGTTGAACCAGGAAATAGACTCATTTACTGATTTACCTGCTCGGCTACCCTCAGCATAACACGGCTAATAACCCTGAGCTCGGTCTTTGTAGGGTTAATAAGGCGAAAAGAAGGACAAATGTGGGAGTAATCTTTATGCACTTTAACTGCTAATGGTAATGCTTCCATTTCCCTAAGTGTGTGTATTTTGTCACCAATGCTCATTCTATTAGTAATATTATTTGTTTCTTTTTTAATTATATTCACATAAGAACTGGGAGCTTTCCTATAACATTTATTGACCTCGTTCGCAACTTTTCTTTTCTTACAACCCAGGCTCATTATATATACTTCTTTTCTTCGATGACTAATATTTTGTTAGTATTTTTAATATCCTCATCGCTGATAATTTATTTTGGGAGCTGGCTTTCGCAGATCTAAACAGCAGACTGACCATAATGCTGAAAAAGGTCTCTCTCGAAGTTGAGCAATTTTTATACAACCGGTGGATACCTCCTGGTCTTAAGGTAGAATATATCTTCATTTTCACGCCCGTTAGTATATTTATTTGAAGCAAAATAGGATCTTCTTCTTTCGAGAAAGAATTCGATCTTGTTCAACAACGCAAGCTTGTAACTATGATTATTGGGTTTAGGGATGTACTTCAATGAGTGTTTAGTGTTGAAATCATGCATGGTAAAGGGCATCAACTGTAAAATAATAAATCAGATGAATAAATCGTGCAGCATTCAAAGAATAAAATCAGAATTGAGTACATTTTTTTTGTGTAGCCATAAAGTGGTCAATGGGTAGCGAGAGCAAAAATACGGATTGAAATGTAAAAGAAAGACTAAAAACAGCCTCTCCTAAAAGGTATAGACAACAAAAATGTGCTCAATACAAAATTCAAAGTCAAATATGTAGGGCTAATTAATATATATATATATATATATATATATATATATATATATATATATATATATATGTTTAGATTTCCGGAGTTGTTTTTTTTCTGTTTTTCATTTTTGAATTTGTAGGTCTGATGATTTGGATCGTATTTACGATTCAATGGAATAAATTATGACCATGGAATATTAGTGTTTAAGCCTTTTTATTATATCCTTACTCTGTCCTAGACATTGAGTTCTACCTGGATCCTTCCTCTTGGAAATTTTTTTCTGAAAATATACATGTATGGGGAATTTTTATATATATTTTTTCATATGTATGTATATTTTCCACTAATATTATCTATATATATATATATGTATTAATTAGCCTGACATATTTGACTTTGAATATATATATATATATATATATATATATATATATATATATATAAATCAAAAGGTGTTTTTGAGTGTCAAAGAATAAATAACAAAATATTATAAAATTATTAAAAGGCGAAAGTAATCTAGAAGACAGTATATAGGGATTGACATTGCATTTAAATTTTTAAGCTCAAATTTGTTTGTAAAGCATGGAGCTGGAAGAGAATTCTACAAGCGAGAAGTGCGAGAAATGAAACTGTTAGCATAGATAGCTTAGCTTACATCTACCAAATTCACCTGCAATTGATGTGATATTACTGACAAGGTAAGAATTCAAATATGAATTTTATAAATTAATGTACATCATATAGAGAAAATATATATATATATATATATATATATATATATATATATATATAAAAAGAGAGAAATAGATAGATAGATAGATAGATCCATAGATAGATAGTAATAAGTTTTTTTTGTTTTTTTTTACGGCATATCCACCTCAATGGGTTTCTTAATGCCGACAAATTTTCACAAACACACAAACACACACACAAATATATAGATATATATATATATTTATATATATATATATTGAATCCGTCAACACAACAATAAATCAATATTTCCACGTGTGTCAGTACTTGACGTAATTTTCATTTGAAATATTAGTATACTAGCGTTTTCTAAATTCTTCCAGCTGCTAAGGACATTTAGTTCCTTTATTATTAGTTACTTTGTTTTAATAAATTCATTTCGTTTTTGCCTTGAAAATTTCATATTGGACGACACGCTTTCGGCTAATATTACAGTTTTTCTATTGTATTTTGCATTTATAAATATATACTTAAATACATTTATTAATCAGACAGATTTGTGTCATTTTTAAACTTTATTATCAGTCAATACCCTTAGTTGAGTAGATGTTCCGAGTATATATTAAATAGTTATTTGTTATATTCACCTACGAACCTGATAATTCGAGAAATCTAATTAAAGAATATATTCTATCTCTCTAGGTAGAGAGAGTCACTGTTTAGCCCGGTGCGCTTATACCGGTTTGGCCAGGAAGAAGCAGACTGCTAGATTTATTATTAGTATATTGCTATCTATCTATCTATCTATCTATCTATCAACCTGGCTAGATATTTATTTTGTTCTCCTAAAATTATATTATATATTTACTTGATGTTGAATATACATTTCCATTTCGATCATTCACTTACAGACTGATGCATTTGGGAAAGGCAAAAATCCTTCTGTTCACTTTTGTTCAGTAATGTATTAATTAGCTGTGAACAGAAAGAACGTTCAGAAATCTAAACCATTGTAATGAAATCAATCTACTTTGTTTCGAAAGATTGTTGGACATTTCACGCATAACAAAACAACGTGTAGAGGGTCATGATCGCCTGATGTAGAGATAGGATAATTGATATTTTATTACAGTTAGAAGACGATTATATCAAATCATATTTTGCACCAAAACTAATAGTTCATTCTGTCAGAGATTTATTTAGATAAAAAAAAAAATAATAAGAAAAAACCGACAGGATATTTTATTAGTCATTGTGAAAGAGTAGTTTATTCGGTTGATTTGAGGGATTTTTAAAAATATTATGATTGCATTATCTGCGAGAAAGGATAATAAAATGTTCTCAGAATTTTAGATATCATGTCTAACATCATGTCAATAAATGTTATAAAAGCAATATAATAATAATAATGAATTGGAAAAAAAATAAGAAAAAGAAATACATTTTCCTATTATGCTAAGAGTAAAGGAATTGTAAATACAAATACCCGACTTTCGTCAAACATCGTAAAGTGGCGCTGTTAAAGTTCCTAAAAGTCCTTTTTACTCCAATTTAAAGAACCACGTATTAGTTACGATCCCACTGGTGAACGATAGTTTTTCCTGTGCACAGACGACTGAACTCTCTTTTCTTTCCTAGGAATAGCGTACAAACTTATGTTCAACGTATGATGTAAGTCAAGTTTTCTCTTTGGTTGTTCCAACTCAGTACAAAGTTGGCATGAGTGCGATCATTATAACTATGCTTATACTCATTTATCCTAGCTTCTGGATCATGAAAAAGAAAATGGTGATCCCATAACCATGTTTAACCCCACCGCCCAGTTGGTTGTTCCAACTCTGAACAAGACTGTCTTGAGGATCGACCATGAATACAAGGCTTTTACTAACTTACCCTGACTGCTGAACCAAGGAAAAACGGACATGTCGACCATATATTAAGGGATTTGTTTCACTACAGTGACTATAAAAAAAAGATCATGTGTGGTAAGGGATAGAATCTCATGTTTTCGAACACGCTATAAAATAAATAGAAACACTCAACCTTTAAAAAATCTATAGGCATTTTGACTTGGATTAACTGGTAACGAATTAATTTCTTACTGTTCTGTCGAAGATGCAGCTCAAAATTAATGAATATTAATTACTATAAATCGCATATAGAAAATGTAATTAAGGAGTTCAGGTAATTGGGAAAACAATCTCATAGCTCTCATATCCCAAATTGAATAAGCCGGATGTAGTTTTGCCTATCGCTATTTCTATTCAAATTATTTTATTTCTCTTAAAATTTAAATTTTATCAGAATTGAATACGTAGGACATGAAAAATCAGCAAACAAAAATATTAACACTACAAGCAAGAACGACAGTTAGCAATAGCCAAGAAGGAAAATTAATTAATTTGAATCTGGTTTTCAAATCCTATTAAGGAAAGGAAAAATAAAAGGAAAAATTCCAATTACAATCAGATTTAGAATTTCATAACTTTTTTTTCTAGACTTCACATTAAGTCTTCTTTTACCATTTGTATTTGAGAATTCCATTTGCGTCTCTAATGTTTTGACTTTTTCATAGCTTAGCTCGGAAAAAAAAATACAGGTAGCGCGGGATACTCTGTGAGGATTCTTCAATATTCTTCTGTCGCGTCACTACAGAACACAGGCGATCATGACTATTCACAATTTCCTCACATTAATAAATTATATCTTTTTTTTAATCTTTCCTAAATCCTTTCTGCCATCCAATTATTTATGATGGCTATGTAGGTTATGCGTTTTTTTTTTCACTGTCGCTTTTGTCGTCAATACATCCTGATAGTGTCAATTGTTCCAAGACCGCTTTTCGAATTCTGTGCTCTTTCTGTTCAATATAATTGTCCCTTTTGTTTCCATTTTTTATAAAAATTCGTCGTTGCCCACATGTTCTGTCCATGGTATTCTCAACGTCCTTCTGCTTATTCAAGTCTCTACTTCATATGTACGGAAATTTGCCAGTATTCAATGGTATATATGAGGACTGCTATTATGTAACAGTTCAGTAGTGTTTTCTTTGTTTCTAACGAAATTTTCCTGTTTCTTAATACTTTGATTATATTTGGCAGGTATATTTCGCAATTCAATTAATTGTCTCACCCTGAATATAAATGAATGGACAATTGCCCAAACACAAAACTCTTTACTCAGTTTAGCCTCACTTGATTCAAGGTTATAACGATACAAATATTAAAGAGGATCGAATACGTCTAATTAATATTCATCTGTTAGTGTAGTTTCCGAATCCTGACGCAATTGATAGGCGCTTACGTTTTCCTAGTTTAGTTTTATTTGGCAGAAACAATCCCCCAGTCAATATGAACTTACTTCGGCATTAGTTTATTCATAACTGTCCCATGTGCAGGCCAAACCTAGTATTATATATCATATTATGTATTATATATTATAATACTTCACTTTCTGACTAATATATCATTGTCACAACCATTCCTTCATTTTGGAATTCTAAAGGCGTGCGTTCAAATCACAAATGTATACCATGATTTCATCTACAAGAATATTTTCTTTATTAAGTCTCTCGATATCTGTATATATATTCCTTAGGTGTGGTTTGGTAATTATTTACACTGTTTGCATTCAAAGTTGAGGACAACATTTCGAACAATGTAAATAGTGTAAATAAAACTCTCGAATACACAAGGTGCAAGACACAGAGGTATTTGGTTAAAAAAACAAAAAACAAAAAAAAAATCTATACAAAGCAAAGGAAAACAAAAACGAAACACAACACATCAAAAGTAGAGATGCTTGCTCCAAATCCTGTATAGAGTAAATCTAACGTTTAAATTAATTGATAGAAATAGTCGGATTAGAAATAAAATACATTAAATCTTTATAAATTATTTTTATGTAACAATATGATAACAGTAAGAATTATTATTATTATTATTATTATTATTATTATTATTATTATTATTATTATTATTTCCTTTGATTTCTTGCGTTTTCACATTTCTTTACGGGTCTCGCCCAGGGACATAAGGTTAGAAATAGCATCATGACACTTTCCACTATCAAAAAAAATTCGTCAAGTGTGGGCTGTACTTGTGAGAACAGTTTTTTTGTATCACTTTGAGGCATAGACTTCCAGGAATCCCTTCAATTAGTCGACTGGAATCTTTTCCAACCCATCACACGGCTTCAACTACAACAGTGATAGTTGATGTTCCCATGTGCCACATTTTTGAGATTTCTATTTCAAGGTCCTTGTATTTTGACAGCTTTTTGAATATCTTCAAAGATACATTGCAGTCTGCAGCGATTGCCATATCAATAAGGAGGCACTATTATTCATTTATTCATACCATTAAACATATATTCATATATTCGATTTCACAAGGGATTCTGAGCGCAAACGATGACAGTGAATGATGAAAATTTTCTCGTTGATGAAAAGAAAACTGGTGTCAACAGAAATGAGGTCATACAGAAGGATGATGAGAATTTCCTTTATGGAGCGCCTAAGCAACGAAAAACCTTAAGGAAAAGATAAACAAAATGTCACTACTAAAAAATTAGAATGAAGGCTAAACCATCTTGAACACATAGTTAGGAAGGAAGCTGTGCTGTTCTATCTAGTGTAATGGTTGATAAACTTGTCTCGCTCGAATAATTACGACTAAGTCGTGAGTTCCTTCATCAACGAGTGTCCCGTGCTTTCGGGCTTGCCTTACATTTAAACTAATCTTTTATGTTTTTCATAATTAGGAAGAACGACTTCGAGGAGTTGATATTCACAGGCCAAGTCGGAAAGAGAAAGGTAGTGGCTAACCTACTTGACGTATTTTTGAATGGATGGCGGAACCAGGAGAAGGAAGCTTTGTTTTTAACCAATTCACACAAACATGGCAAAATATCCACTAAGACGCAAATGGTTACTGAGTGTTAGAGAATATGAGAAAAACTGCTATTAAGGAGAGAGGAAAATACGAATAAAAATTAAGAAGATAGACGTTAACAATTGACAATGCACTTAAATTATTGAAGATCAAAATTGAAGGGGAAGCTGCAAGAAATTTTTACAATCAAGAATTGCGATAGAACAGACTCTTATCATAGAACGGTTACATCTAGCCATTCCAACTGTAAATTTATGAGGCCTTGCTGCCAATATAGTACTGCGCTTATATTAATACAGTCTAGTTGCCAGAGAGGAAATTTCATCATAAAAATTATAAAACTATTTATAGAAAAGACAGAGTGAAGCAACTTTACGGCGGTGGCAAAAGGGGCTGAAAACGAGATGACAGGACAGGACAAATAACACTGCAGATACTTTTTTGCGTTTGCTAAGAATCTCTCTCTATATATTAGGAGCAAAGGACAGACGTGGGAGCAATATTCAAATTAATGAATAATGGTAGACATCAATAACTAAGATTGTCTACATACTGAAATAATTTTCTTTGCTGCAGTCTTAGCAGTCGATTCCATATACTCTTTCCACTTCATGTCAGCTTAAGAAAGGGACAAAATGAGGTTGTGGAAAGGACATGGTAGGAAGGATATATATTAGGATATACTGAAGAAACATAAAGACTGAAAATTTGAAGGTGAAAGTGTTATTGACTGCTTTCTAAGATTTACCTTAAGAAAGAGAATTTAGTAATTGAAAAAAAATACAGCATATTGATATAATCGTTTGATTCTCTTGTATCATTAACGTCATATCTTTACTTTTAATTGTCAAACATTTTTTGTTATGTTCTCCAGTCTTTGGAATTAAATGTGGTATTTTCCCGACTTCGCAAATGTCCCAAAGATACAAAGCTCAATCTACACTAGAATTAGCCCATTGTTAGAGAGGGAGAAGTGTATTAATATTAAAGTGAACGCAATAGACTCGCTTAGAATTTGAAATTGGTACATTGATTAGACCTTCCCCGTCAATAATTCATATATTACTCGAAAATCCTTTCACCAATTCGCCGTTTCCTTGGAAATGTGGGCTCATGGCCATATCACGTTAAAACAACGATTCTTAAACGTTTATCGAAATCAAGCAGCATCTAAGAATGAGGTGTTGGATATGCGGGTGGTGTAATGTATAATGCCGTGGAATTGTTAATCAGGGAGCAGATTTCTAATTCCCGTTGCATTAGTTATGTTTTCTTATGCTCCTGGAAAAGTTATGAATTCACCTATTCTACACCAACTATGGGTTAATTAGTACAACTTGTGTAACTACGCCATTATCATATCACTAGTATTACTTACAATGTAAAATTTTTTTCGGGTTTTAAATAACCAGATACGCCGTTGAAAACGTAATCAGTCATTCTATATTTCTAACCACTTTCTTCGTCTTGTGACACAAAAAGGACTACAGCTACATCGTGTTGAATAACAAGTTACCTAACGCTCACCGAAGATAAGCAGCGTCGAGCTTGTTCAGCACCTAGATGAGTGACCGTTTTGGAATAATAGGTGGTATAAGCTTAGATGTGTGGGTAGGGTATAATGGCTCGCAACTCTGAATCGGAGAGCCGATTTCGAATTCCCGCATGGTTCGATATATTCACTTACGCACAAATGCACTTGGGAAAGATATGAACCCTAATTTCCCCCAGCTATAGGTTAATTTGTAACATTGCTTCACTAAAACCTTTTATATGTAAAAAAAAAAAAAAAATTCCATAAAAATATTTAGATTTTGGCATTAAATATTCCATAGAGTTTTGTTTCCCGCTAAACAACAATCAACTACCTAACCGACACTTACAGATCGTATCGTATATGTTTAAAAGAACATTTTTAAATTTTCCAAGCTGGATTATCTCTCCTGAATCACGGAGATATGCACTTTACTTTACACTGTAGTTTCTTTTCCAAATGAATACTTGTCACTTTGCGTATAAACTGCATTTACTTCGACTCACGTTGTGCGTAAAATACTCACCATTCAAGATTAATCATTCAACGTCCGTTTTGGGTTTTATGAACTTTATCTAAACTGGAAAGATTCGTGACAGCTTTCACATCTTTAACACCCGACTTCGTTCTCAGTCTCCTGGGATAACGAGCAGCAGCAATGGCCAGAATGGATGCGACCAGTCGCAGTTTATGTCAGTCCCCATTTCACCAATATGACAAGTCAGCCGTAAAATTGTCTATCAGTAAATTCACAATCACTGTCAGCCAGAAGAGAATATATAAAAGGAGACGTAACGCCGTTCACACTGATGGCTTCGGCAACTTCTAAATGTTGATACATCACAACTGTCACTTTAATGTTTACTGATATTAAATTGAGAAAACTTTCTCGAAACGACTACACATGTCACACATTATTAACCGCTTTTAACGTTTGCGAATTTTAAAAAATCCAACTAGGTGTTTCATAGAAATATTTGCATTGTTAAAGTGCCGAATATGTCGTATAATATGTATAAATTATCAGAGATGGCACATCCTTCTTTTATGCGTGGGTGGCGTAAGGGATGTGACCTCAGAAGGAGAAATCATTAAGCTAAGTTCGAATTACGGCCGGAACGTTTCATTCACCATCGAACAAAGGAAATGGGCTATCATCACTAATGAATTAAATAGCGCAGAATGAACTCTCTCGTCGTTGCTAGAAACCAGTCTAGAGGAAAGAAAAATCTAAAATCAAAACCGTACATTGCCCTGGCGAAGAAACTACTACGCAGCTAACAAAAGGATCGTAGAGTACGTAAAGACTATGATCCAGATTTTGAGATATCTGAAATATATTGACCGATTGTTATTTCATTCTCACGATGTGGCAGAGACTATATTCATTTCTACTCTTCAAATTATTAGTCAGGTTACGGAAGCACCAATTGGCATTATGCAGTAATTAAAATATATATAATATTTATGTTTATAACATATTCACTATAATAATTTTGTTATCCTACCAATGTAATTAATATAGCTGCCGTATATGGTTTTGTGCTTCTGAATACATATCTAGAGATCCTTAACAAAATCCAATGAAGAATCCGTTATATGTACTTACCTATCATCTCAGCTATAATGACTTTCCCAGCGGTGTTTTGAAGCCCCTCTACCTTTCTTATAATTGTTTACATGGCCTCGCCTGTTTGGTATATGGATTTCATGAATTTAAAGGCAGTATCAGATTGGCAGCTAGGTCACATTATTTTACAAGTGAAATTCCTAGTGGTAATGGTATATTCTCTATTAACAGACTCTCTTTCTCGCACTTCTAGCTAGTGGAATTCTCCTGCAGATTTTTGCATTCCATCCATCTTGAATCTACAAAGGTGTAAATGCAACGTCATTTGTCATGTTGTGTGTTTTTGAATGTTTTTAATATTCTCTCTCTCTCTCACTATCTCTCTCCTCAACGTTTTCACAGTATTTTCACTTACATTTAACCTTTGTGTCTTAGTGGCTTTATCATCTTGCTTGTGGGGAAATGTTAAAACAAAATGAGTAAAATGCATGGAGAGAAAACAGGAAGTGGCTAA
The DNA here is from genome assembly GCA_903632075.3 of Acanthosepion pharaonis. Taxonomy (NCBI): domain Eukaryota; kingdom Metazoa; phylum Mollusca; class Cephalopoda; order Sepiida; family Sepiidae; genus Acanthosepion; species Acanthosepion pharaonis. Next base: position 1,106,276 of record CAHIKZ030005449.1, read on the forward strand.
TCATGCAGATGCAAAATAAAAATTGATGACTTTAACCTTTTAATTAAAATTTGAAAAAAAAAATGAGGTGAATTTAGAGGGCGCGTAAAAGCTGGCGGTTACAAAGCATGTGGAAGACAAAAACACAGAGTAATGGAAAAAATTATTTTGTGTAATGGGTTGGTAGAATACTGACAGCGATATTGATGTGTCAATAATAAAAGTTTGAGAAAGCCATGAACGCCCATTTTCAGTAGGGACACTACATCGGATTTCTGTGTCATATTTTCCTTTGTCTGGTATGACACTTTCAAGATCCCGTATTTTTTTTTTTTTGTTTAGGTTTTCAGTAATATATATATATATATATATATATATATATATATATATATATACTGTTTGTAAAATTTTTTTTATATATATATATATATATATATATATATATATATATAGTGTATTTAGGCAGCATTTTTTTTCATTGATGCACGTTTCAATAAATAATATATACAAGATTTTTCTATTTATTTTATGTAAATTCTTTTCTTATCGTCTAATAAGCTTAATAACTTTGTCATTAAAAGAAAAAAGAAAATCAAAACATTGATACATATTTTTTAATCCTATCCAAGATTACGACTTACATAAGCCATTATCAAATATAATAATTACATTACAATATATTACACAATACACTGACAAAACAATAGTGATTTTCTTCTTTTGTTTGCATGAAAGATTTCCAAGCAACGACAAACTCGTGCATATGAGACGCTGGAAACGAAACGTTATCGTCTGCCCTACCGAGTGTAGCATGATTTTGCGGGCAAAATAAAAGCGATCGAAACATCGAGCCTCTACAAATTTATTAATAAACATTTGATTCCATCGTCAGAGTCCAGTCGAATTACTTTAGTTAATTTGACCTTCTTATAAGTACCCCGGCTATTTCGTTAATACATAAAAAAATTATATATCATAATCCATATCCAACATATATATATATTTATATATATATATATAATAATCCATAGATCATAACCCATATACATATGCATTTATAGGCATATGTATATGGATTATATTACTCACCCTTGATAGTAAACTTCGTTAGCAGATAACTCTTTCGTCTTAGCCAACACTTCTCTCTGCTAGAAGATTTATGTTGTTGAATTTTAAGCCTAATCACCATATATTTTGACATCAAAGCTTCCCAGATGATATTCCACACACTTGCAGGCCTACTGAGGATATACATTAAAAAAGAAATCTGTGGATAATCACACTAATTCCTCATCGAAAAATTTTGTGCAAAACTATATCACTAATTCTAATAGTCTAGCAAATTTTCATTTATTTTAATTACGTCCCTGAGGAAAAAAAAATTAATGTGAACTAAGGGATAAACTTGAGTGATCGCAAAACATGCGAAATCATTCTGCCGAAGCGTCCCGTATTCCTTTCGGCGTAATTATATTTTTGTTTAGGAATTCCGTCTGTAGCCGAAGTGCATAATTATTAAAAATACGTCTTCGGGTCCCTAATGGGTCTAGCAAAACTTGCATTACTTCGGATAAAGTGGAAAATCCATGCGCCAATTTAGATTTGTTTCGAAAATTTGCTGTAATTTAGCCGAAAGTTATCAAACGAAAACAGCTATTTATTGGTTGTAGCAGAGTTTTGGATATAGAAATAGGTAATAGGCTCTAAGAAGGCGAATGGCTTATAACATATACCCTATTATCGTGGTGAGTGATGAGGAAGGGATGAGTAACAACTCGCCTATATTATAATTTCACTTTTGTAAATATAAAAACCGAATAAAAACTATTGAAAAAATATCTTCACAAAAAAGAGTCTAAGGAAAGTGGATACATTTATTTATCAGGGGAAGTATCTGGGAAAGATTCCAATCATTTTTGTTTTATTAATTGAAGTAGAGAAAGTATTAATTTCCGCGCGGTAGTTGAAATCAGTTTTTACCCATTCATAACATTTTTAAATTAGCTTTTAACATCATGTTCCAAATCTTTCCATCTCTTCTTAACACAAATCATTATTCAAAAGGATATACAAAATTTATGGATTTTGAACAAAGAATAATAAAAAAAAGTAGACACCTATTTGTTTCTAACTATTTTACGTGCCGGCCCTCTCAGGATGTGAACACTATATGTATGACTCCCTAAATATAATAACCTTTATAGATATTAAATGGAAATCATCGACAGTAGAATAACGCTTTGGAAATTATGTAAAATTTATTCTTAATAACCCAAAAATAATATTATTTTGATATAAATTTATATTTAACTTCATAGAGCATAGGTAATCTTAGCATTTTTTTTGATATTATATATATATATATATATATATATATATATATATATATATATATATAGGTAACTATACTCGTCTCGAAAAACTTTCGAATTTTTGATTTGCCAGTAATCAAATCAATTTCGAAGGAAAAATGGTTTTAAAAAAAGAGAGATCCAGGATCATGAAAGTCTGTCGAAAAAATCGCACATATATAGGTTCGAAGCCCAAAGAAAAAAAAACCCAACACGAGTAAACAACTAACTAAAAAAAGGTCAATACAACGGTAGAGCAGACATGGTCAAACCTAGTGATCCAGACAAAAGGATCGATCCGATTAGGTGGGGCCTGGGTAGGTTTGTCTGGATCACTAGGTTTCACTATATATATATATATATATATATATATATATATATATATATATATATATATATACAGACACAGATAAACACAAGCTGCCGTCTATATTACGCAAAAATGAAAAAAAATATAGACATCTCATTTTAACAGATTCATTTACTAAAATTACAGAAAAATAACTTGACATACACAAGATTAGATTTATTCAATAAACTCGACATTGGCTTCAGTCGAATTAAGAAACTTCCGGAACTCTTCTGAGCGGTCTTCTTTTTTTAATTTGGTACATGCTTCCTTAATCCTTGCCTTCAGTTCATCTTTGGTGTTACAAGAAGTCTCTTGCTCAACTGTGCCCCCACCACATAATAATAAACGGGGCTGTGTGGTATGGTGCCGAGTCTTGTTACCAGTCATAAGATCATCCAGTTGCCACCGTCTTGTCTTCTGAAGTCACTTAAACTAATCCTCCATGTATAGTCTTAGGACCTCCTCAACAAATTCGAGTCTTCTTTTCTCATCGGAACGATGAGAGTGAGCATTCCCATCTGTTGTGCCTTCCTAATCAACGGACGTAATAATAATAATAATAATAGCAGGAACATATATATATATATATTAAGGACATTTTTTTATGTTTAACGTTGTTATTTATAAATGCTCTGTTTATGATAAACAGTATTAAATAACATTTACCGGCCTGAATGTCCGAGAAATTTTCATAGAAAATATTCGTTCTTTGACAGGATGCGAACCTGCATCCTATACGGAACCGTCATTTACGCTGACGTGCCTAACCTCTGGGCCACAAAGAACCTTTCGGTAGACAAGGTCGAATTTACTGCTTATAAACTTCAATCTTCCATGAATCTCGTACATTCATATCTGCTCTGGCGTATCAAATGTAAACAAATCTCTCGGATATTCAGGCCGGTAAATGTTATTTAATACTGTTTATCATAAACAGAGCATTTGCTTAAATACTTGTATCTATAAATAACAACGTTAAATATAAAAAAATATCTTTAATAAATAAATTGTCGGACCTTGTCCATTTCTTAATATATATATATATATATATATATATATATATATACCGAGAGAGAGAGAAAGAGAGAAAGAGAGAGAGAGAGATGGAATTTTTTAGGCTGATACTGTATCATTTTGCAGCATTATTTTATTTTCTCTGGCAGTCAGTTCAATCTTATATATAACCTAAGAAGGTCTTTAATATAGCCTTTGTGTAAGTGAAAAAAGTGTTTGTTATTTGTTCTTCTTTCCAGTCTATAAAAAAATATTTTTATGATACTCTTACACAAAATAATATTTTATTTTTCATGTCGATTGTGAATTGTATATGATATTACTTTAACAAATATATGCCCGCTTTGGTATAGCATATATTATGAATTAAATGATTTACATCTCAGTGTCATGTGAGCCTTTTTATTAAAAAAAAAGGTATATGCATTGCTAAAAGGAAATATCTCAGCAATAATTTGTATTTTTACAAAACATTCTGAAAACAAAAACGAAAAATACTCTTTTTTTCTATACTTGGAAATGTAATTGATGACACCATTAGCAACAAGGGAAACAGGTTTTCTGAAGATTTCTTAGAAGGTTATTTTTGTATCTTTTTAGCTTTGCCTTGGCGAGCCGTAAAGTCTGTTAGGCTGTGTTGCAAGCGACGATGTTTTAAAGTTACGTGTTAAAATTATTTCGATTTCCCCTCTGAAAATGTCCGCCAATGCCGGAATGTCCGGCTTGATATTATGCAAATTTTATTAAAATCCTATTTAAAAAGAACATGATCATCAGCAGAAACAGATTATCATCATTTGTCAAAGAGGAATCGCATTTGTCTCCTCAGAAGAGAATTCCCTAAAAATCGGTTAGTTGACACTTAAAGATAAAATTTCTATTATCTAACCCTTATTCCGCTAGATATCTGTAATAATTCTGCGTATTATATAAAGAAATAGAGCACTATGTTAACTTTTTTTTTTTAGTTCGAACAATTACTAATTCATATTTTCTCTGGATTTCTACATTATATGTAGGCGGTTGCCATCAACTTTAATGTAATTAACAAAAGGATTCGTCGTTTTTCTTTTGTTTTATTTTTTTGCCATCCGGTCGTTATCAAATTCTGGACCGCCTGTGTAACCTTCCAAGAATTCTCACTGAACCGTCTATTTAATACATGTAGGCAGATCGTTCTTGTACACCATTTATATTATTCGGAATATTGTCTTCATCTTAGTCGTATTGTTTATCACAGCGTTTCAGCCACATGGCACATTGCATAAAGCCGTTAGATCCAGTGACAGCGCCCGAAGAGAGTGAGTTCAATAACTGGTTAAGGCGGTGGAGAACTTTGAGAGGGTAATTAACAGGAGATAACTAACATCCATTAGACATGGAACGTAGAACTAGAACAGTTTACCCCAGCAAGTTCGACGTTCCAAACACCTGAACAAGGCCGGAGCGTACAATGGCCGAAACGTTATGATAAACATGGCGACAAAGATGTGGAGAAATAGTTCGAATAATGTAAATAGTGTACATAATACCTCATCTCAGAAATATAGACAGAGATCTTCTTGTTTCGTTGACCATTTTTCTGGATATCTCGTCTACATTTTATTTAATATTACTCAGTTATCTCTCTTACAGTTTCAACTGACACCAGTCAGTTCATCAGCAGGTAAATGAGATTTAATTCAAATGATTCTTCATTCAGGACTGTCACACGAAACAACAATATTGGTTCTTGAATTATGTGATATAATAATTTTGAATTCAATCGCTGGTAGTGTAGAACTTTTCTGATAATATTAACGAAAACAACAGTCCGCATGTATATAATTATTTATACACATAACTAGATTGTTTTTTTAAGATACAGTATTTTATGTTGTTATGTAATTTATGCAATATTATTATGATAACGCCGATATTACTAAATGAAATGCTATAAACTGCCTACAATAGTTGATATTAAAACATATTTGAATGTCTAATCATAGTAAGGACTTTTTCTTTTTTTTTTTTTTATTTCGAATATATTATACCATATACGACAGGTACCTGACTGCGAAGTTCATCTTGTGGAACATTTCAGAGGAAATACTTTCGTTGCTTTGATCTAAATTAAGCATAGATTAGTAAACATCTCTATCTATAAAAGGCAGGATGTGTGTGTGTGTGTGTGTGTGTGTGTGTGTGTGTGTGTTTGTAACGAATGCACGGCAGCAATTTTCGACGGATTTGCACCAAAATTTACATGCACATGCACCAAGTTAACGGGAAGGCCATGACCGACTTTGCATTTCCCAACTCCCATCGATAGTGAAAATAATCGATTTTTTCATGCTTCTACGACAGTTTTCATGTAGTTTTCGGCAATTTTGGACTGGCCAGAGTGAGAGCCAACCGCTGACTGACACGAATTTTAACTAGTAAGCTAGCATGCAAAAAAAATCGATAGCTGCATTCGTCACAAGTGGGAAAAATTGAAATCTGCATGGCACTTTACTCCAGTTGGCTTATTCGCTTGCTTAATCTCAACGTTGATTCTTATTCCGCAAAAGTGGGTTGGGTGTGAAAAAGTATTTCTTGTTAACATTCATTTTTCATTCGGTTTTTCCCGTTACGAGTCCTTTTTTAAAGCTGATCGTTTTGTGTTCATTTTGTTTAGTTCTTTTTTCGTAACAGATTTAATGTTTAGTATAGAGCTTAGAAAAAATTCGCAGTGAGATATAAGGAAGAAGTAAGGTATGTAGCAACATCAGCACCGTAAAGGGCCCTCCTTTAAAGGCAAAGAAGGGCAAAAATATTTTAAGTCAAGTGATAGCGATTGCTGTATTGAGTCGTACGATTTTTGAAACAAGCACGGGCAACGAGTAGCCATGCTGCTAGTATTACATATTTTAATGCCTGTTTTAATGAATATGCATTTTCCGCGCGCGCAGTTGGATGAAATGTGGCTCAAACCTTTTTAAATTTGAATTCCCGTACGAACGTACACGGGTGACACAGAAAATATCTAACAGCACAACCATTGTAATATATAATATGGCATAAACTAGAGTTGAAAGTGTAGGTCTATTACTCGGAAATCTTCAACTGAGCGAAATGTAACACTGGGGCTGAATTTAATGTGCGATTCCTGCGGATTAAATCTGTTCTTATATGTTCTTAATTTTTTTTTAATACAGTATTGAATGTCCTTTCTGTTTTATTAAATCTTCGGTCCTACGAGAAGCGGAGTTGGTAATAGTACGCACTGACTGTGTATCGCTTCTTCATCAGAAAGTGGGACATTTTCATCGCATTACTAAAGGGTGTTTTCAAACTCCTTATTTAATAAGTTTTAGATATATGTTCTTAAATTTTTTTTAATACAGTATTGAATGTCCTTTCTGTTTTATTAAATCCAGCTGCTCTGAAAAATGACATCCAATCAGCGGGTAAATGGGGGCAGAAATGGCTTGTAAATTTTAACGTCTTCAAAAGGAGGCTAAAATATTTTAATCACCATAGAGAAATTAATTGGCCTCCATCATGATGACTAACGCCTGGTGAGCATCTCATTCCACCTTCTTAGTTTTACAATTTCAATTGACGTGTAGCGGAGTGACTGATTATGTTGAATCAAATGATATGTCTGCTGCTAGAAAATTGTTACACAGTGTTGTGCCAGAAAATGATTTTCGTCAGAATCAACTCTTCGCGAATATAAATCTTCTATTCATCTGTAATTTGAATATAGCTATCATATCTGTCCTAATGCTACAGTTCATTATCTCGAGATTCTTCACAAAATCTAGAGAAGTTTCTATAACTCAATCGGTTTTGAAGTGACATTCCAACTTCTGTAATTTTCCCACACCCCTGACATGGTCACCCGCTGTCCTTTCTATGACATAGTCTCTTGCTGTCTTTTTTTAGAAATATATCCATGGCAGTTGTTATCATGAGCGCTCCTCCATCTAACATCGTCCGCGTAAATCTAAATGCCCTACTAGACTGGCAACAAGGCCTCATCATTTTACTGTTGGAAAGCTAGATGTAAAAGCATGATGTATTCTCATTGTTTATTTTCTCGAATTTCTTGCTCCTGGAACTCACTTGCGATTTCTTGCTTCCCTGTTATATACAATCATAAAAAATGTAAATACAACGCCACTTACAGATTTCTATTTTCGTAAACCCTGTTCTTTTCTTGCGATTTCTCCTCACTATAATCTTCTCATTCTCTTTCATTCATAGTCTTACATGCATTATCGAATTAAAATTAGAGTAATATATTTTATTGCTACATTCTCCAAAATTATATAATTCACTTGAAGAGGCTTTTTGCATTTTTATTTTCAAACTCTTGACACTAATCCGATGTGCATTTGCTATTGCGTCCCTCGAATATCTGCATGTGACATGAATAGTGATATCTTTTTTTTTTCTCACTGATATTTCTTTAGCTCACGTTGATATCGAGGATGATTGCTGTAGAACGATGCTCTAAATGATTATCTTTCAGTTAATTGTGAGGTAGATGCTACCTCATTTTGATACTTGTTATTTATAAACTTTTTCCTTAATCTATCTATCTATCTATCTATGTATCTATCTATCTATCTATCTATCTATCTATCTATCTCCAAACAAGATCCGTCTATTCAGCACGAAATTTCCGAAAGATGCAATCTAAATTTAAATTTATCTTAATACATATATATATATATATATATATATATATATATATATATATATATATAGAGAGAGAGAGAGAGAGAGAGAGAGAGTACAAATACAGGTTATATATGTATAGGTAAATTTGCCCAATATCAGAGTTAGTGCATATGTAAATGTTCAAGTGAGCCCTGATATCATCACCAAGCAAGGACAGATTCCTTCATACTGTAACGCATTCCTTGATGTCGTTGTTGAAGCAGAAAACAAACTATCGTCGTGTGGTGTTTTAAGTTTGCAGCTTTTAATGAAAGTTCAATCGATATTTTCACATTCTATTTTTTCCCCAGAATGAATGGAAGCCTTCATTGGAAGCCCCACTCTTTTTTATACCAAACATAAATTTATATAACTTTTATAATTTACAACTCAATTCGAGAGGAAAAAAAAAACGAAAATAACATGTCAATGTCTCGTGGACACCCTCTGAATCTATGATACTTTATTGTAATCTAATTTCGCACAATAATAGATCATATGCAATATAGGGGAATAATTCAATTAGAAAATATGAAAATATCTGCAATGTATCCAAATACTAATTTGAGACTTATCATAATAAACCATTCCATCTTTAATAAACCTAGAATATTTTGCGTCAATTTCTAATATCACCTTTTAAAATTTGACACATTCAACGTTATATATAAAAAAAATATAAGGAATTTTGTATAAGGATTTTCCGAGATTTAGCAGAAGCAAAACAAGTTCATGAACAAAAAAAAAAAAAAAAAAATAAAACAGATTGACGTCAAAATCCGCGAAAGATTTTCATCTTCATAGATGTGTTTAGTTCAATTTGTAACGTATATAATTGTGGTTAGGAAAAAAAAAATAGGATAGTCACATAGCAATGCGCAGGGCGCGAATAAATCTTCGGTCCTACTAGAAGCGGAGTCGGTAATAGTACGCACTGACTGTGTATCGCTTCTTCATCAGAAAGTGGGACATTTTCATCGCATTACTAAAGGGTGTTTTCAAACTCCTTATTTAATAACTTTTAGATATATATTCTTAATTTTTTTTTTATATAGTATTGAGTGTACTTTCTGTTTTATAAGAAGAAAAAATGATTATTGTTAAACTATGAATTAACAAACCAGTATTTAAATGAGTTTGTATATTTTGACAATTCACATATGCAAAAAAAGATTTTTGGTAAACAAATGTTTTGACTAAAATCAAAAACTCCATTACTCGATAGATGCATTCAGAAAGATACTCGACTAATGATAAGCATTTTACTTGCCACTTGCGAAATATTAAGAAAATGGATTTTGTTTTCTGTTCAAACATACCACGAATGGGGTGATAAATTCAGTTAGAAATCGAATTTACATTAGCAAATATGTTTTTTACATTATTCCACTGAACTTCATGTAATTATCTTGAATCAAAACCAAAATAATAACTGCACTGAAAGTAGTTATATTGATATTTTTATGACATCCATTATTTATAAATGTAATAGACAATAGGAAAACGGTAATATTAGTCGACGCGTTTCGTCCAATGTGGAATTTTTCAAGGCAAAAACGAAATGAATTTATTAAAACAAAGTCACTATTAATAAGGAAACGTATATTTTCCTAATGTCTATTACATTTATAAATATTGTCTTTTTCTACATTTTCCACATCCATTATTGTTAATATTAATTACCTAGTTAACTAATTATACTGACCAACGTAAATTGAATAGTTTTGTTTAATTATGTAAAAAAAATAGAAAAATATGTCAGAATGACGTTAGAAATGAAGCATAGCGTGAAACGCTTTGTGTGTGAAACATGGAAGAAATCAGCTTTTGAAGATATAGATTTAGAAAAAAAATAAACTACTTCTTGCTATATATCTACTTTTTGGTTGACCTGGCGACTGAAGAATTTGCATGATTATCAACGAGGTAATGGCTCATTTAGAAGATGCAGTAAAAATGATGGTGCATTTTAACATACACAGGCAGGTTCCACATGGAATCATAGTGCACTACATATGGAAGAAAAGTGCTGCTGCTGCTGTTGCTGATGCTGATGATGATGATACGGACGATGAGGTTTGTACTTTTTGACATTTCACTAGTAACAGGTGTAGCATCCCATATATATAGACCAGTTTTCTAGCCTTCAGAGGCATCCATTATTATTATTATTACTTGTAGTAGTAGTAGTTGTTGTATCCATTGACGCATCATTATTCTCATATATGAATGTTTCTGATAGATCATAACATTTAAGGTATCAATAATGACTTTGTGAGATCTACGGCGATAAAATATTCCTAAAATGTTCCTATTGCATAATTAAATGCTTGCGTCAACTTAAACCAAATATTACAAAAACAATAATAGGCATGAATGTGGCTCCTGATTTAAAAAAGACGGTACGAATGAAAAATAATTCACTTAAGCAGTCGTTAAAGACAAGATAGCGTTATCGCCTAATCTATCTTTCTTTCTTCCTTTCTTTCTTCATTTTAGATCACTGATACCAAACAGCTTCTCTAATGTCTTTTCATCATTTGCTCACGATCAAAATTAATAATAATAATAATAATAATAATATTAAGAATAATAATTTGAATAGAGATTTGAAAAGAGTTTCATATTATTGAACATAAGAGAGAAAAAAAAGAAAAAGTCAAAGAAAATTCCGTGGAAAATTAAAGTTATTTCGAAGACTCGTTAAGATCGACCAGTCGCCTTGGGATCCAAAAGCTTATAAATGAAGATTTTAACGTTGTTGTTAATAATGGCAATAGTAAAACCAATCAGAATTAGGTATAGATATGCGCTGGTACCCATGAACCAGCCCCAAACTTATGCGCAAATACGAACTAACTATAATGCTGACACAACAAAAATATTGCTAAACGTATCGATCGTCACATGAGTCAAGAAGGACATCAATCCCCGGTGTGGAACCAGACTGAAATCGAAGTGGAACAAACTCTACTCAAGGCTCTCTATATTCATTAAAAGAAAATACCTTAAAAAGAACAATAAATAAATGGTATAAAGAGTATATTGTAGTAATTACCGCTACGATAAATTACAAAAACGACCAAAGCCGCCAACAATATCTGACGAGAAATACATCCCTCAAACAGGCTAAACATTCATGCCAACAAACTAGCTAATGTCAGGTGTGACATTCTCAGCAAAAAATAATACCTAGCATAGAATTCGAAAACATCTGAGAAGACATCAAAAATAGATTAAACCTTTATATTGAGGGGCTAAATACCAACAACCCAGAGGAGACACACGCAAAGGAAATAATAGAATCCATTTGAAATAATCCCACTGAGGGACACAAGGTACATAATGAAGAATATGACTAAAATCTTCCGATATAAATGGGAGGATATAACTGTCTTTCGAGGAATGGCCAACAATTCCAAAAGTAAGAATGAACCATCAAGTGAAGGAGGCCATCAACCTTGCTAAACAAGCAATTAGAAAAATAATGAACGAAATGGAAAGACCGATCACTTAATGATTTTATATACGCGGCCTAGGCAACGATCGCCCAAACAATAGGTGAAAAATTAAAATGGAAACTTAAACGAAAAAGAAAACTGCAGTCCAGAAAGAAAAATAGAAACCGAATTAAACAACAAGTACACTTATCACTTCTACGTGAAGTAGACAAGGGCTCCAAAATGAAAGAAAGAAAAGGGAGGCGACTGAAATGAAGCCTTGATATAACGAATAAGACTTACGTAGCAAATATTAAGGAGAAACTAACACAAAAAATTCAAACGAAGACACAGCAAATCGGGCGTAATGAAAAAGGAAGAAGATTTTTCTGGCAAAACAAGATCCTCAAAAAAGTCGCCAAGAAACTAAATTCAGAAAAAAAAAACAGTAGATGCAAATGAGCCACCTAATATCCAGGAATCTAGGTGTTCTGCTGCAAGATTTGGGAAAACTGCAAAATACATAGTGAAAGAGCTACATGGAACAAGTACGAACAAGAACAACGCACACATATAGATTGTCAAAAATGGACAAATATAAATATTACTGAAACGACGGATGCCATCTGTAAAACCAAAACCTAGAAAGCACCAGGAGTAGAGCGAACAGCAAATTTTTGGATACAAATTTTTTATCTAACACGGAACAAGACGTCGTACGAGTATACAATGATATAATCATAAACCCAGAAAAATACGCCGAATGTCTCACACGGAGAGTAACATACCGACTCCCCAAAACAAAAGAGACGCTGAACCCGAATAACTATATGCCCATCAACTGCCTACCAACAATGTTCAAGATCCTCATATCAATCATAACCGAGTAGATATATAACGTCCTTGAAAAAAAAAAAAAAAAACAATTTTCTCCCAGCAGATCAGAAGGGATGTAAATGAGGGAGTTATGAGTACAAGGACGAAGTAATAATCCATAAAACAATATTGGAACCGGCGAAAACAACGAAAAAAATCTTATCGTCAGCATGGGTCGACAGTGCCCCACACCCATGGATAGAGAAGAGCCTAAAAATATACAGGGTATGCTCCACAAGGGTCAAGTTCATAACGGAGAGCGTGAAAACCTGGAAGACTTCATTAAACCTAAACCAAACAAATGGGTCACTAATATCGAGACTAATCAACATCAAAAGCCGGATATTCCAAGAAGATCCATTGTCACCAATGCTTGTTTGACTTGCATTTGCGTAACTTTGAACCACTACTGAATAAATACGGATAAAAGTAACAGACTGGCAAAATAAATAAACTATTCGATACTGTTGATCTTAAAACTTTTTCTAAGGATTACAGTCAGCAAAAATCCTACTCAACATTGCCAAATCATTCATCGCTGACATTAGTATGGATTTCGAATTCGACAAATATGCCAAAGCCACCTTCAGAGTTGGTAAACTAACGAAAAGTATAGATTTAGACCTTGATGTCAAGAACTTAAGGAAGCCGAGGTCTAATCCAACTTGAACTAACTCCAAAAACTGCAACAACCATACCTCACAAAAACTAATGGCCCTCTCCTAAAAATAAGAAAACCACAAATCCACTCCATCAAAAAGGCAGCTGCACTCTTCAAGAAACAGTTCAATATATCTGGAAATCTACCAACAATAAGCCAAATGAATACCATCTATGCCAAACGAGTAAAGCATCTTGGCCAAGTGAAATTACAAAAAAAAAAAAAAAAAAAAAAACGAAGAAAGACGCATTTTATGGTAAGTAATTACAAAGGAAGCAATTAGTGTCTAAGGAGCACTGAATTGAAAGCTGAGACAGAAAGCCTAATCATTGCAGGTCAGCGCATAAGACTCCTATCACTTATCAGAAATTTAGGATTAGCGGAAAATATGAAAATGCTGACCATATTAACTTATGATGTACGGAACTGGCGAAAAATAAGTATACCCATCTACATAATAAAGTAGCAACATATGTGCTCTTTAAGATGTGCAATTCAAACAGACAATGAATATTATCAAGAAATTACCAAAATACAAGGACATGAAGATTCAGATTAACAGGATGGGAGGAAGGAAGAATGAGACTGTACTAATAGTAATCGAAACTCTAGGCCTCTGGAGAATGGAAATGGACAATTTTTATTTTTCCTGTGTAAATGAAGCTAATTTTTGTAAATATGTGTTTAATATCTCCGAAAGTTTCCTGATTATTCTTGTTGAGTTTAGCAATGCTTCTGTTAGAATGGTTTCTGTTTATTTTTCTTATTTGCAATTTTGCGAATGTAATTTTCTCTTTCGTTGGACAATTGGCAAATGATTCTCCCATTCCAGTAATGATGACTGCAATTACGATTTGCATATTCCGAAGTTATTTTAGTTTTCCGGCAAAATATAGCGACTATTTTGTTTCTACTTTAATCTCTAACTTGCTTGAACTGAAATATCCCAAATCAAACAAAATATTTTGTCTTTATAATATGAGAAAATATTTTCCGTTGGCCTATATTGGGCAATATGTTTATTATACTGCGATGTTATCAGTAACATTTCATAATAATCTTGTAGATTCTGTTACCATTCTTGGATGACGTGACCTGTCACAAAAATCAGAAACTCAGAATATTTTGTTTAATTTATATTTTGAAAACCAGTGTTTATTTCTAGTATTAATACATGACTAATACATTCTGGAGGTTTATTGTCGATTATTTACTTTCGCCCGTTTGGCTAACGTTCATTTTTCAACAGCTTGTCATTATTTGATAACCTCTTCATTTCTTATATGATTCGGTAACCTATTCGCAAAACATTTTCCTTATGAGCTGTTCCTAGCAGTGTTGACACAGACAAATCACGTATGAGGCTAAGTATTCTCAAGGCGTCTTCCGAAGAAGAAATTATCCTGGAAATAGTCTCGCAACACAGATAAATTGATCCATTGCTCGGTATGTTTATCTAGATTTCGATGCTTGTTTTTGGTACTTGTGTATGTTCAGCTGCCCTGTCTTCGCGATGTTCTTATTGCAAGGCACCACGACATTCATAAATATCAATTCATGCTTCCTCTTTCTAAGCATCTGTGGATACAGTATGATTCCCCCCCCAAGCCCTTGTCAGTAGTAGGTGCTTCATTTGTAGTACAAATTTTAGCAGAATTTTCGTTGGCTTCCACTTCGATGATCCAAAATAACTCAGAAACTGAGATCAGATTATCTGCTCTGTTGAAAGCAAATGACCTTCTTTAAAATTCAGATTTACTACAAGGAGAACTATCTTATATATTTTTATCAATTTACCTATTTACATTAATGATAGAATCGCTTTTCATATGTCAGGAGTGTAAACGAAAAAAATAAATTCAACACTTATACTTAGTAGTGGTCAATATGCTTGAGACAAATGATGTGCGTTATGTGTCCTCACTGATGAAATCCCTTGAGGTATTGGAACCAAATATGTCGATTGAATAAGACTGAATTACGCAAGAATACGATATGAGAAATGGCACTGATAGTGTCGACCACAACCCGATCTGATCGTCACCATGCAAGATACAAAAAACCTCAATCCGCAATAAAGATCGATCTGTACGATTCTGGATGCGAGAAGAATTTTAATGAAGCTCTTTCACCAATTTGTCAATTTCATCCCAACTGCTGTCATGATAAAGAAAAAAAAAACAAAACAAAAAAAAAAAAAAAAACAAGCGTTGAAAAACACATAAACAAATTAAATTTGGGTATATTATCATCATGAATTTAAACTGTTGAATGTTGTCTACACGGCAATAATAATAACTAAGAGTCACATGCTGATAGGTAATTAATCAAATATATTGGATGATTTCTTTTTTAAGAATAATACAGGAATACGTGGTTACCGTTACTTTTATCAACGCGGAAACTGGAATCGTTCGAATACCGGCCTCAGTCGTTTTTCATTTTATCAAAAATTACTTCAGAAAAGATGAGAAAACTATATTTTCTCATCCACAATAAAAGGTAAATAGTAGGTTAAGGTAGTTTTTCTAGACTTGAATATCAGTCAGAGTCGGAAAAAAGCAACTATGATTTGATACTCGTAGAGAAGTCAATGGGAATTCATTACATGATCTTTTTCAAACAAATGGTAGCCGCCCAGCGATAATATAAAACAAGCTGAGGAAAGATGCATTCGTCATTGGATCATTTCATTTAGAATAATAATGTAAATTCAGTGTTCTGAATTATAAAATATTTTCTTCTTCCTTTTGGACAATTGTACGAAGAAGCGAAAAAAATTACAGGAATAACTTTTGATCAGTTAGGTAACTTATCGGATATTTATTGCTGAAGTTAGTTTTAAATAAATTATTAAATCAGTTCTTTAATTTCACCATGCCTCCTATGTAAATATGTAGGACTTAAAAGTGAACGTAAATTAGACAGGATCGAAGCGAAATTTGTTTCGGAAAATCCAGTTTATAAATATTTGAGAACTAATTCTAATGATTCTTTTTTTTAAATCTTTTCATTTAACGCAAATCGATGACTAAACTAGGACAGGTTTAAAGAGAGTAAAAGAAAAAGACAAGACTTTATTTAGAAGTTAGGAAAGCACAATAAAGAAGCAAGATTCAAGAAGATTATAACGATTGACGTTGCATTTAAAATTTTGAAGAATGTAGTTGACTCGGAAGCAGGAAATCGGAAGGGTATTCCACAGGTTGACGGTTCGAGAAAAGAAACCGTTAGTACCGTTGATACCTACTTGCCAATCTAGTAGCACGATTAGTTTCATGCAGTCTAGGCACTAAGCAGCAAAACTCATTAAAGCACATAGTAAAATATTAGTAGAAAAGACAGAGAGAATTCACGTCATGTCGGTGAGAAGGTGAGATTCCAGGTCAGGATCGATTATATTACAGACCCTCCTTTGAATTTTCTCAAGAATATCGAGATATAGAGCTGGAGCAGCAGAAGAATTATAACAGCAATATATAATGCACAGACGAATGGTAGTTTCATAAATGCCCAAGATGTCCCCCGACAGAAAATCTTTCTGGCACGAAACAGTGAAGTAAATATCCTAGTACTAGAATGAGCAATTGATTCAATATTGTTGCTCCACTTCAAGACAGTGGAAGTCATGAACCTTAGAAGGCATATTCTGATGGCAGGCAGAAAGATTTCTTTGTGGTGATTAAGTGAAAGTGGTTAAATCTTATAAACCCTAATTTTCTTTTACTCATCCAACATATACATATATCTCATCGCTAAGTACTGAAAACGTTTAACAATGTTATCTTACGATAACTGAATTACTACGAATATGTTCACGTTCGACAGTGCATGGTTTAAATTATTGAATATGTAATCGATGATGAATATTTTCTAACAAGGCCATTTGACACAATAAGAACGCGTAGCCATATTATCATTGTTTTATATCAAAAATGTATAAAAAATGTAAACACTGACTTTCGAAGATATTGAGAAATTATCCTTTAGAAACAAAGTATTTTTGGAATGCATTATTGCGTCACATCTTCGGAATGAGTGGCGTATTAGTAGACAAGAGGTTTAAAGGTTCCTTTTCATTTAGCAATAAATGTTAATTTTATCGTCGTTTATTTTTTTTCGGAAAGATGTTTGTCAGGTATCTCTAAATCCGGCAAATAATGATTCAGTAAATGATAGTCTCACATGAAGGACATTACTAACACGTAGCCCTCCATCATATACATTTACCCATTAATACGATATCTCAGCCACTGTATTGAGTGCTAAAACACTGCGAGAATAGCAGAGAATGCAACATCTGTCCCATTTGACAATATATAACATAGAAACTTTTTCAGTGGCAAAACAGCTCAAATTCAGATTAGAAAAGAAACATTAAATCCAGTACCTAAGGAGGATGGGGAAAAATATACGACTTCCTAAAAGCTTTGTCTCTTTTACCCTCCCCACTTCCATGTGGTTGGTCGAATTTTTCGTTCCACAGATCACGCAATTCCATTTGGGACCCACTCAAAATGTCGCTACCCTTGGAGAACAAAGAAGGGAAAAATCAAAGAAATTCGGATATAATTTTAAGAAAGAATAAAATAATACAGAAACAAAACTACCCAGATTTATCATGCCTATCAGCCGAAGGCGTCGTTCGAAGAAACATTATATAATTCACTTTAGTGTGTGTATGTCACCCTTCTTCAGTGCTTTTAGATTTGCGTATCTCCCCATCACAGATTGTTCTGAAATATCAGGGAAAATGGTTATATCTATTTTCTTTTTCTAACTCCGACTCTCTATATCGATTACAGTCTTTTTCTAATATATAAATATCTATGCTCAAATAAATTCTCTTTCTCCCTTTTATCTGTCCCTGCGTGTTACTGTGGCAATCTTCTGTGATACAAAAATGTTCAGATCTATCGATCTCCAAATTTTCTTACATATCCCTGGATTAGAATATGTTCTTTTCTATCACACAATGATATTATTTCAATGTTAACATCAAATAACTGATAATTAATGTGTATTTGCTCGTTCAAATCTTACGCCTTATATTAGAATTTCAACCTATTTCTATCCATCTGTTTTGCTTCAAAAAGATAATTTGACTTTCTATCTTACTATACAATAGATATTCAGAACAGTAGGTATATATATATATATATATATATATATATATATATATATATATATATATTCTCTTATACTGGTCTAAATATTAGAGAAATATTTTGGACACAAATTTCCCTTCACAATATTTTAAAACAGGTAGATAAAAATGAATAAATATACTGTTTAATAAATAGACGGAGTTTCTGCTCAAATATGTGTATTCATTAAAATAATATTTAAATTTACATATATATATATATATATATATATATATATATATATATATATATATATATATATATAAACTATGTATCAGGCTTTATTCCATTTTTTTAATATTTTGAAAATTAAGCGTTGTACAATAGTGAAACATGGTACACTCAAAGGTATTAAGTAGGTAAGTATGAAGTGAAAATTTTAATCATATTGATCAGCTGCATACAAAGTCATGTTCAATTATGTATTTTAAAGTGTTTTAACAGTGTCAGACTGGTGTACAAGAATGACACTTAAACGATATCTGACACAGAAAAGACAGGGATTTTTTCAGGTCTCGCACAAGGCTTATATTTGGTAAATTTTCTGGAAAGCTTGGGCGGCATATAAGAACATTGAAGCCATATGTAGAAACACCCATAACCAAACCAACGCAAGATAAAGGAACAAGAAATGTCTATCTCAGCGTGACATTCGGAAAATAAGTACACAAGTGAGAAAAGACCTCGGTAACACAAGTACTGACCTATTTGATCGCAATGGGGTTGCCTCTTTTGCCTAGAAGCATTCGGTGTAGGATTCTTAAAGTTATGGCAAGAAGTGTTAAAAACATCGTCGAACCCATCCTGAACATGACACACAAAAAGAAACATGTTGCTTGGGCAAATAAATATATAAATAAGAATTACCAACATGTTCTCTTCACGGATGACGCCAGAGCTGCATTGAATGGTCCCGATGGATGGTACAAAGCTTGTGTAATACTTGAAGCCTCTCGCCGGCATCTCATTCCACGCCATCAAGGAGGTAGTTGGGTTATTCTTTGGGTTGGCATCATAGGAAATTAACTTGTAGGACGTTTTCGAGTGACGGAAGGGGAAAAAACTCACCAGCAATTACTAAACTGCATTTCCGGGGGAGAATTATCCAGCATGGTTGGATTATTTGCCACTCTAACATAGACGGCGCTTGGTTTCTATGCATGACAATGCTCCATCGCTAAAATGTCGCATTTCGCAACATTGGGATCCGAAGATCAAACACTGATGACTTGGATTCTTTTTTACCTGACCTTAAACCTAAGAAAAGCTCTAGTTCATTTTGAAGCGGAAAATTTATGAGGGAGGTGTGCAGTTTTCATCGAAGTACGCCCATTGAGGAAAAAAATAAAACTGTTGCTGTTAGAATAAAATCTCAAATTAGTCGGCGAAGAACTTCTGTGGACAAAAACTGTTTGATGTAATTTCTATGTTACATAGTCAAATAAAGTATATCACCAGCAATCTAATTGTGTTTTTCTTTATATTTTGCATTCATCTTTTAGTCCTCTGCTTCATAACAATTACAATAGAATGGCAAGATAAAGATAATGACCTATTTCATTAACTGAAATTGACAATTTTGTACAACTTCAATAAAGCGTGGCACAGTTGAAGACACTTAAAAATACATAATTTAAAATAACCTTGTATGTAGTTTATCAGTATAATTTAAATTTACACTCTATCCTAACAGACAGAGAATGAGTGAACCAAGTCTCTTGCGTACAATGATTAATGTTGAAAATATCAACAGAAATGTGACTTGCAATAAAGCGTGATACAATGTATCTTCCGTCTCTCTCTTTCCGTCTCTCTATATATAATAGCTGGTCACTCGTATACGTGGATAACCGACTACAATGTGAGGTAGCCAATTCCTATTTCAGATGCAACAGCAGAGCCCACATGTATTTTATACTGCAACTATGCTGTGAAGACATTTATTACAGCTTCTGGGAAAAACCATGTTATCTAGCGCGATCAACAATTTGAACAAGGCCAGGACACTGAAGCTCTCGGCCACAGTGACTTATAACTTCGTGCTAACACTGCTATCGACGGCACCCAAGAGTTCCATCTATCCAATGTCACTGACAAAGCTTCCTTGTACCCCTGGTAGGTTTTTCAGACACTTTTCAAACCGACCGTATGCTGGGATCGAACCCTCCAGTCCGACAACATCAGGAAGTCTCCTTTCTGACAAATTGACCATGGTGTGATTCGAACCCGGGACTCATTGTCAGAATGCAAAAATATATATATATATATATATATATATATATATATATATATACACGTACATGAAAACACGCATACACAGTCAAACACACATGTCGTTTGTTGTGATGCACTGACCTGGCATCTTGACTCCACTCACTTACCGACCATAGTAATGTAGATTCCCTGTGACGTTACTATAATTTTTTTCTTTATGACACCTGGATTCATTTAATTAAGTGCAGTACTTCATTAGCGGCAAATATCATCATTTTTTCAGTTAAAATGGCTAATTGTTACCGTATGTTCTATGTTAACAGTTTCTTCTCTCACAATTACAAGTTACGGAACACTCTTATGGCTTCTTGCGTTCAAGTCAAGTAACATCTTTAAAAAATTTAAAGGCAGTATCAATCGTTACATCCAGTCTTCTTTTAATATTCTCTCGCCTCAATAATGTTTTCTTTTCTTATATTCTTTCACAAATAAGTGTCTTAGTGGATTTATTGTATTTCTTGGAATACAATGATTAACAAAAAAGAATGAATGAACTACAGAAGATTTTGAGCCAATCATTCATATTAATAATTCTGTTCTTTGTGTTGAATAAAGATCAGTATGTTTACTTCTTGATTTTAATCGCGTTTCAACACGAAACATTATATCGGAAGAAAATGCATCGATCTTTCTGTCACAATTGCATGCTGAGTTATTACTTTTATATCTACGAATCGAAATATCATATAAAACACTATTAATGCGCTCAAAACACCACCATATTCTTGATATCCGTTCATCCTGCATCTAGCTTTATCGGTTGTCCAGTATCTTTTTCTGATAATATCTATAACAAATTGAGGGAAGTTGTTTAATAAATAATATATTTAAATTATTATTTTTTTAAATTAGATTTTTTGCTCTTTGCCTGTGTATATGTGTGTGTCGAGATTAAATTACTCATCTTTGCCCATGATGAATTTGAAACTAGGAATAGAAACAAGAAGTTGGTAGCTTATAAGGAAAAAATACTTTTCACCATTATCTCAGTTCTCCTATGGACTTTAAGCAGTTCGGAATACTAGTCTCACAGCCCTAAAATTATACGGTGAAAATCTAACTCCTAAACACGTTCGATAACCACATCTCTGCTTTCAGATTTACTGGACAATATCCGAAAGTTTGTATGTAAAAAAGATTTCTTGGCAATATTTAATATCTATAAAGAACTACGATTTCACTTGTGTTATTCATGTCGCTCACTGTCTGTACCATTGAATATATATATATATATATATATATATATATATATATATATATATATATATATATATATATATATATATATATATATATAGTCATACAGAGAGACTGTTTCGCTATATCACAGCATTTCAGTGTTGCTAGAAGATTTCGTATCAGTCATGATTCTACCCCTTGGCTATCGTAGCAAGGGAGAGAGGAAGGAAAAATTAAAGTTTGCTATGCGAAATATCTTTGTGAGTGATGGTTTATGTTTATGTATGTATGTGTACATTTCTCTGCGTGTGCGTGTGTCTGTGTGTGTGTGTACAATATGGATATTGAGAAGAGTTTTCCTCTTGCCTTAGGCACAGTTCGACAAATTTGAAGAATCCCCAAGCATTCGGTTTCCTCTTGCGAATGACTTCTTGATAGAACCAATAAGTTTTAAAAAGGTCATAATATATATATATATATATATATATATATATATATATATATATATATATATATATATATATATATATATATATATATATATATATATATATATATATATATATATATATATATATATATATATATATATATATATATATATATATATATATATATATATATATATATATATATATATATATATATATATATATATATATATATATATATATATATATATATATATATATATATATATATATATATATATATATACACCAGTATGCGCTTTTCTCAGTAACTGAGTGTCTCTTAAACATTCTGAACAATAAATGAACAGATCGACAGGCATAACGTGGAAGCTAACTTATTATTTAGAAGAAAATGACTAGGATATTATATGAAAGTTTTCTCAGTACTTCTTGCCAGTTTTCTACCGTGAATTTTATCACATAGAGAAACATTTTACTTCAGTAGCTACTGACAATTCTTTATGATTCTCTATGTTACAAAAGATGAAATGTCACGCATGTTAAAGTTTTTAAATGTATCTTTGATGATGGGAATGCATTAAAATTGCTATATGATTTGCGTATAAGGATTCATAAACTTGCAGGTGGAAAATTGCATTGCATAATATGGCACCTAATACATGTTATTAAATCTTCTATTTTACGGAATGTGGGACCTAGAAAAAATTACAGAACACATATATCTCCAAGCAACGGCAAAGCCAGTCGTAGACATAGCATTATATATCTCAATCATATTATTATTTTATATATCTGTGACAAATGAATTTTAAAATAGTATTATATTTTTACATTACATATACTCATAAATAATATTAGTGATAAAATAAAACACATTAACTGAAGATATTGTGAGCAACTTTCTCTGTGTGTAGATTTATTCTTTTTTATTTATAAGTTTTACATCATGCTAGTACCTCCATTTACACAACATATATAGAATATATACATACCTACATGCACGCAATTTTGTAATCTTTCCTTACATCTACGCTGGTCGTTTATTTGTTAACTTGATGAATATGAAAACATTTTAATAAATACCAGGATAAAGAGAAAAAAACAAACAAAGTTGGGAACGTCATTTGCTAATTATGCATAAAAATCCCTGACCTGTCTCAATATTTGAGAATAATATCAATGTCGCCTGATGTAAATCCCCCAAAGCATCTATGCACATTTGGAATTAGGGATTCTCAGAATTCCATTAACTTGAGAAAACATTAGGTGATTTGTCAATAGACGGACATTAAACAGGATCTCATTTTTACGAGAATTTTTTTTTTCAAATAATCTTAATATCTGATCGCCGTCATAGCAACGGGGTTAAATAATAAAAAAAGAAAAGATGCCGTTCATTAATATGTTCTAAAAAAATTGTTTTGTACAGGTTTCTTAATTTTCTACCCAACATTGTGCATAGGCAAAAAAAAATATATTACTTTTTAGATAGAGACGTCCATCGTTATTTACTAAGTACACCATAATGTGTAGACTCGTAGCCAGAATTATATATGTATATACAAAAAAATAGCTTTTACACATGATTATAACCGAGTAAATATTTATACACTTGTAAATTAGAGAATACTGCGATCCATCAGCCATATCTATGCAAAGATGCTAAAAGCTTTGTATACATGTGTTTTGCACGTATCACAGGGAATGTTTCTGCAATACTGCAATATATATATATATATATATATATAATATATATATATATATATATACATATATATGTCATATATATATATATATATATATATATATATATATATATATATATATATATATATATATATATATAATATTATCATAATATTGGCGCAGATATATATATTATGCTGGCATTACAGATTAATTTTAACAGTATATTTGTCATTTGAAATAAACTTGCAGGTGTAAGAAAATTATAGTTTGAATATTAGTTGTTATTAATAAAGGAGAATATTTGTTCCTTTATATATATATATATATATATATATATATATATATATATATATATATATATATATATATATATATATATATGTAAACAAATACTAATATTCCTAAGAAGGTATTTATTTTTATGATTGAATGTAACAATCAATACATTTCTCTTGATTATTAGACTAGGGTTATTTAAGTGATTAAGATAACCATAATTACAAGAAGACACAAGTTACATTAATTATCTTTCCCATTATAAAATTTAGCTTTTTTCATAATATCTGTTGATTGATGGTGATATGCCATCATTCTTCAATTGAGATATATATTTGGAGAGAGCAGTGCTGCTTTTGTATTTTATATTACTTAAGGTCATTCGATGATGGTAAAATCGAAATTTATAGATGCGCATATATGCACGTACATATACCTACAAATATATACACACACAATTAATTGTATGTATATGTACATGAGTACATGCGCTTAGACACTTGAATAAACTCACACATAAAGACACGCCCACCCAAATATACATACGCACAGAAATAGTCAACCATGATCAAAATTAAATAAGCAAAACAATAAACCGCGAAAAAAATCAGAAAGATCAGCAGTAGACCAGAGATCAACGGAAAGGTCGAGTAAAGAATATAAAAAAAAACAGGAATGAAAGAAAAGAAATGAAGTCAAGAGTCAAGTAACATGTCCCCCATCAAGCCATAAACGAAAAATAACAAACTCATACTACAATATATAAAAACAGGAAAATCGATAAATATCAGCAGAATAGTTAAACTCCGCTACGACGAGTAATCACATTTCTATGTAACCACGAAACTTCGAAGTAAGAATGACGGACAAAATACAGCCTAGTTAAGTGAAAAAAAATTTTTTATATTCTCTCTCTCTCTCTCTCTCTCTCTCTCTCCCTATATATATATATATATATATATATATATATATATATATATATATATATATAATAAAGACAAAATTAAAACTTAACATAGCCAATGCGTTTCGTTTTCTGAGGAACTTTATCAGGGCAAATGCAAGGATTTTATTTTTGACAATTATTTATGTATACGAGCAAAACTTTTCTTGTTTTTAAAAATCTTGTTTTATGAGAGTGGTCATGAAAATTCATCAGGTTAACGGAATTATCAGGCAAGTTCATGGAGGTGAGATGATATATTACATGCATTTTTACATAAAAACACACACACACAAACACACATATACATGATTGGTTAAAACGACTTATATATATATATATATATATATATATATATATATATATATGTGTGTGTGTGTGTGTGTGTGTGTGTGATTGTGTCTGCGTGTGTTTGTTAGGGGTTGTTCGTAAAACAATATCCAATTTAAAAACCAAATTTTATTCCTGAATTAATGCATTTAAACTTTGATTATATCAGTCAACCAAGATCTCTGGATATTTATACATTACCGCTATCGAGTTAAAGACGTATTTATTCATTACGATACAACTCTAAAGGATTGGATTCAAAAATTCAAATGATTCATATTTTTTAATCTTCTTTGTAGCGGAATGCATTTTGCTTTAAAGATTTCTCAAGATCCTCGGCAAAATTTTACTAAGTAATTGATGGATCATCGGAACCTGGTTGATCTGGCAAATTCTCTGATCATAAGTTAATGAGCTTCTGCAGTGTCATTCTGCCAACATTTGACCAAGATATTTCATAAAGCACAATTGAAACTTGCCGATCAACCAATCCCTGTCGCTGAAATGTATGTGCATTTCATCCATTTACTGACAAGAAATATTGACAGTGTTCCTCTCGTTCGATCCTAGAATGCTGTAATCGCTAATGTTAATGGATGGGGGAAGTTGTTACTATTTTCTATTGTTTGCTCAATTTCAATTTTGGAAATTGTTTTTGCTTTTGCCGTTCATCATGATCAATCCATTGATCCAATCGTTTGCGATTGTCAAAATGAATACATTTTGGTAAATAACTGAATCAAACGAATTTTGCAGATGCGGAATCGAGCACACTACAAAACAGATGTATTTTCGCCCAAATTTACAAAATGCTACAAAAATAAAAGAAAAAAATAACCTGGGTAAGTTGAGCGATTTTCTTAAATGTCCTCATCTGATTCAGAGTTTCATATGATTTTTATGTATTGCGCCAAATCAATTCAGTAATATTTAAAAATACTTTCTCACGTAAGTGGTCAAATAGAGTTTTGAGCGAGTGAAGCCTCTATGTTTGTCGAAGACCAACCATTTGTTAACCTTGTAGACTGGTGCTACAATATCAAAAAAAAAATCTGTACAAAATAGCAGAAACGACATAACTTGAAGACTTTCAACAGAAACAACAGCTAAAATGGTTTTCCGTGTAATTCAAAGAGAAGATAATGACATAATCAAATAAAAGGTTCAGATGGAAACTTCGATCAATATTGGAAAGGGTGATAACATGTATTTTACATGATAAAGTAATTTACCTAAAAAAATGTTTTATGAGAAAGATTTTATGAATTTAAATCGAGAGCAGTTCTGTCTGCTCGGTCAAAGAATGCTGAATGATTCCATATAATGGAACGTCTAATATTAGCATTATTATTACCATTATTTGAGACATTTCTCTGACAATTTAACGTCGATTTTATTCGACTAGATTTTAGATGTTATTTGTCAATTACAGATGAATATCCTCTTCCACTTTGATCATCAACTTTCGTATCCCCATTCAAATTCAACTGTCAATCATGTACTCTGCGATTGCGTCTAGACTCTTCACCCCGTTTTCTGCTAATATAAGAAATTGGAGAATCCTTACAACCAATCATGAACATTTTTAATAAAAATAAACGCATCTTTTCTTTTGTCATGCTAAAGATAAAGGGTATATTACATTTTCTGTAAAATACTGACAGGCATGGATGTTTAAAGACTTTGAGCGTTGACCACCGTCTTACTGGTAGCAGAGAAAAATGATGCAATTCCCAGTCAGCGGTTGAACGGTAAGTAAAGAATTGTAACTACATTTACATGTACCGTGAAAATTACATACCAATTATTTGCGATTTTTATCTCAGGTGTTAAGGCAGAATGGGTAAAATTGTTCAGGAACGCAGAGCAAAAAAGAGTTAAGCTTAACAATGACGGCACTTTAATCATTATTCATGTGTAACATATTTTGCGCAACAATTATATCCATATATTAGGACACAGGAGATTCTTTTTAAGAGCGGACATTTTTTTCCGATCATCTTAATATATAACACTGATACTCGTTATTTATGTAGTCAAGATTTTTAGTAAGATTTTATGCCTATTCTTTATGAAAAGGCGGGAACAGATTTTTATGATCAGCTAAAACTGAAAACAACAAAGATCATAAATAACTCAGTCCTCAACCTGGAAATAGTGAGAAATAAAATGAAAAAAAAAGTAATAACTAAATTCACATTTCAAATATAAACGCGACATTTGCAATATTATAATATTTACCTGCCAGTTATAGTATAGCTATAACAATATACGTATAACTGAAACCAATCTCATTTAAGCTCAAACAGAAACGATCACAATTTACCGGCCACTGCCGCCAAGCGGCCAGGGAAATCGTCTCAATGGCATCCTTCTGCAAGTGTCTTCTCACGAAAATTGACTCTCCCAGACACCATAGCTCGATACACAGGGTTGGGCATTGGGGATCTCGAAACAGCAATAGAGAACCGAACAGCGTGAAAAAGGATTCTCAATGGAGTTTCGACCAACCGCAGGGAAATCAAAAGATGATAATGATGATAGCTAGTTCTAATTAAACATTTCGGTTTTAGATATGTCATTCTTAAACTTGTGTGTACAAAATACTAGTATCTACTTGAGTAAATTATTTCCTTCGATTTTCTAATTCGCGGGATTATTTTTCATCCATACCGGTTGTTATTTTCTCCCCAAATTATGAGCGCTCCGACTATTATTATACATATAATAAATTCCCGATGGAACTTATGTTTGAACCGACTTGCCTATGTATAACACTGAAAAATTGCACAGGTGAAACTATTCTAAACAGCACAGATTGCTAAAAGCATATACAGTGTTGTTCGATAAAAGTGACTCACCTGATTTTTTTTATTGAAAATATTTTTTGTTTATTGTTTTTGGGGTTAAAATAATTTTTAATCTTACTAATATAAAGAAACCTTCCCGACCAACGAGGAAGAAATTTTATTCACCCTAAGGTATTCTATCGATAATTATAAATTTGGATATAAATGAGAATGAGGAAAAAACTGTGCAAAAAAAGTTACTCAGATATCGCATTCTAATGATTAAACTGGTACATTTAAAGAGTTTTTGACAAAATAATGAAAACTATTTTACAATATACTCAGAACAATATTCCAGATAATTCTAGAACAGCCACAATTAATTCTAGAGTATTCCAGAATATTCCAGAACGCCTATTACAGTATAAACACTGCTTGAAATAGCCACTCAAGTCACTAACCAGATGAAATCGTACAAACACGCACCAGAACCACTTAAGGCATCTACTATTGCCCTCTCAAAAACAGGCAAGTCTATGAGAGAAATTGCAGAAACTGCTATGACTTCGGAATTAACTGTCTTTCGAGTACATAGGGCACATAATGATTCCTGCTCTTGCTCCAAGGAAGGAA
The DNA here is from genome assembly GCA_903632075.3 of Acanthosepion pharaonis. Lineage (NCBI taxonomy): Eukaryota > Metazoa > Mollusca > Cephalopoda > Sepiida > Sepiidae > Acanthosepion > Acanthosepion pharaonis. Next base: position 1,135,335 of record CAHIKZ030005449.1, read on the forward strand.
AGAAGAGAACGATAGAAAAAGATCGATGATAGAACTGGCAGGGTAATCAAGAGAGAAGTTGCGAAGAATAGGACTATAACTAGAAATGTAAGCGATGAGCAAGGTGTTACTCTTGCCTCTTCAACAGTTCGTCAGAACAAGGTTACAAATTTTGTTAGAACAAGGCTACAAATCTTGTACACGAAGGTTTAAGCCGCTAATAAGCAAAGCCAACAAAGTCAAGAGACTTGACTGGGCTTACTATTACCAACATTTCACCGTAGAAGACTTGAAAAATGTTCTCTACTACGATGAAACGAAAGTTGAGATAAATTCAAAGGATAAGTTGAGTCACTTTTACCGAACAGCCCTGTATATATATATATATATATATATATATATATATATAGTAAATGTAATTAATCCGTTGGTATATAATTATATGGATTATATACCAACGGATTTATTATTACTATATATATATATATATATATATATATATATATATATATATATATAGTAAAGTTAACAAATCCGTTGTATATAATCCAACGGATTTATTACTATTTATTATATATATATATATATATATATATATATATATATATATATATATATAAAGTTAACAAATCCGTTGGTATATAATCCAAGTTGATCCTAGTAATAACAAATATTAAAACTGATCCACAAAAATAAGATTAATCGTCATACATCTGTCTGTTTTAAGAGTACTACATGAAGTGAAATATTGTCGTACATTCAAAGCATGCGTATGCAAAGAAAATCCTTGTCTTAAATACTTCTCCTTCAACCTCCAAATATTTCTTCCTTTATTTACTCTGTAGAATTCTGATTAAAACGATTTTCTATGTTCTCTTTTTACTTTAAGATTTCTACTTATTTATTATTTTCTGTTTTCCTTATTTTATTTTATTTTAATTTATTTACTTCTTGTCGTTCTCCAGATCTTTCTCGTCATACGTATTTGAAGGCAGTCAATTAAACAATGATACCTATGACGGGTAAGATGTTTTGACGATCAGTGCATTTGGTGTCTATAGCAAACAATTGTTTGCCTCGTTGAAAAGCTGGCCAGAACTCTTTCTGCTTTTACTTAATTGGTAACAGTAGAGATGCAACAGCTGTTTTACAGATTTTTGTACCAGAACATCTTCTCAGAAAAGAACACCCGGTACTCCGTCTTTATAACTCCCGAAACGATCTAAAGAAACTGACAAGTAATTCATGCGGATTCCGTCGTTTATTTATCTGCGACAGTGCACCAAGTATGTGTAAATATTGAGGTTTTTCAGGGGTGTCAGTTTCAAATTATTTCCCTGAGAAGATCATATTTTTTAGATTACGTATACAAAATATTCGATAGCTGTCTCTCATCGATTACTTCCAGTCGCTGTCTCTATTTAAACATTTACATATGCAAATGCCATTTATATAAATGCAACAACGATTACGTACGAAGACAGGAAATATCACAATAAATTGATATTCTTGATATAATAGGAAAATAATAACGGAACAAAACAGTTTATCGTTGTTTGCGATCTCATGAGACGGTAATATTTGATTCCCATTGATATTGGTGGGTTGAAGTCAGACGTAGCGGGCAATAAACACATGGCTTATTTGTTTTACTTATTTATCTTGTAAATAAGTTATTTACTCACGTTTCATGTTTTCAGGAAGGGATGCTAACATTTCTCCTGATGATACGATTGAGAAACTTTAAACAAAAATGAGAATTCTAGATTTCTCCTTTTGAAACATTGGGGAATTCAAAAACTAACGCATCGTTAACGCCATTAACATCTTGAAATGTATTGGGTTGGCTAAAATGTTCGTTCGTATATTAAGTAGAAAATTTACTTAATATACCGAATTAAATTCTTGGCCAAATCAATAATCTTCCACAAGCTGCCTATCCCCAACTGTCTCTCTGTCTGAAGCTCTCTCTATCTATCTATCTATTCATCTATCTATCTTTCTATATACACAGAGGCGCACGTATATATATATATATATATATATATATATATATATATATATATATATATATATATATATATATATATATATATATATATATATATATATATATATATATATATATATATATATATATGCAATTTTTATATATAACATTTATATGTCATATATATATGGGTACATATTGGAAAGCGCTGAATATCATTTAGAGGGCTAATATATATATATATATATATATATATATATATATATATATATATATATATATATATATAATTTATATATATAACTTTTATATGTCATATATGCGCGGTACATATTGGAAAGCGCTGAATATTATTTAGAGAGCTAACATATTGAACTGGGTTTTGTGACCCTCCGTTTCACTCCTTACCGATCGTCAGTCAAACTGATCACGCCCAGTCCCACACATCCATAGCCTATATATATATATATATATATATATATATATATATATATATATATATATATATATATATATATATTCAGACGGCTGGCTCCAAAAATCATTTGAATATTTTGGAATCAGTCTGTATAGGATTAAGGAAACCTCTCTGCTGGCAGAAAGAATTTGTGAAGTCCCTTAATCTGTTGGGGGATATTTTGTTTTAACTGTCCCTCGCTAATTATTTACACGATTATTTCCCCTCCCCTCGTTACAAGTATATACACTTGTTTGTTATTTTAGCGTGTTTCCCCCCTTTTTTGCTCTTCATTTTCGTTACTGTTCTTTTCTTTAATCAATTATCCAACGATTGTATCCTGATGAGATGTTGGTTGAAAGGGCCTTCGAGACTAATAAAATTAAAATTAATAAATTCCTAGTTTTTGAAATTATATATATATATATATATACACACACACACACATACCATACACACACACATATACATACACATGGAGAGAAATATTGATTGTGTCTATAAGAATCAATACTGCATGGAGACTGTCATTTGCAGATAGCAATTTGAAATTCAGGTTAAGCGAACCAATCATTTAACAGGGTGTACATAGTTTTGATTTATATGTAGGACAATAGGGTATTAAGTGAAAAGGGAAGAGGAAATCAGGTATTCCTCTGTTCTTTTTGAGTGCTCATGCTGTAGGTCATGGCCGCCCCACTGGTTATTTATTACTGTTGGAGGAACTGAGTACATCAATAGATTTGTTTTATTTATTGATATTTTTTCTAGATTGAACATTTATTTGTATAAATTTTTATTTTATAGAATTTATTATTTTTCGTTCGTGCATTTACTTTGTTACAGTGATTTGTTATTAGAAATGAGTTTCATGAGAATTACATCATGAATTTTTCAATTTAAACGTTTTTTGTGGTAATATATTGTAGGTAGTGGAGTAAAATTGGGAATATGATATGGAAAGCTTATTATATCTATTTTTTGTTAGCAAATATATAATGAATTCTAAATATCATATAGGCAGACCTAATTTGTATATTAACCCTGACGCTTTCCGATGGTGTGTGACAATGTTCAACGATGGTGACTGATGAATACACAGTGTAGGAACATACTAGTGAGTTTTTGAGTCGTTTTCGCGTAGGTCTTTCATTTTAAATTCTTACATGTTCCATTTTACCTTCGTGCGAACTTAAATCCCAAGAACTAACTTTCGTAATGTTAGTACATTATATCTTTTTTATTGTCACACGATGTTTCCCGAGTTAGAGTTTGTAAATATTGATGATTCACTTTTCTTTCAAAATGTGGTATTTTCTCCCTAATATATTTGCATGTTTTTCTTTATACATTATGTTTCGCATGATTTTCCTTGAAAAATTTAGTTAACATCAGGTTTTTCTTAAATTATTTTTTCACTTAGCCTTAAATAGTTTCTATTTTCAACATTTTTCGGTAGTTTAGTTTATTTTTTTTCTAGACAAACTGATATTTTTTTTGGCATTACTTCCAAAACAGTTTATTTCCAAATTTTTATGTATGTACAAAATTCAAAAAAGATGAGATGAGAGATATATATATATATATATATATATATATATATATATATATATATATATATATATATATATATATATATATATATATATATATGAATTGACAACAGTAATAGTCATGGTAAAATTGTAATTCTTTTGAGGATTTGCTTTTAAGCTGACACAAGTATTTACGATAAAGTTTACAAGATCTCCCAATTCGGGTTCCCGCATTCAAAGGGCATTTAAAAAATATTACCAATGAGACAAACATAATGCAGCAATATAAAATGGAAAGATCAACCCCAACGAAACTAAAAAAATATCTTGTTGACTTTTCCAGTGTTGAGATATTTTACAGGATAAAGGATTTAAAGCATTCGTGGTGCAATATTTAGCAGTGATACATTTACCGATTTTAGAGTCTTTTTTTATATTTTAAATGTTTATGACGAAAGAATCAATTGAGAGGAAAAAGTTGACAGTCAATAATTAGTGAGGCCAGTGAAAGTTTCCAAGTAAGACAAAGAACATTTCAAAACGCATTTGAAAGAAAGGTATGGAGCACTAAAGGACTAACCAAATCTAATAGCAAAAATAGGGACAAATTATATATATATATATATATATATATATATATATATATATATATATATATATATATATATATATATATATATATATATATATATATATATATATATATATATATATATATATATATATATATATATATATATTATAATATTTTTAATTGCATGTATTTAAACTAGAAGTTCATGTAATATTTCTGCGTGTGAGTCACAAGAAAATGTAACAAATTTGGGGAGTCCACAGTGATATCTTTGTGGACCATGAAGAAAGTAAACTCAGAATGTTTTTATTATCAAAATGAAATTTGTACTGTAATATATATATATATATATATATATATATATATATTCATATATATATAGATTACATTATATTTATATATATATATATATATATATATATATATATATATATATATATATTCATGTATATATATAGATACACACACACACACACACACATATATATATATATATATATATATATATATATATATATATATATATATATATATATAATCATATATATGAATCATTTCTTTCATTTCATTTTTTATATCGGTACCTCCACTGAATTAAGGTTTAACTAAGGTTTAAAATTAGTCGGTATGTAATTGCTGAAAATATATTAATATATAAAAATTACTAGTGAAAATGAAAGCAAATCTATATACTTGAGCGTTTAATTGAATCTTTACGGTTATATAAAGCCAGATAAACATGATTAAGTTGTAAAAATATTTTCAAGATAATGATGATTTACTAATACAAGTTCTACTAATCAACCATTATCTGGGAGAGAAGAGGTGGGTTGATGCATTTCCCAAAACTATTTGTCCGTAATTGTATATAACGAACGAGACTGAAATCGCCGATTTCCGAATTCGGGTCTTTATCCAGTGCAAAATCCGCATATCTAAGCTTGCTTCAACTGGTTTTCCTAAGCGGTCAGATATAGATGCTGACATGTATCGATGTTGCTTAACATCGGTGATCATACGAAAGCCCCTGTATCAACGTGATATGTTTGTTAGGCCAGCAAAGCTTGAATCTACAATATTAAGAATGAATTTGTCAAAATTAATCATTTCTAGAACATCTAGTTCGAATTAGAATAAATGACATATTTGAAATTAACAGGACAAGTGAATATTGTCTTCTAATTGTGCATATTCTTATTCCATATTCATTTTGATGATAAACGCAATAATTATTTTTGCATATTAAGATATTTCTACCTACATGTATAATAAATCAATTCAATAGAGTTACAAATACTTCAACGCGAACACCAATTCTATCATGTCCTTTCCTTCGGCTGGTTTATAATTATCAGCTGCTTACAACCGGGTGTCATACCTGTTCGACGGCAAATATAGCATTGAACCAGCAATATATATGCTACTGAAGGATGTCTTCTACAATAGGTGCAGCTTAACGTATTTGATCTGCGTATGTCAGCACTTTATAGAGTGCAAAATCATATTAAGGATTGATGGATCCCTCATATTATGCCAAAATTAGATTAGATTATTTGATGTGTTAACGTTTATAGTTTAGCATGAGAAGAGTAAGAGCTTTTGGAAGATAATAAACTCAACATGCATCCGAACGCAATAAACCTACTCTCGTTGTTAGCATGTTATTCAGGACAAATCGAAACAGCGATCAAAGGCGCTGTAATCTACGAGCTGGGGATGAAGTAATGGTTTCTAGAATTAGTAATGGCCAACCAATATTTGAAAGAGATTATCGTACGTATCGCTGAAATTATGAAATACTTACATTCATTCTGAAGATATTGATTCTGAATCGAGCATATTGACTCAAACTTAATAACATACAAGAATTCCTAGCAAGGGATGAACATTAACCCTGAATATGTTAACATGAATAGGTGCATCACTATCAGCGTTTCGAAATTGAACAGATTCCAAATTCTAGTGAGTGAAACGTATGTCAAACTTCCGCGTGGACAAACATTATTTCAGCAACATCTTGCTGATTCATACCTTCATGATTAAAAATTTAGATTTTAAGATTTCAAAATGAACGCCATGATGTTTTATCAACTTCAAGGAATTTCTGATTACTTATCGTATGCGATACAGGAATTTATGTATAAGGGGCAATTAATTGACAATCTTCTCTTCAAGATTCAACTAGGAATATGAGGAAGATGCAACATGATGTTAGAGAAAAACTTAGATTTTTTAGAATATATTTATTACAACTTTTCATCCAATCTTTTATGGCGAAAGAGCAACGATAATCTCTCTTCAGTACATCTTTTTTATATATATATATATATATATATATATATATATATGTAGATAGATAGATAGATAGATAGATAGATAGATAGTTAGTTAGATAGATAGATAGATAGATAGATAGATAGATAGATAGATAGATAGATAGATAGATAAACCTAGTGAGCCAGACAAACCTACCTAGATTTCACCTAAACGGATCGTCAGGAAAATCCGAGGTTTTTTCGAAACGAGTACAGTATTATTCTATCTATCTATCTCATCTATCTATCTATCTATCTATCTATCTCTCTCTCTCTCTCTATATATATATATATATATATATATATATATATATATATATATATATATATATAATGCATAAATGCATGCATTAAAACATCTAAACTCGGTTAATAAATTTCACGTTTTATGTCAAGGGTTCTCAACCGGTGTCACATGATTCCTAGGAATCCATGTAACATTTCTCGGTGCGGGCCACAGACAATATGTAACAAATTGGGGGTTCACAATGATATCTCGGTGGTTCATGAAGAAAGTCAACTCAGAATGGTTTTTATTATGAAACTGAAATTTCTCCTATAATTTACCCTATATTGAAATATATATATGAATCATTCTTTCGTTCTTTATTTCTTTTTATATATGTACCTCCACTGAATTTTAGATACCTAAGGTTTAAAATTAATTTTTATGTAAATGCTGAAAATATATTAATATGTAAAAATTACTAGTTAAAAACAGGTATATAATTATGGAATAATTAATTTGCATTAAATTAATTTTCATTTAAATTTTTAAAATTATTCGGACTATTGTCCTCATCTTTTTCGCCACATCTATCACAACGTTTCGGCCGTTGTACGCTCCAGCCTTCTTCAGGTGGTTGGAATGCCGAAACGAAACCTTTATTTCGCTCACTGGGGTAGACTGTTCTAGTTCCACGTGCCATGTTTAATGGATGACCGTTATCAGTTATCTCCTGTTAATTTCCCTCTGAAAGTTCTCCACTGCCTTAACCGGGTATTGAACTCACACTATTTGGATCCTGTCACTGGATCTAACCAATGCCTTTATCCACTGTGCCATGTTTTGAAAACAATAGTCTGAATAATGTAAATAATGTACATAATAACTCATCTCAGAAATACAGACCGACTCTAATTTTCATTTAAAAACAAATCTTCATTACATAATTTTTTTTGATTATATAAAAACAAAATTTTTATTAGTGAAAAATAGAATATTGTTGTATCATATCAAATAGCTATTACGGGGTGTGAAATAGAAAAACAAAGGGAGTAGTGCGCATGGGTGAAAGAAAGATTGTGAACCACTGTTCTAGGTGAATATAACGATAGCTTATATGCAGAAATATACGATTCACATGTTGGATGTAAAAGATTTTCATGCTATAAAATACGTTGTCCCTGTGTGAGATTCAATTTAAAATCTCTCTACACAAAAAGTAATGAATTAGCAAAAAATATTTCATAAACTAGTACAGATAAAACCCTGAAACCATTGTTTATGGAAGGAAACTATACGGGACATCTCCAAATATTCATAGACAAATGGGGAAATTAATGATTGATAACAAAGATCATTTATATGTCAGGTATCTCTGTTTTAGCGCTAACTAGCATATAAATATTGATGTCTGCTCTTAAGTCGATTTGGTCAGATACATCTATAATAATAAATGACACAAGAGTATTTGCTCAGGATGGATTTTTACATGAAAAGAATGCAAGATATATCTGAAAGTCTATAGTGATATTTATAACATAAGATAGATACCTAATCACATGCAATTGTATAACGCGTAGTTAATTTGAAAAAAAGAAAATAACAGAATGCCATTTAGGGATAAGAATTACAAGATTCAGATAAGATATTCGAGCGCGTGAAATGCTCTAAATATTCATTAGTCATCATAGAGCTACGAGATAAAAAGTCTTGGAGTAAAAAAATATTTCGAATTACTACGAGGACTCAAATTTTTAGTTCTTAGGATGATTTTCTAAGCATAGCTTAGATGTGGCACAAGACCGAAAATATTTGGCACTCAGTGAGACTCGATATCACTACTAATTTGTAATTGAAAATTGAATTAGAAAAATAAATTACCAGCAGTATATTTTTGTAAAGAATAGTACTAATTCGTCAAAGAATGTTAAATGTCGGCATAAATGACTGGTATGTAGTTGATATGCTTCTAAACAGTATATGATAATTTTGCTGATCAAATGATTATTCTTTATTGATGAGCCAGCTGGATGCGGCAAGATATATTTTTAACATGAATTAATTGGTTACCAGAATCAAAGAAGTAATACTCTTCTCACATTTACAGACACCGGAATAGGAAGTGATTTTCAGTGGGATTATGGAAGTAGCACTTTCTCGTTCTCGCATGCATACACCAACAATTTGTTTGAAATTTCCTTCTATAACATACGTCAATTTTCTATCTGTTTCTCTACACATAATCTTTGAAAGGCCCATGAATACTTCCAATGGTATAAAAAGGTTCGATTTTCTAAAACAAGAATAGCCGATGCGCAAGAACTCGTTTATAGTTAATTTTTTTCTCCGAATTGGATTCTATTAAAGAGTATGGTCTGAAGAAACTGAAATGCTGGTATATATTGAGACAAGTATTAAGCATTCAGGATGAAAATTGAGGTATTTAATTTCATTGAATTATATGCAAAAATACTGAGACACTAGGTTTTTCGCCATTCCAACCGGGGTCTTTCAGGGTGACACCCGTTCACATTTTCTCTTTGTGATCACCCTTGATTTATTATTGCGAACTTCCCTTGATAAACATCATCATCTAGATTTTACTTTAATATCAAGACTCTCTAGTTGATTTCCTGCAAAAAATGTTGACAGTTATTGACTATGCAGATGACCGTGCTATCACTGCAGACACCATTACCAATGCAACAGTTCTCCCACATCTTCTAGAAAATGCTGCCAACGATGCTATACTATGTTAATGCATCTAAATCTGATTTCTCACGCTTCAACCATCAAGGCTAAATAAAAACTGTCTCAAATAAATCAATAAAATCTGCAAAATCCTTTACATACCTAGGAAGCGAAACAAATTCTGCTGAAATGGATGTGCAAATGCACATAGCTAATGCCAGGCCTGCCTAGAATAAAATTGATTCAAATTGGAAATCTGGTCTTCCAGACAACCTCAAGCGGATATTCTTTCAGCGTTAATGTATGAAGCAATTGCTTGAACATTAAATACAACACTAGAATCGAAGCTTGATGAATCTTGCACTGGGATGCTGAGAGCTATACGTAGCATCTGTTGGAGACAGCATCAAAATGAATACCAATTCCGTGGACCCATCTCTGATATTTTTGCATCTTTTACGGGAAGTGTGCTTTGCATGACATTGTTGGCAAACAAATCAAGAGCTAGCGAATGATCTACTGCTCTGAATAACGAGGCTTGAAACCAGACAGGTTGGTCGCCCATCAAACACATACATTGATAAGCTACGTTATGGCACAGAATGTCTCCCTAATGACCTTCATGCTGGACCGTGATTGTTTGCATGATTGTTTGCATGATAGAATATATAAATATAAATATAAATTTCACTGAAAATATTGTAGTAATAAGCCAATATTATTCCGAAACATATTATGAAGTTATTAACAACACTAAAAATAATCGCGTAAAAGAGAGACATAATTAGAAAAATAACATATGGAAATAATATACAACTGAAAGACCTTGACAAATAAATAAAAAATAAAAAAAAAACAATTCGGGAAGAGAAACATAATTTTGTGTTAAAATGTGCTGAACTCGACTGAGATTAGTAAAATATTTTTCTGCAGAATTATATTATTCTCAAAAGAAAACAAATATCCACAATGTCTAGAGGATTTACTATAATTCAAACCTGTTGCTGATATTAAAAACAAAAACGTTTTCTTGAAAATGAAATAGAAGCGCTAAGAAAAATAAATACTTGGGTTTGTTTTTTATGTATGAACAAAAGTCAACAAATGTGTTCGTTCACCTGCTTTCTTTGCTTTCATATATTAAATGAGAGAAATAATTAAAAGTATAATGAAAAGTTATCTAATATTTATTCTCTTATATGATTGTAAATGCTGAAAAATCACTTCAAGGGTGGAAAAGAGACCTTGAAGCCCCAGAAGATTTAAGGAGAATAAGAACTACAAAAAAAACTGTTAATAACTGCCTGGAAGTGTTTACAAATATTTGACAGGAGGGCCTGGTGACTTTAACACTCACGCTACATATTGAGGTCATGTTAAGCAGTGAAAAAATGTGTCATCCACTAAATGAGTTTAGAAAAAATAAAGATGGATACATTAACAAATTAAAAAATAATTATACAACTTTAAAAATATTCATGAATAGACATGAATATATATAAGGTAATAATTTCAAAAATGTCAATCGATACCTATTTTTATTTTTTATTTGCAAGAACCAGAATGAAAGATAGGTTTCTGTTGATTGTTTTTTACGACATATCAACGTCAATAGCATATTTAATGCGACACGATTTTTAGGATACTTTCGTATGAATGGAATATCTATTTTTTGTAAGAGATACATTTGTAGATCGGGTTTCTTTGACGAAAGGAGGGTTTTTGATGAGAGATAAATATATTGCTGTTGCATTTTTTTCAATCATGTATTGTACGTAATGGGAGGTACGACGGAGTAATGGATAGCAGCTCGGATTTAGGAATTCGGGTTCGAATTCCAGTCGAATCCATTAGATTCACTTAAGTGCTAATACCCCCAGCTATGGGTAAATAGCAGAATAGACAAGGTTCTTGGATGGCAACTGGTCCACTACAGAAAAAATGGCGACCTCCTGCAGGGAAAAATCTGTCTCGTCAATCATGTATCGAAAGATACATGATTGCTTAAGAGTGTATCACGCATGGCACGTAACTGACTGATTGCTGGTAATAACTTTTTTTCTAAATAGTATTGCTGCTATTTTTATTATAATTTATGCTGCTTTGAACGCAGTTTGGCGGTTACCTGTTTGTTCCACTGGATTAGGGTGGGCCTGGGATCAATAACAATTAAGTGGTCGATTCACATACAGATTAGATGTTATAAAATAAACAACTATTTAGAGAACGAAAAGACTGAAAGAAAAAACAAAGAAAGAAATGAGGTGGTAACCCACTATCTTCCAGGTTTTGAAAAAAAAAAGATAGATCGTAGATAGAAGATCGTGTTGCGTTTATCTTCTAAATGAGAAATGTCTACACGCTTGATATGAAACAACATTCGAAATTGATTTTTGCCTAGTCTAATACAACGAGATGAAAAAAAAATCCCAAATTAAAAAAAAATATGCGACTATTGTTTTCTTTTCTAGATATAATCTATCACTCCCTTAACAGAGATATTGATTTCATCCTGTATAGCTGAAAATTAACCTGAATATTAGACTGTAAACACTTTAATCACTTACATAGCATGAAGCCAAACAAGTGGATAATGTTAATCCTAAGTAGACTGAAACAACCTACCTCATAAAATAGCATCCCGAAATCCTTATATTTATCGAAGATTTGAACAACGATTTTTACCACGCTTCTAAAGTACGTAATCATCTCAGCTGACTATCTTTATTATTTGCTCTTGTGTCCCTACAGGACATTCCTTTCTCCATATTTGTCTGGTTTGTTTTTTTCTCAGTATATTTTTATAGTATTGTATTTGTTCAGACATCCATTTTAATAAAATCATTAAGCGGATGATGCGTAGTCTCTCCTTGCTTTTCTTATATTTTGTGTGTGTGTTAAATTTCTATAGGCACTCTTTCATTATGCGTCATACAAATGGAGCTGACACTTTTTGGTTGTAAGTATATACGCACTCTTATTCCCCGTAAGACTTCCTCGTTGCTTTCATGGTCAGTTTTGGGTATTCCCAACATCCTTTGATAGAAGCACATCTCGCTCGCTTCGAATCAATTCTCCATCTGTGAAGCGATTGTCCACCATTCGCTTGGATAACGGATATTAAATACTACAGAGGATACCAGCAGTATGTCCTTCGTTTTTAATTAAATTTTCCTATCTCTTAATAAATACAGTGCTTGATAAATAGATTTTGCATTTATGAATAGTGAAAATTAGGGATACTCCGGCAAACATTTAAGGTAATGAACTGAACAAATAATTTTCTGTAACTGATATATCACAAGGAATTCATTCGTTAAAAATACAGGAAAAGCACAATAAAAAACATACTTAATATCGTCTTTGTTCACAATTTCTTATCACTTGTTTTTCAGACAAAGAAATTGGTGACAATACTGCTTTACAATTAGTAGTGGCCATCTTATTCTCTGTGCCGTGTTCCTTTCAGGACGTTCGCAATCATCCCTCCCATGTGCATATCGATTGTAGATCTTTGGAACGACTGTCTTATTGCCAATTCTCCTAATCAGTGTTTTCCAACCATTTTCACAACATCGTTAGGTAGATAATTCACTTAATAAATACAGTGCAAGATAAATCGGTTTGCACCAAGAAAGTAAGTCCTTAAGTATCATCTATTCGAAACTCTCTCTCCTCGATATACCGTAGACATTTGAACTGTCAAATTCGCATTACAAATAAAAATCTCATTTTTTTGGCAAGTTTTATTAAAACTTCCTCATTTCTAACATGTTGTATCCATGTTATTTTCAGCATCTTTCTGTCGAATCCAATTTCTATTGCCTCAATTCTTCTATATCATTTGGAAGATTGTTCAGCATTAACTTCCGTAATGGGGAAAGAATATTACATAGCAGTTCAGCTCAGTTTTCTCAGTTTGTAACGAACACTTCCTGAATTTTAGTTGCTCTCTTTAGCTTCTGGATGTCATTTTTCACTCTTCTAATGCGACATCTGATTCCGGGACACATTCCTCTTCGTCTTTTAAAACACATATCAGATATTTTAAATTTCAGATTGGTTAGTTCTTGGTGTCTTTAAATACTTAAAAGGCATACATTATGGAGTTTAATTTAAAAAGATATTTCGCGTCTTCGGTTTGTCCGAAAGTTTGATTTTTGGTATTGTCTGGAAAGTTAATGCAGACTTTGAAAAGAAATTATAAACAAAACAAAATTATCCCCTTAAATATTTATTTAAATATATGAACTATTGTGTTGCGCAACCATTCTGCATTTTCCTTCAACTTAAAGATCCAAATCTTCCCGGGATTTTCGTGGTTTCCCGGCAAATAACTCGTTAATGTGGGTTTTAAGTCATCCAAAGAAGGAAAATATTTACCATTCAGATTATTTTGAAAGGACCTGAATGAATGAAAATCTGGAGGAGCAATGTCTAGAGAATATGGCGTGCAAGGAAACACATACCAGACAAGCGGCAACAATTTTTGCCTGGTGACGAAATAAGCGTGAGGCCTATCCTGATGGAAACAGCACTTTACCTTTTCGTCAGTTCTGGGCGTTTTTTCTTGAATTGCTGTGTTTAATTTATCTAGTTTCGAGCAGTACCATTCAGAATCAATTGACTGGTTATTTGGCAAAAATTCATAGTACATAATTCATTTCCAATCCCACGAGATGTACAGCATGACTTTCATAGTATTAAGACCTGTATTTGAGGTGGATAAAATTAGCTCAGTCACACACCCACATATATATTAGTTGGACATTATTGTAAACGATCCATTTTTCATCATCTGTCATAATTTGCTTTAAAATGGTGAATTTTAATTGGATTTATATAGCAATTCACAGATGAAATGCGATCCAAGGGATTATGTTCACCCAAATCATGTCATAACCGAACATCGTAGAGATTTGAGTACCCAAAAATCACTAATTGTTCATAAATAGTGGATTTTGATAAATGTAGTGTTTCTGCTAGTTCCAGCGTTGTTTAATGTATGTTATTCTTAATCAGTCTCTTCATTTTTCGTCATCTGTAGTGGCTGGACTACCTTCTTATAATCACCAACTCTAAACTTAGCGAACCATTTCCTTAAAGTGTTATTACCTAAATCTCCTTCACCGTACACAGAATATACCTTTATTGTTGCATGCTAGGCATTTTTACCTTTACAGTATAAAAAAAAATCAGGTGGCTAAAATGCACCCTATAATTATAAATTGACAGCAGTTAAGTCATTTCTAACTTTCATTCTCACGAGATAGTTTGAGGGGTTCTCTAATCGGAAATATAAGCATATTATATCTGAAGATAAATTTGAAGTGTTCTACCGTGTTGGAAGATGAACGACTAAACATCGGCATGAACTTTCCGGAGAGTCGATCTTTAGTCGTTCATATTTTAATTATTATCGATACCAATACGTAAGTATATACCACTTTTGATATTGTAATTAATAGGATATATAGTATTAAAATAAAGATGGATACATTAACAAATTAAAAAATAATTATACAACTTTAAAAATATTCATGAATAGACATAAATATATATATAAGGTAATAATTTCAAAAATGACAATCGATACGTATTTTTATTTTTAATTTGCTGTCACAAGATTATTTTCCTTGAAATGGTATTATTAGGTTTATGCAAAAATAATGTCGTTTTCTCTTTTGAAGTTGAACGTCAAAAACGACATTATTTTTGCACCAACCTAATATTTTGCATATAAATTCAATTTGTTTTCATAGGTTCACCATGTATAATTTACTCACAATCTGCAGCTTGAATACATATTTTCATAGAATCATCATCGGAATTAGCTTTATACACACACACACACACACACACACATATATATATATATATATATATATATATATATATATATATATATATATATATATATATATATATATATGATTACATATGCACTTACATTCATGGAAGCTACCTTTCCTATGTTGTTTTATAAAATAGATATCACCTTTAGTAGACTGACTCAAAAAACAGCCGTGGTTATCTCTACCTCCCTCTCGCATCCATTTTCTTTAATCTTCAAGACAAATTTATGAACACATTGTAATCCTCCAGGGTTCAGCCATTTGGCCGGCTATGAAACCCATGTAATCAGCCATACACTATCTTTAATGGATGTACCCTCACAATAAAATTGGGAAAGAATTATGTGTTACAGATATTAATGAACTAATTTCTCATGAGCATGCCTAAATTATATAAAATAAAGTAAATAATTAGCTTATTAAATATTTAAACGCAACGATAGATAACTGACTGGGAAAGTATAATCAGTTTGGAACCTATCGTCAATATTTATGCATTGTATTTCATCCTGCTATATACTCTCTGGCGTATAGTGCCATAGCCGAAACAAGACAGGGGTCACTACTCTGGTTTCCGTATCAAGTTGTTATTTACGGAGTGGAGTTTTTATCCCCACAGTGAACAAGTGTTGAATCCAGTGGTATCTTTTTTTCTAGGTTAGTTTCCAACTAAAATTAGCGAACTTTTTCTGCCTTGATATTATCCTTTAACGGAAAAGAGTGGAAATCTACGCATTTATATATTTTCAAATCGTATTTTTGCGAATGCCAACGCGAGAATCTAGTCTGGAATTTGAAATCATCAGGCCAATCACACTTCGGCGCAATTAACCAATTCGCTAGTCGCTAATCTTATTGTGCATAATTTTTGGATCATATGATTAGGTGTACTTCCCTGTATTCACGAGAGCTCGGAGTTGCACAATTGCGCAGAGTAGAGGTTATGTAGCCCAACTGGAAGTCAAATGATACGAAGAAGTATGCAGATATTGAATTTAGATACTAAGAGAAATAGGCTATGTAGGATTCGAAGATAGTTGCTGGGAGAGAGTGCATAAATCTTTGAGTATTAGTAATAATAGTAATATATTCTGGTAACTCGTTTAGGATTATTAGGGAAGAACCAGCTGTTAAAAGTAACATTTTCTGTTACGATGGAAATAACACCAATAATCTTGCATATATTATGGCAAAATTAATATTTTTAAAATTTTTATCAATTGAGTCGAATCTATTATCATTTTATCAAGTTACAGTTGGGTGATACCAATTCAGATATTTTTTCTTGTGATTCGTCGAGCTATGGTACACGTTTTTTCCCATGAGTGGTTTCGACCGGATACGAGTTACTTACTCATGCTTCAATAATCACCAGTTGTGGTGAACTTACCACATCCCGAACCTGAGTAATGTAAAATGTTGTAATAGGTTATTTATGCCTTAGAAAGGGCTAATTATTTTCATGGCACGATTAGTTAATGTTTTGAAATAGGTTTTATAAATCACAATTAAGGAAAAAAAATAAGATATAAAATGTTTTTAGTCTAATGTGTGAATCGAGTGAAAAAAAAACAGACGTAAAATTAAATGTAATGCCGTTTTTTTCTGATATATCCGCATGGGGGAATGTAGATCACATTTTAATGCAAAGTTTTTTGTGCCAGCAAATTTTAATATGAACCAACTGTTGCCATACTTAGGACCGACTAAATTTCTTTCAACAATTAAATAAAAAATAAAAGAAAGACAAATATTCTGAGATTTAACTTGTCTTTTATATCTCATATATTTAATCTGTTTTTCTATATCATATTTAAAAACCATTAATTCTTTCAATTATAATTCACAAATTTAACAAACTATTTTAAAGAAATACAAATGTTTGTCAAACAATTTAGCGCCTCTCGAGAAATAATATCTACAAATGAACTGTCTTCGAACACAACGCAGGAAAATATAGTGAAAAAGACGACTTCTTCAGAATTTTGCAATTAGGAATTCAATTAGCTTCTTAATCGAATTGAGTGTCTTTTTCAAATGCTTTCTGACAATCATTTTCACTCGACGTCTCCTGGGGTAGCAGATATGACGACACCCATGTCTGCCCGTAGCTGTCAAGCCGATGTAAGCAGAGCGACAATAAATAAAGATGAGTTTCCAATAAACTCATGAATAGAAATGAGCCTTTGTCTCCAAATTATCAAATTGTAATGCCAGGAAAGAAAATATTTGTGGGGTTGACTTTCTTAATAATAAGAAACAATACTTCACTTTGCCGCCTCCATTGATCGACGTACACGTCATAATAAAATTAACTACAAATAAAGATTTCGCAAATGACTATACATTAAGAAAGAACCAGAATACGAAAACCGAAAACGATAGTGAAATTGATTGAATAGAACCATTAGTGTTTTCGGCATTTCGCTTAAGGAAAATGTTTAACTCCGGTAAATATTTTGCAAGATTAAACGCAAGAAAACTGCGCTTATCGATTCAATCTAATCTATAAAATTCAAACAGTTTTAAGACAGATGAATATTTTAGTTCTTATCGATTCCAATACGTAAGTATATACCACTTTAGATATTGTAATTAATAAGATATATAGTATTACAATAAATGTAATTAATAATCATCATCCAATAATAATAATAATAATATTAATAGTAATAATGCTTGCTAACTAGAAATTATCTAGAATACATACTATTAATCGAATTGCAGATTTTTGTGATAAATATTCAGAGACAATTGACAATCTTGTATCATTTTGCACAGTGTTAGCAGCAACGGAATATGCAACTCAGCATGATAGAATAGGCAAAGTTCTGCATTGGAAAATATGCAAATTTTAGGGGAATATTCTGCAGGAAACTGATAGGAACATCATCAAAAGCCGGTTACAAATATAGAACCTGTAACGATAATATGGGCTTTGAGAATACACAGAATAGACAGAAAAATCAATGCTAATCTTCAAGACGTCGGGATCAAAGACAACAAGAACAGAATGGGCCTTCTTATTGACATGGCAGTTCGTGCACATTGGAACGTATCTTTGAAAATCTTCAAAAAAACTATCAAAATACAAGGATCTTGAAGTGGAAAAGAAAAAAGCAAGTAGCACAAGAAGACATTAATTCCAGCTGTAATTGGAGCCCTCTCATTGGAAACTTTCACGATAAACTCATTGAATCGATCCCTTGCAGCCCATACCTGAAATAAATATAAAAAATATTTTCACAAGTACAGCACACAACTTACGAAAAGTTTTCTCTTTGTAAAATGTGTGTGAGCTTAGGTTTTTTTGTTTTTGTTGTGTATGATACACCTAATTTACATAAGTGGAGTACCGACCATATAAATATGGGTTGGTACCGGAAGACGACGGAAGATTAAGAGATCGAATCCAGAGACTCTGCCCGACTGCGACTTAGTCAACCCATTCTGCAGGAACAGTCTTCCCAAGAATATACCAAAACTACCTGTAAATATTGTGTACCTTTTTTCATTGTTTCAATACATTTTGTTACGTACATTTTGTGTTGTATTATTATTATTCCATGCTTATTCAAGCTTCAACAATGGCGACGAGGTATAAAGAACTTTACGTTAGAAAAAAAAAAAGAATTAATAATTGATAGCCTTCAATAATTGGGACAAGTGGAAGAACCCAGGCTGAAAAAAAAAATCATTAATTAAAAGTCGAACATCTAATGGAACGGAAAAGTATTCTGAAGTTTGGACAGTTAAAACTAGTTAAAGGACGACTAAGCTTAAAGGAACGTTCACTCAGAAAAATCTGGAAGGTGGCGTAAACAAATAACGGCGAAAAAAAAAAATGCTGGCCGACTAAAAAAAAAAAAAAAATGCTGGCCGACTAAAAAAAAAAAAAAAAAATGCTGGCCGACTAAAAAAAAAAAAAGCTGGCCGACTAAAAAAACATGCATGGAATTAAAAGGAGCACAAATACCAACTTTCGACTTTGAAAGGTAAGCGAACGTGTAAAAAAAAAAAATTTGTTTATTTTTTTTTGTTTGGTTGCTCAACAATATTTTATAAAGCAAGACATAAAATTAAAAAAGGCGTACGTTGTTTCAAATTTTTTTTGTCTGCTTATAGTATATTCGTGGATAAACAATTTAAAAGTATATTCTTTGTTGCATGAACACTATCAGCTAAAAATGGAGGAATTATCCAAAGTCATAGCTGAATTGTTTAAAGCCTAGCAGTTGAGTCAAGCTGAATTATTCAAATCCCAGCAGTTGAGTCTGCAACAACAAAGTGAACAGGTTGCCTTATTAAGAGAACAACAATTAGCACAGCAGAATTATCAAGAAAGGCATAGTGGACAAGAGAATCGGTGACCTGATTTACATAATTAAAGGGCCGAAGAATACTTATAAAAGGCACCAAAACCAACTTAAAAAAGATTACGGTATAGAGCAAGAATAGTGTATACCGGATGAGGACGAAGATCCCATTGATATAATGTATGATATGTTTCAGGTAGAGCCTCCACAGAATACACCTGAACCAAGAAGATCCGGGAGGAAACGGAAGTTGACGGATCCATTGAACGTGAATCTAAAACGGAAAAAATATTAAAATTAGGCAAATGGATCTACAAAGAAATAGCCATAATCATCAACCCATATAAGAAGCCAATTTGAAATCCAAAAGGGATTCCAAGGCTTGGGAGGAGGGTGTTGTGTATGATACACCTAATTTACATAAGTGGAGTACCGACCATATAAATATGGGTTGGTACCGGAAGACGACGGAAGATTAAGAGATCGAATCCAGAGACTCTGCCCGACTGCGACTTAGTCAACCCATTCTGCAGGAACAGTCTTCCCAAGAATATACCAAAACTACCTGTAAATATTGTGTACCTTTTTTCATTGTTTCAATACATTTTGTTACGTACATTTTGTGTTGTATTATTATTATTCCATGCTTATTCAAGCTTCAACAGTTTTGTTTTGATTTTTACATAATGATCAATGGAAACTGTCACGAGTGCATTTGTAACCTTAGTCTCTCTTTGGTATACGAAAGGAAATGTGTATACCACAAATAATAATAATAAGTTATAGACTTCAGATTAGATACATGTGTAAACGTAATATTCAAGAAAGTGAGAATTACAGAAGCATCCTCAATATATTTAGACTTTGTCAAAAAGATTAGGGAACTGGAACAAGATGAAGCCTATAAGTAGCCAGAAGGAAGCGAAGGAGATGGTATACAACGTACAGAAATGAAGTAAAAGGTGAAAACACAGTACTGAAGGACGTGTACGTCTGTTACTAAATAATGAGCTGAATTCAAAAACAAAATATCTGCAATAAACAAATTTGCTGTCCATGTGCTTAAGTTCAAATTTTAACATCCCTAACTTGACCATAGCTGACATTAAGCGCATGGACGCCAAAACGAAAAAGTTACTCATTTGCTACCGCATGCATCATCCCAAAGTTTATGTTGATCGTCTTTATGTGCCCATGTCAGAAGGAAGCAGGGGATTAATTCACCTAGAACTGTCCTGCCATTCTACAACAATTGAACTTCCAAGATAGCTGGAAACGGGAGAAGACTGGATGATGTTATGTGTCAAAGAACATGAAAGATGTAAGCGTCTTTATTCCATAATAAAGGAAACCAAAAAGTTCAAAATGGAGTAAAACAGATACACTAAATGAAGCTGCAAAATACTTTTAAAAAAAAGCAGATCAAATGCAGCCGACCAGATACAGAAACTATGGCAAGATAAACGACTTCATGGCCAATACTCTGGCCGTACCAAACAAGCTGATGTAGACGAACCGCGTAACCTTCAGTGGCTGCGTAATACAGGGTTAAAAGCTGGAATTGAAGGTTTGTCCTTGCTGCACAGGACCAATGCTTGCTAACTAAGAAATTATCAAGCATATATACTTAAATATTGTGTCAGCCCAAAATGCAGATTCTGTGATAAATATCCAGAAACAATTGATCAACTTCTATCACGTTGAACGGTATTGGCACCCACTGAATATAAACCATATAAATCATTAGATCCGAATTTCTTTCTAGAAAGAAATTCTAGAATGAAATTCTAGAAAGAAATTTGGATTACCAACACACAAACAGAGAATGTCTCATATCGAGAATATTTCACATTGAACATGAAGAAAAATTAATTATTTTTAATAATATGTAGAAAATCTCCACTTTTACCTGAAGACGGTCGCGTGACCAGAAACACGTATCGTAAAATTATGTAAAACAAAGCATAATATTTTTTCTAAATAAATCCACATTACAACCAAAAACGTTAGCGGCACCTCTCTTCTCTTTTTTATATATATATATATATATATATATATATATATATATATATATATATATATATATACAACTATGTACTATATATTATTTAGTTTGGTTTGTTTATCAGCCTCAATGGGTTATTTGATGCCGACAAGATTTTTTATTTGCAGGCAAGACATTTTTCTTCAAGAATATCTTGCTGGTAATAATGTATGTCTAGTAATTTTTTTTTTAACAAAAAATTCATTCCTAGTAATCAAACCTATTTTTACACTTTCATAGTGTTTTGATCCCAGTGTGAGGGTTGACAATTTCCCATAGTTGGTACCCTAACAAGTGATACGACCCCGGCTTAAGATGGACCTTGGAACTCCAGCAGTTAAAAAGTGTTTCCACACTATTTAAAACCTCCTGATAAGAGGCATTGCTGTCGGATGTAGTCCATCGTCATACCCAGGGCACACTATATACTGTGAAAATTTGTTTAGCAAAATGTGTCGCAAAGAATCATTTGAATTGTTACGTAAGGTTGATTTATTTTGGAATTATATTACAAGAAGCCAGAACATACACTGCGAGTAAACAGTCTGTACACTGACAGAAAAGGAGTTCAGTAAATTCGCAAAAATGGAAATTGCGTCATACAAGGATGTATTTTCACAACTTCTTCAAGCGTTACTGTTAGCTACTCTGAGAGAAATTAATATTCTCCGGGATTCAACCAAAATGCAAACAGCATAATATATGTAGATAACAAAGTTGATAGCAGACAGGAAAAGGAAACTACAGGAACTCCGACAGAAGATAGTAAAGGAAAGTGAGTAAATAAGGACTAATCATCTACTGTAAGAAAACAGATGATCAGTAAGAAAACCCAAAAAAACTAACTACGAATTGGTGACGTCAATAAGAAGCAAGTACGAAAAATATAAATATCTACGAAGTGTTTCGAAAGAGGTGACACCGAAATCCGTAGTCCGATTTACATAGCGAATGGTACCATCTCCAACAAAGTAAAGAGTGCTGAACTGTTATGTATTACCGGCCCAGTTAAGTGGCACTGAATACTAAATAATTTCCTCAGAGAAGAAGAAGGGAGGCAAGAGAAATATAGTTCGACAGAAAAATATTGAAAATACTATAGACTGGAGAAGTAACGAGGAAATTCTAAAGAAAATTGATACGAAAAGAAGACTTTACTTAAAATGAGAAAGAGATACTTGAAAATCATAGGGAACATGAATTGTTGGACAATTTAACTCTCATCTGAGATAATGAAAGTAATATAGGCGGAGAAAGCAGTAAAGAAAATTCCCTAACAAACTTTTGTAAATGGTTGACAAAAGGTGTGAGGAGTGACAGAAAATAGACAAATGTTACTAAGATCTAGAAAGTATAGTTTTAGTTGTAGGTAGCCTAGTAAATATTTTCAATACCTGCATTTGAAAATGAGTCCAAAACTTTTCTTTAGAAGTTTATGTAATAATTACAATTCCGGAATCCTCAAAAAAAGGAAGTATATGAAGGTGGTATTGATTTAGTTTAATCAAATCTGTAGGCCTTACTTAAGCCCATAATGATGCCTCTTATATTCATTTTGTTATATGCCACAGGCTGGAATTCTCAAATTCATTAAAGTATCATAGAAATTATGCGATACATTATTTCACAACCCTTGGATAATTTGAATGTGGCTCAGCAATCATTTTATGTGGGTTCATTCAGTAAGCAAGATGACATTTAATAATCTTCTATGATTGTTCAATGCGGAAATGATATAAAAAAACCCGGTAGAGTATATTGAATACAATGGGTAACATGAGGGCGGGAATTATCCTGAAATTTACTGAAGTGCGAATGAATTTGAACTATGAACGTAAAGATTCCAATGAAAATGTTCAACAACAACCCAGTAATGAGTTCATGATGTTATGGATCAAAATTCTAATCGGTACAACAAGGTCTCTAATTACATTCAATGCCCTAGCAATAGACGAACAGTACTAAAGGCTACAAGGCATCAAAGGTTGTGGAGAACGATGATCGCCTATATCCTAAAGGATCCCGGCGTATAGAAGAGGATCCTGGTCACACCTTTTTGTTATCCATAGTAATCGGGGGGATTTAGGCAGATATTTACAATATAATTATTATTTTATCCTGTCTACACTACGCATTATATAACACTAGCAGTAGAGCCCGGCGTTGCCCGGGGATGTAACAGTAAGAGTTAGATCAAGTATCGATCATCACAAAGACTGAAAAATAAAATTGACAAAGACTATTGTTTAAGGTTGACGGACATGCATTTTTTACGAATTGGTCAAACCCAAACTCAAACAAAAACATTGTTTTCAATCGTTATGAGTCTATCGATTGAATAGAATTTTATTATAAACAATTGTCTTGTAAATGGAATTTTAAAGCATTCTTGAATGAAAAATAAAATAAAAAAGTGTGCAAGACAATAAGAAACACAACCTGCCAAAAAAAAGTGGTTTTGTTGAAATCGGTTGAAAAATGTATCCGATCCCATATATAAACGAACACACACACGCGCACACACACACGCACACACACACACACACACACACACACACACACACACACACACACAACCTGGGTTTTATAATAAGTATGATCAATGTATTAAATGTAAGAAGTAAAATACAGAGAGATGAGAAAAAAGAAAAACAATCCAAGAAGGAATCTATCCGCTGGGGATACAAAGATGAAGCAAATTGAGACACTTACTATTCTATTTTATACAATCACTAAATATGAATAATAATTGTCAATGAAACACAAATATCACTGGTCTGACATGTTACTTTGACTGGTTCCCAAACTGCATAAATTTAAGCGTGCTACTAGGTTGCTATCTCGGTCCCGCCCTTTCACTGTCGAAACAGCTAAATGTAGCCATCTCTTCTCCAACAGATTCTTATCTCGCACCTCCCGTCAGTGGAACACCCTTCCTATCACTTGCTTCAATGATAGCTATAATCTTCAAATATACAAATGTAATGACAATCGACATCTTCAGATGCCACGATCTTGATTCCTGTCATTCTTTTTATTCTTTTCCCAAACATTCCACTTTACTCTTACTCTCACTTTCTGTAACCTCTTGCGTGCTAGTGGCATCCCCGCCTTGCTTGTGGGGATTTGCTTACAGAAAAGATAGATAGATAGATAGATAGATAGATAGATAGATAGATAGATAGTAGAGCATTGATTTTTAACTTTTTCGCACAGCATTCAAACCACCAACCAGTTTCCGTATCCATATTCAGAATTGATAAAAAACAATATTCATTCCATGTGTAAATAACAAAACCATTGCGTTTCTTTTAATCTTTATTCACGCAACCGAAAACAAAAAAAATAATGTATTATTAAAACCCAGTTAACTTTCACATTGGCAAATTGAAATACAATTAACATATTCTTGTACTATATACGACGTGTTGTGAATGATTATGTGACATTGTTGCTGTTATTTTCTATTTATGATGGCGTCAAATCTTGGTGTCTTAGTGCTGACCGCTATTCTCAAGTCATTTTGAGGATTCATCCTTTTTCTGTTCTTCGTTTTCATATGAAACAGGCATAAAAATCAAGTTTGGCACAGGTATGTAATCTCGAAATACACCAGCACCCCAAGGGTTTTTTTTTTTTTTTTTTTTTGCTATTGCAGTATACGTTTCTGAGAAGTCCAGAATTACTCCGAGCGACCATCAGTGAAATTCATTTAGAATACACGAATGATTTTCAGACTGCTGAGTTCTTCCATGATGTTGCTGTCATCATCAACACTACACTAGAGTTTTCTTTATAAACCAACCATAATGATTCTGCATTCCTCGGAACCGTTATAGCAGTTTAAAGTTATGCGAGCATAACTGGTTAAGAATTATTTTTGTGACATATAAACTATTACATTTTATATTGCACTTTTTTATTTCAGTTCCTGATACCTCATTAACTGGCAAACCCTAATAATATGAATATATTTCAACAGAAATTGTGTTTTTAATGCCTATATCTTAAGAATGACGTGTTAGTCAAATTTCAACTCAAAACGAAATACACTGAAACGTATTTTAAGCACAAGAGAAAATGTACTCTAAACTTTTATCGATACACGATGAAACCCCATTTCAAATATCTTTCTTCATCTCATGAATCTTGTAGACACGCTTATCAAGCGCCATCCCTTGAGCTGTTTATTGCTTCTTATAATCTACACATTGGCAAGCATATCCCTTTCAGACATAATAGATTCTATATATTCAGCCAAACTGATTGAGTGTGCCTTCACGTAGCCCTCCCAGGTGGTTTGTTCTCTTGTCGTCAGTCTATTTACACGGCTTGCCGAGAGCGAGAGATGGTCAGTAGGGACAAATTGACTTGATGATCATCCAACTCGAGCGTAGCATGTTATTATCTCAGGGGTAAACGTCTTGTAAGCACATAAGTAAAACCAACACATTTACCTACATTAAATAAAATGAATTGGGATTTCATATGAACTTAAAGTCCTTGTCACCCGGGAAGCATTACGTAACTGGGAAAATTTTCATGAATTTCTGACTCGAATGTCCATAATTATCACCTAAGCGAACTACAAGAAAACACTATAGCGCCTGCTTTGTATGCAGGCTACTATGTTTGTCATTTCCTTAGTAATATCGAACACCTATTTATTCAAGAATATAACTTCCTGTTTCATCTTGTACGGTGAAATGTTACTTTTATAAATACGTTGTGCGCTAACTGTAGCAAATGTCTCAACACATTTTTTCTTTAAATCATTCCTATTTTCTAGAGTTAAATACAACTAAAGTGTATATACTATATTACTGTGTGTAAAAACAAACAAAATTGTGTGCCTTCTCTTGCGCAATGTTAAGTAAACTCGCTTTCTTTACCAATTCGTAGACGGCAGGTGTTCCATTGGGTTATCCAAACAACTGGAATTATCACATGACAATAAAAATTTCTCTCTAAGAAATGCATCTAAACAGTCATATCTAAAGAGTCATATTTTTTTGTATGAAATCGTCATGATAACAAAATATCGAAACCAAAAGAGACGGTAATTGAGGTGATTTATTTGAAATAAGAATTCTCTTACCATGCATCTCTCTCGAACATTGGTCGTTAGCTATTGAAACAATAGTCAATATTTCAGTAAGAGCGAAAAAGTACTGAGATCACACGTAGCGAATAAATTAATAACAAACAACTCTCCTATATGAACCAAACAATGGAAATGAAGAGGACTGAAACGTTGTGCATATAAAAAAATCTAGAATGAACAAGACGAAAACAACAAATTGAAACGTATGGGAAAATATTATAGGAAAACTGGTGTTTAAAACACCAATATTACACTGTCCTGGTTATCCAGGATTAATCATAGAATTAATTACGAAATATTTCATTTATTAAAAGAAGCATATTTTAGGTTGTTTTATTTTTTTTATGGTTATTTTTTTTAATCGAAAAACTTATACAACACTTTATCGTGTGTTATTAAATGAATATTCCCAATACGAAAGCAAAGATTAAATAAAACTTTCAATCAAAATAGCCACAAAAAATTTCAGTGTAAATTATTTTTCATCGGAGAAACTTTAACCACACTGAATTATAAAATATTAAAGATACACACAAACACGCGCGTGCGCGCGCACACACACACAAAGACGCACGCACACACACACACACACACACACACACACACGTATCATTTTCTGATTATTCCAGAATTCAAAGAGGAAATATATTTATAATTCTTATTAATGTTATTTCCGGATATTTATGTTGGAACAACATTCTTGCCGATTTATACACTGACTCTATACTTATTTTATTGGATTTCTTTTTTATTCTTTTTTCCCTTCTTTGGCATCTGTACATATTTTCTGATATAAGAACGATAGAATTCTTCCGTATATCTTTCTGATATGAATGTTATAGAAGTTGATGTTACAAATGCTAATATTAAATGAATTTAACGTTAAAAAGAATCAGAAAAGGAAATTTCTGAAAACTTTTGAAGATTAATGGTAGTAATATATTTAGAGAAAATATGCAACACAGTTCATTACCATAGTCGATAATTGCGACCAAGAAGACAGCATTAGTATTCTGTTTAGTTTCCTGTTACAGTAAAAATAGGACGAGATGATATCTCGTAACTCCCTATAGCGCCGTGAATGCAATGCAATAGATTTGTTAACAGCAAATTAGGGTTTGTCTGCTTCTCAAAGTTGGTCAAAATAGTTGTTGTGTGACCCTCCACTATCCACCCAAAAGAATACCCACTCGCACTTATTTTGCCTACGTAAGTATCCTCGTGAGTTTTAAGGGTTTACAGGTCGGTAGATTCTGAACATTGTTTTAAGAATGTGCACCTTAAGATGTTTGTCGAAATTGCAGTCGTTTGTAATAAAATGTTTTGCAAGCTGTGCAAATTATTAACTTCCCGGCTAAGGGAAAATGAACAGAATAACAGGAGAGTTCCATAAGATTTATACTAAGCTGTTTGATTAATTCCCCTTAGTAACTGATCAACTAACGTAAAATTTCAAGAAGAACAAGAACACTATCATATTAAATACGTTTCAATTGAATGCCATCACGCGGGCCACGTTTCATTCATTACTAGTAAAGCCATTTATCATTACATGACACTCAACGAAAATTAGGGGAGGCGGTCGTGAATGATCCGCTCTGGAGCAGTTCATTTTGTCGGAGACAGAATTGCGCCCTTCCTGGTCATGGGTGCCAGCGGTGAATTATCTCAGCAACCCTGTTTTCGTATGCCTGGCGATTAGTTCGGAATCGGCTATCTCTCGATGGTGTAGGTTTCAAATAGGGCTTGGCGGAATTGCCGGACTGTCAACGATGTGACATTGGCTTAGAAGAAAAGTCTTCGCGCGCCTACAATCTTTGTCCTCGGGTGCGCCCTTTTTGGGACTATGTCGGGGAGTTGACGGCTCGTATCCCTCCTGAAAATCACGTGCTAATTGATCGCGCATAAACGTGTGTCGCCTCCATATTCTGGGGTGAAACCGATGGTGTTTCTGACGCTGCTAGCCACGGTTCAAATGATGATTTCGATGACGCGAAGGGAGGAAATCTATAGCGTATGAGAAGATATTTCGGCATCATCTCAGAATGAGGATTAAAAATGATAGAAATCGGTTGATATCGACAGATTGCAACAAAAGGTAGGTAACTGTGGCGAGCATTGCTTGCCTGAACGGGGTTAACCTTAAAAAAAACAGAACGGGGCGATTTCATGGACAGCCCTTCACTGGCTAAAATAGACTCTTCTACGTGTACCTATTTAATGTGAGTAAATGTTTTCCCTGGGATGTTCCCGGCTTCTGCATTTGTTATGACCCAATTAAAATTCCCAAACTCCGTAGTTTGATTTGCCCCCGCTCTCTTTTCAACACGATGTGTCATTTTTTTTTGTATTTTCTAATACCCATATTTTTATTATGTTCCTTCTTCCATGGCAAGGGGGTCTCTTGATTTTGTTGGAAACAGAATACAGCGCTTACTTATTTTTGTGAGGTGGACGGCTCCTATCAACACCATTCCTTCTTTTTGGGGCCATCATCCCCACGATCAGTTCAGTTCATTATATATATATATATATATATATATATATATATATATATATATATATATATATATATATAATATTAAATATTGCGATTTTTAATTCATTGGGTGTATTTTCCCAGTAGGTGTTCAGCATCTGTGAATTATTTTGGTGTATGAATGAGCGAATTGTGACGGATAAATTCTTATGGTGACTGAGTATATTGTAATGAATGAATAGACGTGAATCCGTTTAGCTAGGTATTATGAACAAACTTGACTAGTCTTTCCCTTTTTTCGAACTTGTTACACAATTACTCTGTCAGTAATAAATCTTAGATAAGTAAATTCTGTACAGAAACTTGTAATATTTTAAAGATTTATACATTTTATACATTTTTAAACTTGAAATAATGTTTAACTATAACTTGATGCAGACAGACCTTCCGCTGAAATATTTTTTAATATTGTCAAACATTATTTTTCTTTCCTTTATTTTTTCTTAAATTGCGCTATTCGCTTAACAATTATTATTATTATTGTTATCATTATTATTATTTCTATTATTATTATTATTTATGTTTTATCACACAGTGTAAGTTTTTGAATTTTCTGGGTATATGATGTTATCTTTGAAGTCACAAGATGGACCTCAGACAGACAGCACTTTCCTCAAATTATGTTATGTATAAAAAGAGCCGATTTTTCGATAACTTCAAGATGGCGTGATATCTCCGCCTGTCAAGGAAGTCACACAGTTTAATGCAGCTTGATCTGAAAGCGTCAAACACCATTGGATTCACTTTGATATTCCCCTTCTTGCTTTCCAAACAATCTTGCCATCTCAACGTTCAAATCAGAATAGTTTGTAAATTTCTCAGTCATCTTGTTTCCTACATTTGTGTCATTTTGTATGGCAGTATCACTGATATGACAATTATTTTTGCCTTTGTCTCGCATGATAATATTTGGCCGGTATCATTCTGTGTGAAAATAATAGTCGATGAATGTCGTAGCTTTTTTAACTTTTTCAGTTGTTCTACAAAGCATATGTTCTTCCTAATTATTATTATTATTTTCATTATTATTTCCATGGATGTCTGTTGTATGCACATTTTCCCAACCAAAGACATATGGTCAGATATGCTTCCAGGAAATTTTCCACTGATCCTTTTTGCAAAAAAAAACAAAAAACCTAAGAGTAAGCACATTTTCTGTAGAATAATAATGTGATCTGTACATGTGAGTACATTTTTTCCTTTAAGACGTGGGTTACAAAGAATCACTTTCATAAGTCTATCGTAACATTTTCCTATCAATCCGAGGCTTCCATATACAACGGAAGTTACTGATGTCCCAACGTGGCGCATGTTTTAGATTTTCACGTCAACATCCTTGTATTTTGATACTTTTTGTATGTATTTCAAAGTCCTATAAAATTGTTATTGTAATTATTATTAATATTATTATTTTTGTTTCCTTTGATTTTTGGCGTTTACACATTTCTTTCCTGGTCCCTCCCAGGGACCTAAGTTTAGAAAAGTGTGGGCTGTAAGTGTCAGAACTATTTTCTGTAACGTTCTGAGGCATGGACTTCCAGGAATCCCTTCAATTAGTACTTTAATTTTTCCAACTAATCCTAGGACGCCAACTACAACAGGGATTATTGATGTTCCCATGTGCCACATTTTGAGATTTCTATTTCAAGGTCCTTGCACTTTGACAGCTTTTTGAATATCTTCAACGATAAAATGCAGACTGCCATATCAATAAGGAGTCACTTTTTTGTTTGTGGTCTCTAATACCAATGTATGGGTGGTTTGCTTTTATTGTTCTGTCAGTGTATATTGTGTAGCTCCCTAGAATTGTAACAGGTCCTATCTCCGTAACCGGGTCTGAGATGTGTTCATACCGGTTTCTTTCAGTTTTCTTCCTGTAGAAGTTACATATTTTCCGCTGCAGATATTGGCCCACTCTGTGATGCCGGGTGTTATACTCAGTGGGTGCCAATATCCTGCAAACTGATACAAGATGATCAATTGTTTCTGGATATTTATCACAGAATCTGCATTCCGGGCTGACACAATATTTTAGCATATGTGCTTGATAATTCCTAGTTAACAGGCATTGGTCCTGTGCAGCAAGGATAAATCTTTCAGTTTCAGCCTTTAACCCAGCACTGCAGAATGCTAGAATATAATCGAAAATTGGGTCAAGCATGCGACCGAGAAAGAATTAGGTGAGTCCACCCCAAAGAAAAAGGAAGGAAGAAGAGAAAAAAAGAAAAGAAAAGAATAAGCCCTTAACTATCCTTCGGAGATATCATTTGGTTTTGGAAAGAGAAACACCTGTGTTATGTCCAGAACTTGTCATGATAAAAGTCTGTTACCTGGACAGACTGTTGACGACAGAATGCGATGATGTTGAGGAAGACAAAAAGATTTAGTTGACCACCCAGATAATAACTTGGCGAAATTCCCGTTGATGAATCCCAGATGACATCAAGTTAAGATAGAGATTTAATGTCCACATTACGATTCGTGGGGGTTCTAGTCGTTGGAAGAGAAAGAAAAGAAAAAGGATGATAATTTTTTCTTTGACCGATAATTGTGAACTGAGGCTAGTCTGGCTACACCCACACTGCCGAGCGTTCATTGGCTGAATGTTGGCGTGAGCGTTGGGCGAAGGTAAACATATGAAAAAGAAGGGAAACGTTGACACTTCTGAGAGGATTGGTGTGAGATACCAATATGAGAAAGAAAGGAAACCTGTTGACGCCCTCTGAGTGGATTGGTGTGGGATGCCAATATGAGAAAGGAAGAATTTGGGAGAACAATTTCCTTAAGAACCCCTCTAAAACAGAAAGTAATTGACTTCCAAAAATGGAAAGTGATAAATTTTCCTGTCCGAAAACTAAGGAAATCCTTATTGGGGATTTGGAATTATCGAGGAACCCAAACTACGACAGGTCCCCCACCCGGTTTTGGTCGGCGTCAATATAAACGAATGTCGCAGTCAGAGTTGGGCAGTCAGAGTTGGACAGACACAGTTGGGGCAGTCACAACACAGTTGGTGACAGTTGGAGCCACAGAGTTGAGCTATGAACTCGGAGACCAGCCTCGCAGGAGATGACTGAAAGATTTCCACGTATTCCGAATTAGATTTCTAACCGAAAACATTTTTTAGAAAGACTAGAGACTCACACCACCAAAACAAGTTTTACAAATATCGCCTGAAGATACGAAAAACCAGTTTATTGAAAAACAGCTTAAGATTTTAAGACTCGCCTAAGAAACGCAAAGTGTCACGTATCCATAGAAGCGGTTTGGGAGAAAGACGCAATCCTGTATTCAGCAACCAGATATAAAGATACTTTTTTTAACACATTTTAATCTTTCGAGATGTTACTTTATTTTCTTTTACATATATTTGTGCGGTATCACCTTTGCCCAGACTTCGGCTTGCACTACGCCGCGACGCCTGATTGATTTCGTCTACCTAAGATCAAATCACAACGTGGGTAGGTTAGACTATAAATCAAAGCCATTACTTCGGTAACGAGATGTTGGAGGCCAGCTGGGAACGACAAAGCTGATGCCGAATCTAACCAGATTTCCATCCGAATCAGCCAAGTGTTAGATTGCCACAGGATATCACGGGAGCAGAACCAGGGTGACGTCACATAAGCCTAGTGCTGTATCTTTAAATCTAAAGTCAAACAAAAATTTCCGATATAATTTTTATTTCCAGTGTCGTAATATTAGCTGAGATTCGCTATTTTTGTTTTTTGAAGTTTTCATGTATAAGACCAGAGTTATCTGATTTTTAGCTTTTAAAATATTAACTGTTTTTAGACGAGAAATAAACCGGATAATCTTTCTTCTTATTCCGATTTTATAATTTTTCAAGAATAAAATATCTGAATCATTAATTTAAAAAAAAATGACTGTAACGTCATAATTATTGCGTCATTTAAATTTCGGTCACCCGAATCCAGTATGGGTTCTAGCTGCTAATAGATCTGTATAAAACTGATATTGATATATGACAGATATGAATACGCAGATACAGATAGAGGTTAGTAGAAACAAATAGATATGAATGGACTGATAAAAGAGACCAAAATAAATATGATGATATGATTAGTCAAGAAATAAACTGATGTAATCTGTAAGACAGATTCAATGAATCATAGATAAATGAAGGGTTGCTGCTCAAATATTCAAGTCTTGGTAGACAGACAAATTTTATGTTATTCATTGTCATTTATTAGTGCTTTGGGAACTTAATATATATATATATATATATATATATATATATATATATATATCATCATGACAATTTTTTACAAAACGAAGATCAAGAAATATACGTATATATATATATATATATATATATATATATATATATATATATATATATGAACAACGCACACGCAGACATATTATCATTATTATTATTATTATTTCCTTTGATTTCTGCTGTATTTGTTTCTGAGTCCCAAAAATTTTTTGGAAAAAAAAAGAAAAGAAATAACGGCAAAGTAGTACCTTTGTATAAAAAAGAAAAGGTACGCGATAAATATATATGCATGAAATAAAGACAAGCGGTAAAGTTGTGTTTACCGACGCCCTTCGTCCCCTGATGGACGTTATTAAGGCAAATGTAGGGATTATATTTTTCGACAAATATTTATAAACAGAATTGAAAATATCGTTCGCCTTTCAAAATATTTACATTTAAGAACGCTCATAAATATTCTTCAGGCTAAATATGAATGTCAATGTAGGTAAACAATGGCGGATGCTAAGTGATGTAGTCTATTCACTAATAAATACGTACACAAATTGGCGCGCGCACGCGCATACTCACACATGCAAACGCAAATATTTTTCTTCTAAAAGGAAAGCATACAATCTTTTCATGTATCAGAAGTAATACACATTCACTACGTTAAAAAAAATAATTATTATAGAATCTCGTTGTAAATTTATTGAAGTATATTTTTATCATTGCTTTCCGGAAGTAAATATAAATTTTTACCTGTCATAGTTTCTTTACTAAAGGCGAATCTTATTTGTAGCTCTCTCTTAAATTGTTCCACTCGTTTCCTGGATATTTATTTAGCCTGCGTGGTGCTGTATTTAATGGAGTTTAGATTACACATGGATACTTTAAATCGTTCGTTGATAGCCATGCACAAACTATTGTTAACTTGTTTACATTTTTCTGTATCACGATTATTCCCTCACGTAAATATATCCATGTAAATACTATATCAAATGGAAGAACAACTGCGAAAAGAATTCATTAAATTGGCGTTACCGAATGCAGATATCTTAGCAGATATTTAATTGTTCCTTAATTCTTTTTAGCTTGAAGTAAACGTAAAAATTTTAGCCATACATGTAAGAAAATAATCAGATAATACGAAGCATAGATTACTTAATATGGTTTGAGTAGAATTTATTATGAATTTTATTGAAAATATCCACAAAAAATAACAAAGTAATTAATTAAAATTACACACGCACACACACACATATATATGTATGATTTTATTCTTTTTTCTAAATTCAAGGAAAATATACATTTATTATTCAATGTATTGTTGTTATTTTCGACTTTTTTGAAGGAGTAACATTATATCTGATTTATTCATTGATTTTATGCTTATTATCTTGCATTCTTCTTCTTCTTCTTCGTCTTATTATTATTATTATTATTATTATTATTATTATTATTTTCTTTGATTTCTGGCGTTTACACATTTCTTTCCGGGTCCCGCCCAGGGACCTAAGATTAGAAATGGCATCATGACAATTTCCACTGACAAAAAAAAAAAAAAAATTACAAAGATAAAGCCCTTCGTAAAGTGTGGGCTGTACTTGTCAGAACAATTTTTTGTATCTCCTTGAGGCATGGACTTCCAGGAATCCCTTCAATTAGTCTGCTGCAATCTTTTCCAACCAGTCCTAGGGCTCCAACTACAACAGGGATTGTTGATGTTCCTATATGCCACATTTTTGAGATTTCTATTTCAAGGTCCTTGTATTTTGTCAGCTTTTTGAATATGTTCAAACATACATCGCAGAGACTGCCATATCAATAAGGAGGCACTTTTTTGTTTGTGGTCTTTAATAACAATATCTGGGCGGTTGGCCTTGATTCTTATGTCAGTGTGTATTGTTTAGTCCCATAGAATTGTAACAGGTCCTATCTCCGTAACCGGGTCTGGATGGTGTTCATACCAGTTTTTTTTCAGTTTCCTTCCCGTAGAAGTTGCATATTTTCCAGTGCAGATATTGGCCCACTCTTCATGCCGGGTTTTATATTTAGTGTGTTCTAATAGAAGATGATCAATCGTTTCTGGATATTTATCATAGAATCTGCATTTTGGGCTGACACAATATTTTAGCAAATGTGCTTGATAATTCCTAGTTAGCACGAATTGGTCCTGTGCAGCAAGTATAAAACTTTCAGTTTCATCTTTCAACCCTGCACTACGTAACCACTGATGGCTACGGGTTTTGTCTACGTCTTCTTGTTTGGTACGGGAAGAGTATTGGCTATGAAGCGGTTTATCATGCCATCGCTTCTGTATCTGGTCGGTTGCATTCGTCTTTGCTGTCTTGTGTATTGTGCTGTACTTGCATCTCTACGCCCATTTGAAACTCCATTTTGAATTTGTTGCCTTCTTTTATTACGGAGTAAAGACGGTTACTACTTTCATGTTCCTTGACGCATACCATCATCTAGTCCTCTGTAGTTTCCAAGTATCTTTGGGGCCTAATTGTTGTAGTTTTGTAGGACAGTTCTAGTTGAACTAATACTCTGCCTCCTTCGGATCTGGGTACATACGGACGATCAACATCAGCTTTGGGATGATGCATGCGGTTATTATTATTATTATTATTATTATTATTATTTCCTTTCATTTTTGTTGTATACTCATTTCTTCCTGGGTCCCAACCAGTGACCTATGGTCACTAATTGTATGATGAAATTTTCCACATAGCATTTATTTTTTAAAAAGAACCCAGAAAAATAACTTCTAAGTAGCAACTTCATATAAAAAAAAAGGGTTCGCGATAAATATATATATATATTTTTTAATGAGTTCCTTTTTACCCATGTTATTACATTTTCTTCTTCTTCATGTTATCATTATTATTATTATTATTATTATTATTTATTCTATTTATTTCACTTTATTTCTGATTCATACTCATTTATTTCTGTGTAATAACCTCTGACCTAATGTCAGAAATGACATCTTTTACTAAGCATTTTTTGAAGAAAAAAATCCTAACAAAACCCATAACATCGCACGCATTTTACATAGATAAAGTCCTTCCTGATATGTGATATGTAATTGTGAGTACAGTCATTTGTGTTTCTTTAATGCTTGGGCTAATAGGGATCACTTCAATGAGTCTATCGGAATAGTTTCAAAAGAAAAAAGGGCTCCAACTACAAGTAGAATTGTCTTCACGTGCCACATTTTGTCGATTTAAAACTCTTTGTACTTTGATAGTTTTTTTTTAAGAATATCAAAGATATATTACAGTCTGCAGGCACAACCATGTCAATAAAAAGGTATATTTTGTTTTTGCGGTCTCTTATGACGATGTCTGGAAGATTAGCTTTATGCGTATTGTAAAGTTACATAAAATTGTTACAAATCCTATCTCCGTAATCGTGCATGTGTAGAGTTCATATCAATTTTCTGCAGTTATCTTTCCGTAAGAATTACAGTTTTTCCAATGCAGATATTGGCCCATCCTGTAATGTCGGTTTTTATATTTATTATATTATGTGCAACGTGATACAATATGTTAATTTTTTCAGGATATTTATCACACAATCTGACAACTTATCCGTATGTGTATTTATTAATTTCGAGTTAGCAACCATGGGCCTTGTGCAACAAGAATAACACATTTGGTTTCCCATTAAACCCTGCACTACTACAGAGTTTGCGTACATCATGTTGTTTAGTACGGGTGGAATATTGTGCGTAAAGAGGATTATCTTCCATTGTTTCTGCATTTAGCAGATTGAATTTGCTTTCTTTTTAGGTTATTTGCCGCTACAGTAGATGTATTATGGTTTACTTGCACTACTTTACGCACTTGAATTTCCCCTTTAAATTTGTTGGCTACGTTTATTACAGAATAAGGTTTCTTATTTCTTTCATGTTCTTTGACAAAGATAATCATCCAGTCTTCTGCAGTTTCTATGTATCTTTGAAGACTGATTGTTGTCGTTTTGTAGATCATTTCAATTAAAATTATTTTTGCCTCCTTCGGATCTGGGCACATACAGACGATCAAATTCAGCCTTAAAATGATGCATGCGGTGGCAAGTGAGTATCTTTATTGTTCTCACATACATTCGCTTAATGTCAGCTATATTTCAATTAAGGATATTGAAATGGCATTGCGCCAAAGAGACAGCGGAAGAACTTATACTTTATCTTCTTCTTCTTCTAATTATTATTATTATTATTATTTGATTTTGGTTTGTACTTGTATTAAATGTGTGATAAGAAAAAAGCGATTAGGAAATGGGTACATCCAGAAGATACTAATTTTTAACTAAATTTATTCAAGGCAAATTTTGCTTATGCCTGTGTTCATATATTTTGTTAATGTGTCATGTAAAAACTTCCTATTAGCAATTATGATATTTCTAGTCCAATTGTTGTGATTTGTGTATCAGAACTCGCACGAGTTCCTTGGAAGTATGCATTCAGGTTTCAGCGCCAGATCACATATTCGCGAAGCCGAAACACGCACACACACACACACACACACACACACACACACACACACACACACACACACATATATATATATATATATATATATATATATATATATATATATATATATATATATATATGTATAACACATCTCATACTAATATATACACTTACACACATCATGCTCACTCATTCCCTACGAACTAAATAAAACACACTTATCACAGGCACATCCCCTTTCCAGGAACCTATAACGCAGTCAAAATGACAAAGGGAATACAGAACAGCATGAATCCATCCAGCATTTAGAATGAATAACAACTTAGTGGAAACTGTTTAACCAAAACAAGTACTGACCAAAATTTAGGATAAAAAATTTAAAAAAATCAAATGAAAACTACAAGGATTATTCATTTCTATAGTTCACTTTTTACTAACAAGAAAAATAGTTTTTTCTCCTGATGATGGCAATCCTGGCCGAAACTAGTCGAGGAATCTAATTAATATAATGAAACGAAAAAACATTAATATACAACCGAGTGTAGGGAAACTTTTCAATATTTTTTATTGTTCAATATATATATATATATATATATATATATGGATATACATGTTGGAGCTTATGCACTAGAAATTAATTCGTATACTTATAAAAGTTTGATATATATTGATAGTTATTCATCCGAGGATTTTGTTGAAATAAATGTTCTGAAGCCTTTGCCGGATCATGCTGACCTCT
Organism: Acanthosepion pharaonis; assembly: GCA_903632075.3. Taxonomy (NCBI): domain Eukaryota; kingdom Metazoa; phylum Mollusca; class Cephalopoda; order Sepiida; family Sepiidae; genus Acanthosepion; species Acanthosepion pharaonis. Next base: position 1,174,407 of record CAHIKZ030005449.1, read on the forward strand.
TTCTTTATGTTCTCTCATTAATTGCACGTTAGCGTAAAGGAATGTTTGACGGACATTTCCAATAGAGTATCCCTTAGAGGGGAGTGTAATATAGCATTTGAAATATGGGTAAACAACAGCCATAAATACTGGGCGGCTAGCGGTGCCTTCAGCCCTGAATGAAACCAAGTAGGCGAGGGAAGAATAGGGTACAGGGTGTTACTTTCAGATAGTAACGCACCATTAGCATGCATGCCCTCCTCTCCCCGAAGAGGTAGGTGTCCGTTCGAGACAATCAACTCAAATCAAAACATGAGGAATAATAGCAGATGTCAAGATCGATATGATCAATACATTGTGTTTGGACGTTTAAGATTTACGGAAGCACTATAATGGAATTGGATGTTCATATATGAAAAAAAGCATTCTGCTTTGAGGGTAGCTTAAATTCACTCTCATATTGACGCCAGCCATTATTCTACTTGATGTTTCTTACTTTCACATCAGCTTGATAGAATACACATTCAACCACATTCTCGTAACCTACCTAATGTATATTTGGGCATAAACCTTCATTTTGAACTTGTTTCGTTGAATATGAGAGACAAGGAAAATTTAATTTTTTTTATTATTTTATATTTCCATCATTCTTATTTTTTGTCCGTTTGGTGGGAGTAAGGGCTTGCAAAAATTGACAGTCTTCTCCATTATCGGGAGCGATTTCGGCCACTGCCATATATATATATATATATATATATATATATATATATATATATATATATATATAATCGTTTCACCGCAAGCAAGGCGAGAAGCCACTAGTACGCAAGGGGTTACAGGGAGTTGAAGCGAGGGCAAATAGGAGGGATAGAGGAAAGGATGATGAGACGGATAGGGGATAGATCAAGGCATCTGTAGACGTCGATTGACATTACATTTGAATAATTGGAGATTATAGCTATCAGGGAAACAGGAAAAAGGGAGGGAGTTCCACAGGCGAGAGGTGCGAGTAATGAAGATATTGGAGTAATTTAACGGTTTCGACAGTGAAAGGGTGTGAGCCAGTTGCCAGCCTAGTACAACGCTTAAATTACTGAAGTCTGGGAACCAGCTAAAGCATCTAATTGGAGCAGTCACCTTGAAAGTATTTGTAAAAAAGTCAGAGGGAGGCGACAGGAAGTCTGTGACAGAGCGACTGCAGACGAGATGACAGATCAGGGCTAATAACATTGCATATCATTCTCTGGATCTTGTCAAGAACCTTGAGACAAACAGAAGGGGCACCGGACTATATATGACAGCAATACTCAATGCAAGAGCGAATGGTTGATTTGTAGATTTGAAAGTTGATTTGTTCGATCTCAGATCAGCAGTTAATGTGAGACTGAGTAGTCTTAAAGAAGATCTCTCGAGAAGTTGAGTCTGACATTATAATGGGGGTCAGGGATGCTACCCTGTGATGAGTAATAGAGGGCAGTTTTTCTTTTGAGGCGTTAAAGTTGACCAGCCAATTCCTGCCCCAGTTCACAACCGATTGGAGGTCGCTTTCGAGACGAACGGCCAAGTTAATTTTGTCGACACTAGATTTGTTTTTGAGGCAGGAGTAAATTGTAGTGTCGTCCGCGTAGATGCCCATATATATATATATATATATATATATATATATATATATATATATATATGCACCCCAGATTTTTGCAAATGTATATGTTCCTGTAAGAAATGCTCATTTCCCAACCCTGCATTCATGATTATAGATATATGAAAAAAACTGAAACGGTGAAATATAATGCATAAATTTATCCCAAACTAAAAAATTACATTATATATATATATATAAATTAACACCAACATTTACTCAGTTTTGTTTATTAAACATTAAATTTCATCATTTACAATCATCCATAATTAGCTGTCACTTTTCAATAGTATATATTCGTGATCGCACTTAAATTTAAATATTTTGAAAGAAAAACATACATTTTTATTTTTGGTTATCAATGTATAACGAGTGAAAATGTAAATGTTAAAAGGAAAAGTCAGAACCCGCAAACGTTTTCGGTTAGAATTTGAATTTGATTTATATATATATATATATATATATATATATATATATATATATATATATATATATATTATATTTTATACTTCATATTTCTGCTACACGCGTTTCTGTTCTCGTATCATACTTCAGGTAAAAAAAAGGAATACATTTTTAAAAGTAATACATTTTCCTTATGTTCTTTTAATGTCTCATTGGTCTTTTTTCTGTATTTGTTACTGTTGGGGCCACCCACCTTCTCATCAGAATGGACTGATCTCTCTACTACTAATAGGACAGTTCTATAAAGTTCTGGGAGATCTGCCGACCATCGTCACCAGGGGTGTGATCAAGTTGCTGCGTAAGGACAAGAACGGATGCGTTGAGTTAGGGAACTTTCGCCCTTTAACCATGTTAAACACTGAGTTAAAGATTTTGGCGAAGATCTTAGCCAACCGTTTGCAGCTTGTCCTGTCTAGTCTGATTGGCCCCGAACAGACTTGTGCTGTGAACGGTAGGACTATTCAGGATAACCTTCATATGGTACGCTTGATCTTAGAACAAGTCGACAGTGAAGCCGCGCTGGTTAATTTAGATCAGTCCAAGGCCTTCGATAGGATTGACCATCGCTTTCTGGAGGCTGTCCTTTCGGCGGCCGGTTTCGGAGCCGACTTTCGCTCCTGGATCCGACTTTTGTATGCGACCCCCGGTGCGCTGGTGGAAGTGAATGGGGTAAGATCGAAGCCTTTCGTATTGCCTCGCTCCATTCGTCAAGGTTGTCCGCTCTCGCCTCTGCTTTACGTTCTTGCGTTGGAACCTTTCCTTCGCAAGTTAAAGGCGAATCCGGTCCTTCGCGGAATTTCGCTGCCTGCTGCTTCCACCTCGGCCAGGTATTCTGCCTATGCTGACGACGTTTCGGTTCTTGTGTCGAGCAGAGCCGAGATTGATGAAGTCAGCAAGCAGATCAGTGGGTATGAGATGTTGACAGGGGCCAAGATCAACCGCGATAAGTCTGTGGGCTTGCGGTTGGGTGCGTGGAAGGGAGTTTCTCTTCCCGGACCTTTCCTCTGGACGGATGGGCCGATCAAGATACTCGACGTCTGGTTCGGTCCTGATCTCCAGTTGGAAATGAACTGGTCGGAGGTACAAGGGAAGGCCGAGATCGCGGTTAATCTGTAGTCTCGGAGAAGACTTTCCCTGAAGGGAAGGGCAGAAGTATGTGTTTCACACATCTATCCGATTCTCCTGTACCGACTCTCTGTACTTCCACTCCCGTATGCCAGACTAATTTTATCAGTACAGACCTTGTTCTCTTTCTTGTGGAGAGACAAGGCCCATATGGTATCTCTCGAGATCTGTTGCCTTCATCCCCCTGAGGGCGGTCTGGCTATGAGATTCGTCAACATATGCTTCGCATTACCTTTCTAGACCGAATGTGCCGTGGTTTGGATGAGGTGGGCACCTTCTGGAAAAAAGATGTCCGAAAACATTTCCCATCCCTGAGAAGTGTGCACTCGTGCGAGGAGGAGGCCGGCCGTACACTCCGAACCGAATGTTGTCGTGCTCTGAAACTCCTCTTACGGGCGTCGGATGGCCTCTGACGCCCAGGGGTTGTCTCGTAAGGCATTGTATCGTCTGTTAGTTAGGGGGGGGCGTTCAAGATGATCTGATTGGTGAGCTCGGTCTTACGAAGCAGGGGGCTCGCTCGATATGGCCTTGGGCGCCTGGGTTGAAATGTCTCAATAATGATGAGGTCACCCCTTCCCAACTGATCTTGTACTTTAAGCATCAGCTTAAAGTCAAGATTAGGACGGAAAGGCGGCGGCTCCCTTCATCAGAATTTGGCAAAAGGTGGGTAAATCTTGCGCGAATGTGTAGAATGAGAGGGGCTGACCTAGAGTGGCACTTGGATGTCGGTTAGCCTCAGGATTTTGTCATATCAGGGTTGAACAGAGGCAACACACCCTGATATTAGTCTAGTATAGGTTTTTGATTTTGAATCTTTAATTTCCCGTTTTCTGGTTAACTTAGCTAGGGTATGCATGCTCATTGGTCCTTTTTATTTCTGTCCCTATTTTTCTTTTGTTTAATTCCCCATCCCCTCCCTCGTTAGGTGGTCAGTGATGTCAGTTCTCTGGTGGATGCGGGGCGCCTTTCGTTTCGTGTGTGTAATTTTTCGTATTTGTTGTTGTGTATGAATGTGTGTATCCCTGTGTGAATACATTGGAGGAATGAATGTTTTTTTCTTATTTTTCATAGTCCCGCATTGATTTCGTCCAGTTAACTGATGTCTCTGCCACATTTAGGGATTGTGGGTCTTTTTATTACTAACCCTATTTTATTTTGTTTCTATGTAAATAAGATTAAATCATATTGTAAATAATCATTAGGGTTTTTTAAATTGTTGTTCCCCCCACAGACTTTGAAATGTACATATGGGGTCTATTTAGGATTTCATAGAGAATCTGAGGTATTATGGTGGACGCAGTAAGAAAGGTTGGAGTGAATGGTTTGTTTTGGTGATAGGAATATTGTTGGTATGTTTGGGTCCGTGTCTGTGACTAGCTAAGTTTAGAATAAATACAGAAGAAGATCGTCCTTCCCAAACCCCCTTTTAGGCCTTGTGCCACATTTTGTACTATTTGTGCAAATAAATATTGATCAGGTGACCATAACACTTCCGTCTCTCTACCGGAAGATACAGTTGGACTTTATACTCTTTCTGATTGTTACTGACTAACCTGCGTTCGTTTGACTACTGATCTCTCTGTTGTAAATACCTCTTCAGATATACCAATATTTTCCTATGTATGTGTTTGTCCTTATTTCAATACACGCACGGGGAAACACTCAACATCTCAACAGTTACTGAACATTGAAGTCCTCTCTGGACTGTTGGCAAAAGTGAATTTCTGCCTAATTGTTAATAAAAACATTTGGTCTGATACTGAGCAAAAGGTGTGCCATTGAATCATAAAAGCTAAATGCGGTTCAAGATAAAAGATGGCGATTGATAATTGTAGTTATCAGGGAAGGAAGGAAACAGAAGGTATATTTACAGGCCGGAAAAACGAGAAAAAACATCTTAGAGTCGAAGTGGCGGTTATATTTTACTAAATCAACAGTAAAAGAATGGGACATAGATGTCAATCAATTAACACAATTTAACTCACGTAGTAGGTGCACCAGGAAAAATAGCTCGTCAAAGCATTTCCAATGAAAATATTTATATAAAAGACACAGAGAATCCACCTCCTGTCGGTGAGAATGTGACTGAAGTCGAGTCGTCAGGATTGATTATATTGCAGATCCTTCTTGGCATTTTGGAAAAAAATGTCGAGGTGAATGACAGGAGTACCAGACCAGATATGACAACAGTAAGCAATGAACGGAAGAATTGTAGATATCTAAATATGCAAGATGGACTCTAAAGAGAAAAAAAAGTCTTCTGTCACGGCAAAGTGACCCAACTTTCAGTATGTGCAGCTATTGATTCAATGAAATTTTTCTATTTCAAGTAAGTTGATAACGTGAGGCGAAGAAACCGCAATGTAATGTTCAGCTCGCTATGAGTCTATGATTTATGGGAATGGTGAATAGGAAATATTCTCTATGGTGGTTAAATGAAAGCATTTTCGTATTGGAGGCATTAAAAATTTACAAGCCATTTCCTGAAACTGTTAACCACAGACTGGTGGCCGTTTTCAATAGGATCGGCCAGGTTAACATTGTCAAAATTGGCAGATTTGCTAGAGACAAGATTAAATTTAAGAGTCATCATCATATATGCCTACTTGGGAATTGATGATATCAGGAAGATCATTGATGAAGATCAGAAACAAACTTGGGGGACACCTGCATTTGCGTGAAAGAATCTGGAAGCGAGCCCGTACAAAACGATATTCATTTCACTATTTAAGAGCAACGATTGGATTAAATCACACAGTCGTCCAGTAATACCGTAGCCCTGAAGCATACGTTGAAGACCAGCTTGCCAAAGCATGTCAAACGTCTACGAGATATCTCGAATCACAGCTCGCGCTTGACAGACATATTCAGTGATCGCCGTTAGCACGTCAGCTTTAAATCTGGCAATCGTACGATAAGTTGCTTAACAACATCAGCATTGATCAAAGGCACAATACTTTGCTGAAAAGCGTCAAGTGACTGATATGACGACTGTTAGTTTAGTCAGTATTTTCTCCAGACTGATTAAAAACAGGAATTGCAGAGAAGAGCTTCCAATAAACTGGAAAGCAGGAAGCACCCAAGTCAAAGATGCAGAGTTTAGAGAAGACTGAAGAAAAATCGGGAGCACATTTCTTTTGGACGATGGCTGGGATCCCGTCATCTCTGCTTGCCCTGTGTCAGTATAATTTACTCAATATATCTGAAACCTATGTCGGTGTACTGCTTTATCACTTAATAAAACCTATGTTCTATTCAGATGTGGTTATTCCAAATGAGTCGAGTGTTGAGATGGAAAAGACTTTCCGAGCAATGCGTTCAAAATTATCTGCTGTAGATATGAGGATTTTGAATAGGGGAAGAATTGAAAATTTTCTGTTTTCAGCACAGTCTGTCAAAGTACTGAATAATCTCTAGAGCCGATCTTGCGAAATGCTATATGTTGTTTCATTCTCTGAAGAAATAGTAACTTCTTTTCATTGAGGATACATTGCACTTCTTACGAGCAGAGACAAAGAGACGTCTGTTGCAATCAGACGTGTCGATCTGGTAGAGTTGGAAGAAGTGATTCCTGTGGGCTATTGTGGCCAAGAAGATGAACGCGGTTTAAGTTGGTATTTCCTTGCTGGAGTGAAAGCGATGATGCCGTCTATCACAGAGGAAGACACCTCAGTCATGCCTTTTAAACATGATGATAAAGAACTTCATTCCAATGGATGTCACGAATAAAATCACGGAACCAGTCCTAATCTGCTTGTTGATAACAGAAATATATTCTTTTGATAGGAAGTGCTTGGCTGGTGGTAGAGCGGAAAGAGATGTTTACAAACATAACGCATGATCAGAGTTGCCAAGAGGGCAACGCTGCGTAGTAGGACAAGAATCAGAGATAGAGGTAAAAGTCTGATCGAGAAAAGATACCTGTCCATCAGGGTTACTGGGAAAATGCGTGGGGAAGTCAATCACTTGCGTGAGTGAATGAGTGATTGAGAAGTTAAACGTTTCGATACAAATTCAGTGACAGAGTGTTTAAGCTACCTGCTATGGTGGGAATTAAAGTCAACGAACACAAATATATTTGCAAAAGGCTGTATGTTGATGGCCTTCTCTATATTGCCGCAAATACTATCTAGCAGGTAACAGTCTTGAGAGGATTGCGAAAGGCAGAGAAAAATATATAGCTGGCTGTGTTAAGTAGAGTGACAGAGACACATGTAAGAATAGTCAGATCCAAAAGGGTGTTCCCATCTAGCGGAGATGATCACATGCATATGCTCTCGGGCTATCTTCTAAGCAGAAGAAGGTAGCCAGGAAAAGAGAAATCAGAGAAGGGGATTGAAGTGTTAACATTAGTTTGAGAGAGTGCTAGGACGTCCGGAGACTTCTCGAAGAGGAACGATTAAACACTGTAGAATTTGGCGCGAATACCACGAATGTTTGAGAAAGAAATGTTTTTGTTGAGGTGGTTTAGGTGTATATCTTGATTCTTTATAGCTAGGATGTCTTATTTTGGTAAAAACAAGCTTAGAGTAGTAGTAGCAATCGGTTGTCTAATGTATTATTTGCAGGAAGGTAGCTAGCGCAGACTGCAACATAGTGTGGTGTTGGGGTTGCCCAGCGCAGGTGCTTGAAAGAACACCCTTCTATTCGCAACATGTACTGCACGAACCCCGATATTATGTGATTATAGCAGCCTCCGAAGACGCCTTCGGGATCCTCACTACCAGCCAAGACCAGCAACCAGACAACTTCCAACTTGGTAACCTTCGAATGAATAGACGTTGCAACCAAAGACACATATCAGAAAAAATAATGAGATCACCACCAGAAGGAAAGCAGCCGGCAACCCCTTCCTAACCAGTAAACAAGGTGGAGCCACTACTTCTGCATAAGAGAAGGGCGGTGAGACAATTCTATCTACTCCATAATAAAATAAAAAAAGATGAAGTAAGTTTTAACTTATTAAAGTCGAAATGACCATTAGGAATTCAACAAAGAGTTAAAATGGCAGATACCTAACTGGGATATGACTTTAAAGAAGAAAATCATTACTGAGATAAACTTCCATTTAAGTTATATCAGAGAATGAATGTACATATAATTTATTTTGAAAGGTGATCAGCTGCCAACAGAACTTTAACAGACATGCTTGTATATTAAGAAGAAGGAGTGAAAAGCGGTAGTTGTAGGGGGTCTGCCCCAAGAATCATGAGGGAGTGGCGAGTAGCAAGAAGGGTAAAAGAGGAACGAAAAAGAACAAAGCACAATGGCTGATAAATATTAAAAAAAAATTGTAATCAGGATGATGAAATGTGACATTTAACTCAATTTAAATACTCAAAAACCACGGAGAGCGCCAACTAGAATAAGAAAAAAAATCAAGAGTAGATATAGACCTGCTATATTGCAGTGAATATTGGGGCATTTCAGAGATGAAGAAGCGATTGAAGGAATTTAAATGTGGTTCTGCTGAAGGATACAAAGAATTCGATGGACGGAAAATGTGAGAATTGAGGTCGCTTTAAATAAAATGGGAACAAAAAACACACATATACTTAGAATCAAACAGAGACATTTGAAATTTATGGTGCACACACGGTAGAACGGGGGCTTGAAGAATTTTAATCTTGCAAGATATCGAGAACTTAGGGATACGAAGGATAACAGCAAGTAGATTCCTTAACTGTTTGGGCCATTGAATAACATAACAGGCAGTGTGAGGTATATTTCAAAGACAAAAGTTAATGCGAACAAGAGAGGATAAGAATTTGCCATGATCACCCACATCCTTTTCGTCAGTGGTTTTTGCTCTTTATACCTCAGAATTCAACTTAATGAATTGGGTGAATATAATTAATAAAATGGAAGTTACAAAAAAATGAACTTAACATCAAAGTGTTTGCTCATCGAATCATATCCTCCTTTTGAATATCATGAATGATAACTATCTCTTAAAAACTCTCTGTTTAAACGTCCCAGTCTTTCTCGTTCTGCTTTCGCCTAAGGTGCTCCAAATCATTGTATTATCATAGGAAGTAAAGCATGAAAATTTTCAAACACAATAATGTTAGATATTAAATGAATATTAATTGCATTATTAATTCGATTAAGTAAAACCAATCATAAATCATTATCAAGAGCCAGTAGAGGATTTTGTTTAAAAATCGTTTTAGATTTTGATAATCGATTAATATAATCTAATTTGAAAAAAAAAAAAAAAATCTTTGAAAATTTTAATGTGATTAATTTGCATAAAATATAAGCAAATATCCTTTGGAAAAAGAGTTCCGCAAATTTAAATTGATTTAAGTGCAGAGAAAGCTGAGTCAAGTTCACCTATTGTCGGCCTGATTATATTAACATCAGAAAATCCGCACATATTTTTTAAAGAATCAATCCTCATCAAAATTAATCGATATCAATATGACTTTTATTGACTAGAAAATATTAGTTTTCTTCATTGTTTTCTTTATAGTAAACCATTTATATCTGCATTTAGGTCGCTTGATTAGTTTCTTTAGTTACACATACACTCCCAACATATTTACTATAAAATGTAGTTGCTATATCTATCTATCTATCTATCTATCTATCTATCTATCTATCTATCTATCTATCTCATTCCACTGAGATATTCTCTATTATATCCATATATATATATCTATATATATATATATCTATCTATCTATCTATATATATATCAAATTGAACGATGAAGTCAACCCTCAGAGGCGGCAGGCTGTTTCATGATAGAAGCAATCGTCATTGTTCACTTTTATATTTATATTTAGATAGGCTCTATCTCTGATATTGAGCACTTTATCTCATAAATATAGCACACTTATTTTATTCAATTCTGTTATCTATCTATCTATCTATCTATCTATCTATCTATCTATCTATCTATCTATCTATTTTATGTGTTAGGCTATTTAATTTGTTATTTTAGTTTTGCGTGTCATCTCAGTATTCTAATATTTTTATAGGCAATTCTTCAGTAGGGAATCAAAACCTGCATTATAAATCTCAATTAAAAATTTCTTGGAAGAATCGAGAGGAAGATGTTAAAGACGGCGAATAGTTATTCATACTCATTCTGCTGAAAAAAAACTTTGGCATGAAAAGAATTTGGGAGAAGAACATATCGACATGCTTAATCTCTATACTGCAGTAAAATGCAATTTTCCGCATATTTTTTCTGTCATATGTAGGAAAAGTGGATAAAACCAGTCCATCACTGTTAGGACCCATCCCCCACCGAGTTCAAATTCGTCATTTTAGTTTGGGTCGTTAATTGTATGAGAATTAGGGTTGGGTTTGCCATTTGTGTAGATTACCAAGGGTTCCAAGAAGTATCATCCGAGAAAAAAATTTCAAGGTAATCTCTTATCTGAAATTGTAATTCAATCTTTGATGACAACTACACTGAATCTATTATAATGATTCAGATTGTTGAATTAATAAACACTAAAACTTTCAAATACCTGTGTTAATGGCTCAGTTATAACAGACTCTTGGTAGTAGATTAGAAATTGAACAAAAGATTGGCTTCTCCTGGAGTAGTTTTCTACAACACTGCAAAATACCACAAGAAACAAAAAAAAAACATTGAACTAAGAACTTGAGTCAGATGTATCCCTTCAGACACATGACCATAATGACATGCATTCATTCAGACATGGGTACGTGCACAAGCATTGTCAGTTATTAAAAACGGCTTTAATGATAATGTAACAACAAGGTCTTAAAGAACACGATGCTTTATTAGATGCTCCAAAGTAACACTACAGAATAGAAAACAAAGAACTATACCAATTATAAAAAATAACATTCATCACTACAACTACAAAAATGGCTAACTTATTTAAATAGAATTGAAAATGATTATATAGTAAAGATTTTGACGTTCCCAGCACTGTTAAGAAAAGTATACGAACGAAACTCCTAAGAACATTATATAAAAGCAGGAACAATGTACAGGAGAAAGTTATTTTTCCGTTGGAAAAAGTCTTAGGAAAAAGAACGATGCAAAAACTTCCAAGGTAAGACAATAAACTACATTCCGCAGCAAGGACACAGATTTTGAATAGTGTTCAACAACCATTTAATTGCTGCTGCCCCCCCCCCCCCGAGAAGAGGTGGTCGAACCTGTTAGGGTGGCAAGTATGAGCAGATAGTGAAGCCCTAAACTGGTGTAAAAAAAAAAAAATTATGAAAATATAAAAATAATTTTTTCAAGTAAGCATCCCAGCAATGCATTTCCATCGTAAAAGATTACTAGGAATACTTAATTAGAAAAGAAAGAGAAGAATTGTCAACAATATATTTTTGAAAGAAAATTAGCAAAGCTCCCAAGAAAATTAATTTTTTGCATTAAATAACCCATAAGGAATCGATGTGCCTTTAACAAAACCAAACGATGAAAAATATATATTGCGTTTTTTTTCAATCAGACCAGATAATCCCATGTCTAACGGAATATTAAAACGAATAGAAAATATTAATTTTTTCATAGATTTCACCCCAATCAGTGTAATAAATCAACTAATAGGTATGTGGCTTATGAAATGTGAAAGAATATGAGAAAAAGGAAAAAAAAAGATTAATCTGAGGCTATATTAAAATTATAATAATTGAGGAAATAGAAAATGGCGTTTGACGTTGTGTTTAACTTTCTTAATATCAAAATCGACTTGAAAGCATGAAGCCCGATGAGATTTACAAAAACGAAAAGAAAATAGAAGAATACAATTCGATTGAGATGTTGGATGTATATTTTGAATATAAATATATCCTAAAAGTAATAATAATGAAAGATAAAATAAATAACATCCGTATATCATCTGAACACCTTATTCTATCATAGGGACAAAGAATGAAAGACATCGATTGTTTATTGAAGATTGAATGCACTGTATTGTATGTAGCATTGTATGAAGAAAATAGCTTGCTAAATTTATCCCCTAAATGTACTGTGAATGGTTCATTGACATTCCCCAATTATTCAGCTAGTATGACCATAGTGCTATTTAACAGATCAGCCAATAAATAACGATTTAGCAAATTGCGAATATCGCGCCAATAACGCTTTCTATGAAATGCTTTTGCTCAGAATAAAGAGGTACAGAAAAACGAAAATAGTACTGAACTGTTACGTAATATTAGTTCTGCTATATAGCAGTCATTAAGGAGTAAGCTCCCCAGATATGAAGATGCAACTTGAAGCAACAGAAATGTCGTATTACAAAAGGATGCTGAGAATACAGTGGACATAACATGTAAGTAACGACGAAAGTTTAGACATAAATGAAAACAAACAACTTATACTTTACATCAGAATGAGAGTTGAAATCTCTTGGTCACATATTGAGAATAGAGTTTGTAATATTGGACAATCAGAAAACAAGAGGATATATAATATCTAGGCTCATTAGAGAGCTTTAGTAAATAGATAGAGATGCAAGGTTTAGAAGAAATAAAAAAAAAGACAAAACTGATTAAGTGCTGCAAAAGAGTTATATATACGTCCTTAAGTTGCAAGGCACACAGAAGAAAACCTCGATATTTTCAATGGTACAGTAACACAAATTCGCACTAAGATTTGACTAGACTCCAATGGCAGTCATACAGACAAGAGCATACACCTGCACAAGTACAAAATGGGTGTGTTCTTTAACATATAACACATGCTAAACTAGAAATATTCGGTGAAATTAGCTTCTCTACCATCGCCCGCCTATGAGGTCCCAAATAACGACACACAAATTTACGAGATAAAAATAAAGAATGAAGAAGAAACAAGCTTAAATGCATTATGGTTCAGGGACTGAAAAGTTACGTCGGAGTAAAAAATAAAAGCGTTCCAAAAAGAATGCTGAACAAATGAAGAAAAATACTTATTGAATTTGCAAAGAAACTTCTTTCATGGCTATTTGGTAGCAGCAAAAATGCAATCAAATAAAAAAAAAAGACGCCTTTGCCCAAGAAAAGAAAGAAGAACAAAGAAAGATGCCAAATAGAAATGTCGTGTTTTCTTCGTTTTGGCCACAGGCAAAAACATGTTTTACAACACGTGAAATTTCTTTGAAAGTCTTTGAAAATATTTCGCAGCCACAGCCTGTAAATTGAACTTGAAACTTACAACGAAGAATTCTGTTAAAAGTGTCAGATCCAAGTTGTTCCTAATGGAGGAACAGATGTCTTCTCTGCCACGAAGACGATGTCGTTTTTACGAAGCTGTTTCACAGGAGAAAATGACAGGAAAATTTATCAATTTTCTTTTATGTAACAAATTTTAAAGTTTATAAGGAGTAAAAAAAAGTTAAAAACATTTTTTTAAATTTTTTTTTCTTGTGAAGTCATATTTTTACACTGTAGCTAGGACCAATATTTGAACATTCAGTTACATTTTGCCTAATGAATCTATATCCTCTTTAAAAAAAAAGAGTTGTATCGTAGAGTTGAATGATACACATAGAGAAATGAGTGCTTAATATATTTATTCGTCCGGCGTTAAAGTATACATAAAAAACGCAGAAAATAAGTTACAAAAAAATTAACAAGACCACTTAAAAGAAATAGTGAAGTATCAAATGATGCATAGACAGGCGAATTAATATCAGTCCGAATATTAATCAGCTTAGAATCAACTTATCAATCAATTTATTTATCAACTGTTGAAGTCCTTAATCGTAGACTATTTAAGGATATGAGCCAAGGCATCAGGTAGGGTGCTGAACGGGTGCGAGCTACTCTACAACAATAAGTACAATATGTTTGAGATGCTAACCGTGTTTTAAATTATATATGTGTACCACTGATGCATTGGATAAATTGCTACATATGTTCATAAATGAATTATATATATATATATATATATATATATATATATATATGTGTGTGTGTGTGTGTGTGTGTGTGTGTGTGTGTGTGTGTGTGTGTGTGTGTGAAAATATATACAAAATAAGAAAAAGAACTCGTTAGGTACATAATCCAAACTTCTTTAGTATTTTTTTATTATTTTAAAATAGTGCTCGATACAAAAGTAGAGCATAAATATAATTATTTATTTAAAAATATGATTCCAACACGCTACATAAGAGTTCTCATGTTTCAAGAGCCAAAAACTTCAATATAATTATTTGAATTCGATTGAATTAAAGTACTAAGCACTGTTCCATCTTCAAGGGAAATGTTTTTTGAAACTTGTTCGACTTAATTCAATTTTTTCGGGGGCTTATATATATATATATATATATTTTTAAATCCAGACGACATCCATTCAACTGATGTTAGGTTTCATTGTAAAATACATCCCTACCCCTTACCAAATTGTAGCTAATAACTGATACAATGATACTGACATAAGGAAAATCTAGACATCCCTTGTTCAATTTAAGTAGAATATTCTGTAACCATGGAAACGGGATTTTAGCTGTGTCATTAAAACCCGGTAATTTTTAAAAGTTACTCCAAAATTCGCTTGAAGATGAAATGGAACTAACGCTTTTAAGTTAATTGCAAAATTAAATTCGGGGTTTTCAGCTTCTATTTTTGAAACATGGTTGGAACTGTGTAGCGAAAAAAAAAAAACATATTTTAAATCAATTAATATATATAATATATATATATATATATATATATATATATATATATATATATGTGTGTGTGTGTGTGTGTGTGTGTGTGTGTGTGTGTTGGGGGTCCCGAAAAATTGAATTAAGTCGAACAAGTTAGAGCGAAATAACGAATTTGTAAACAGTGACTGCAACGCTCTTCTATGAATCGAGCACTCTTGGAGGTTGATTCAAAAATAAATATATACAAATTCACCTTCTTCTCTGCCGGGATAGCTTAGTGAAAAAATGTCCGTCTGATGCCAAAGCAGTTGGGTTTCGATCCTAGCTTGTGGCACTCGGATGTGTAGCCACACCGACGAGCAAGTATGCATATATATATAAAACAGAACAGAAAATACACACACACGCATGTGTATATATATATATATATATATATATATATATGTGTGTGTGTGTGTGTATGTGTGTATATATATATATAGAGACACATATATAGACACATATATTTACATGTGCACAAAAATCACACATATATTTACATATGAACAAACGCACACATATATAACTATGATTATATATATACATCATAACTATGATTGTCACAAAAATATGTGTTACACATACACACACGCAGACACACACACACACATATATATATAGATATGCATTTATATATATGCATACGCACATATATGTACGCATATATATAGAGATATAGATATAGATTGATAGATAAAGAGAGAGAGAGAGGCGTAAAGAGAGAGAGATTGGCTTGGATTGAGGAATCGAACAGCCGGTCGAATCAATTACATTAACCTACGTGCTGATACCCTTGGGAATGGTATAAATCCTCTTCTTCGCCCACCAGCTATGGTTAAACAGCAGGTCAGACTGGATTCTCTGGTCTTTGATGGCAACTGGTCTCCGAGAATGAAAACTCAGAATTCGTAACCTGCGGGCTTAGGATTCTTGAGGCACGTAGTGCACCAGGTCTCTGTATTCGGCCCTTCAAAACCTTCAACATTATAATCAAATCTCATGTGCTGGTGTCGGGCTTTCGGTTCATTGGAAGTAATCTGCTTGACACTTATAGGTCGAACTTGTCGGTGAGTCAGTATATATATATATATATATATATATATATATATATATATATATATATATATATATATATATATAATATCAATGTAATGTATATATGTGAGAGTTGGTCTGTATGTGTACATTTTATGTATTAAAACATCTATATAAACAGAAAATATATTAATTTTTTATCGAAATTAAACCATTTCATACTAAGCCGTCAAGGTTTACGTTAATGTGTGTTTCGTCAGCAGATATGATATTTCGTGAAAGATCGTCGAAGAATTGTTATTTATAAACAGTAATTCTGACTTTGTAAACTAGTTGATTATATGAGGTTGAATGGTTAACAGCTAATCAGAACTTCGTGAAGGCCTACTGAAAGTCATTCACACTTTCACAGCCCTCTTGATCATCTGAATCTCATCTCAGTTGCATTGGACAATACAAGCCCCTCCCAATACAACAACGAGCGACCATCAGGGGCATGCACATAGGAACATACACTTATGCACAAACACACACAGAGAAACTATATATCTCATCTCATCAGGCGATTAACGATCTCCAGATGAGATGCATTTGATACACATCCAACTACGACTGCAATGGTGTAGCAATTTTGAAATTTTCTGTGTAGTGTCCTAAAGTATATTTGCGTGTGCGCGCGTGTATATATGCGTATGCTTAATAGGACAGATATAAATATATCTGTAAGTACAGTAGAAATAAAAAAAACTAAACGTTTTATCACAACGCGCTTTTTTCGAGATTAGGTTAACATCGACAGCTGCTTTAATTACATCAGATTCAAATAATATTGGTTAATCTTTACATGGCCTATCCTTTAGATGAAAACCCTGTTTCCTCTAACATGAAACCTATTTTTCCTTCATAGTAAGCCTTTAGCATATATACTAAAGAGTCTAAGATGCAAATTACAAATAACCGACAAATAAAGCAAACTATTACGAAGATTCTAGGAAGCGGGTTAAAATAAGGCTGGAAACGAGACTCCAAAATCTGAGGGCGCATTGGTATAGACAAAGAAGCCTTCCAAAAACTAAACAATGTTTTCAAAAATTGGAAAATTTCGTTTGAAACAAGAAAAAATTGTTGAATTATTATGTGCTAACACTCGATATAGGGTTATAGGAGAATTGTGGAAAGGATAAAAGATGAACGGTATTCAAGAAGCGAGAAGATGACGAATGATGTTGTATTTAAACTTTTGAAGTTTGTAGTATTCAGGAAATCATATAAACGGATGTGAGATCCACAAACAGGAAGTGCTAGAAAACTAACCGTTGGAGTATAAGTGGCGCTTACATTTAACTAATTCAACAGTAAAAGAGTGGGACCTAGATGCAAATCTAGTATTACATTTAAATTCACGTAGACGTGGCACAAAAAAAAAGATCGTCAGAGTATTTGTCATAAAAATATTTGTAGAAAAGACCGACGGAATTCACATCACGTCGGTGAGAAAGTGACTGAAGTCGAGATGAAATGTCAGGATCAATTTCATTACAGATCCTTCTTTTGGTTTTGTCGAGATGAATAGCAGGAGCACTAAATCTAATATGGCAACAGTATTCAATTTACGGACAAATGGTACACATGTAATTTTGCAAGTTGTACGATGACGAGGAAAACCTTCTGGCACCATAAAGAGACACACATTTCCTTGCAATAGATGCAGCTATTGATTCGATGTAGTCGTTCCACTTTATATCAGATGAAAACATGAAGCCAAGAAGGAGCAGTATGTTGCCCTTCAGGAATATAGCATCAGACATGCTGATGGCGGTCAGGAAAATTTATCTGCGGAGGCATTAACATTTTCAAGCCATTTCCTGCCGCAGGTTATCGCTGATAGGTGATCTTTTTTCAAGAAAAGCGGTCAGGTTAACTTTGTCAGATGTGAAGCATTTGGTCTTGAAACAGGAGTAAATTGTAATATCATCTTCATGAATGACTGCTTGGGAACTGATAAAATGAAGAATATTATTGATATAAGTTAGGAACAGGGTAGAATCCCGGACAGAGCCTTGGGTGACACCTGCATTTGTGCGTAAGGATTTGGAAGCAAGCACGTTCAAAACGACATTCATTTTACGATTTGATATGAAAGATTGGATTAAATCAAACAATCGTCCTGTAATATTGTATCACTAGATCTTATACTAAAGACCAGCATGCTAAAACTTGTCAAACGCCTTCAACATATCTACAGTCACAGCTCGTGATTCGCCGTTATTATTAAGAGTTGATATTCATATTCAATGATGGATGTTAGCACATCGGCGGTAGACCTGGCAAAAAAGAAGCCATATTGTTTGGACGATAGTATGTCGTGAGTGGTAACATGCATAACCATTTCAGCATTGATTAAATCCTCGAATACTTTGCGGAAAAGCGGTAGGAAACTAATAAAGAGGATAGTTAGAGGGATCCTAAAAAGGAAATACAAAGGACGAATTTCAATATACTGGAAAGCAGAAAGCAGAGAGGTAATAGTTGTAGAGTTTGGAAAGAATTAAAGCTAGCTCGAGAGTATTTTTCCGAACAACGACTGGGATATCCTCACACCAGCTTATGGGAGTCTAATTAGAGAAAGGATGTCTGACACTGGTGTTACCCGTGTATCACTCAGTAGACTTGTGTGGAAATTACGTGTGGATAATAAAAATGATTTTTGAGTTGCAAGAGAATTTCCGAGCAATGTATTCAAACTTATCTGCTGTAGATATCAGGATTTTGAAGTGAATGAATAGAAAAGGGATTGAGGATTTTCTGCTGTTCAGCACACTCTTATAGAGCCATCAATAATCTCAAGAAATTAACTTGCTAAATGCTACAAGTTGTTTACTTTCATAAGCAAACAGTAATTTCGCATCTTTGAAGACACGCTTGCACTCATAAGGAGAATGTAGGTGGGAACCTAGGAAATGACGCGGTTTAATTTGGTATTTCTTTGCTGGAATGACAGCATCGATGCCGCCTTTAACCCACGGAGAGGCCTCAGACGTCCATCTACGAAGAGGGTGATTGAAAACTTAAATTCAATGGACCTCACAAAGGAAATCATGGAGTTTATTAGCTGATTGTTGAGCGGAAAGAGATGTTTACAGACACTGCTGCACGATCAGTTTTGACAAGAGAGCAGAGCTGCGTAGTACAGCATGAGTTAGGGATACAGGTAAAAAAAGAGATCCCGGAGATAAGCGTGACGATTAAAGGTTTATATATATATATATATATATATATATATATATATATATATATATATATATATATATACAAGCATATAATTGGTGTATACGGAATGAATTCAATAACCAACAATTACTATTCTTAAAAGAGTGCTCAATACAGAGTAGAGCAGATATAATTATTTATTGAAAAAAAATTATAACATAAATATGTTATAAAATCATAACATAAATTATAACATAAATATGTTATAAAATCACTACATATAAATATGTTATAAAATCACTACAAAAATAGCCATTTTCTTTCAACACATTCGTTGTCTTATCAAGTGATGATGTTGATGTTAATGTTGATGTAGATTAAACATCATCACTTGATAAGACACCGGAGGTGTCGAAACAAAATGGCTATATATGTAGTGATTTTATAACATATTTATGTCATAATTTTTTTTTAAATAAATATTTTTTTGAAATATATATATATATATATATATATATATATGTGTGTGTGTGTGTGTGTGTGTTTACAACTTTACATATTTAGAAGTAAGTGATAGAATTATCAGTAACTGACAAAGAAAGTTTTTTTTTTTCATCAAATCTTAGATATTTGGTCATTTGATCAAGTTCAGAGAAGTTGTCATGGGCAAGAATTTTTCTGCAGAAATATGCAAACACATGCGTGTATTTAGGAATGTATGCCACCGCCCACGTCATTACAAATTGTAGTCACGTTAAGTGTTCTAATGTGGGAAGCTGTTCAAAAAATATTGAACCGCCCTCGACACTTCTCTTATTGGAGATGCCTCAAGCGCCTAGTAATGTCCCTAATCACCCCCCGAAGAAGTGCTGCCTGGAGTGGGGATATCCCCTTGAGCTTGATCTAATATTTGGGGAGAGTGTGGGTTAGTTGACTGTTTGTGAGTAGATGGTTGTCTGGATGTGTATATATATATATATATATATATATATATATATATATATATATATATATATATTTTTTTTTAATTTTATTTTTAATTTTATATATATATATATATATTTATATATATATGTGTGTGTGTGTGTGTTTGTATGTATATGTGTGTGTGTGTGTGCGCGTGCGTGAGAGAAATAGTGTTTCTGTGTGTGTTATAATGGCTGATATGTTATACATCGTATTATATTTACAAAAAAATACGCACACCTTACAATATCAGAATTTAGACATAGATTACACACACACGCACACACACACACACATATATATATATATATATATATATATATATACGAGTATTTTGATTCTGTATATAGTCAGTTGTGCATGAGGTTAAACATTGTGAATACATACTATAATTTTTACATCATTTTTTCAAAAATTAATTGGCTAAGAGAATATATTTACATACTGTCTATTCTATTAATTATCATTATATACATACATACACACACACATATATATATATATATATATATATACATATATATATATATATATATATATATATATATATATATATATATATATATATACTGAGAATGAGTTAATGAAAGAGAAAGAATGACAAGTGGATTCATTCCGAAAAAAATCCCTGTTTGTCTCTTGTTAGCTGTACAGTACAAACTTACCGTTTCCCACCCATTCCCTTACTTGTTTGTGTCTGCCACTAACTGCAGATTTCGTTTTGCATCGCACGTCCTAACACGTGATCTTCTTTAAAACAAGTTTTTGACTTTTGCTATTTTCCTTCGTCGATTTGTGATCTGCAGTTTTTGGATACTTCTTTTCCCTCTCTTTCCTTTCCCACGCCTTTCGCCTCCCCGTCGTTCTTATTTGCAAAACATCTCTATTTATATCCGACATTTTTTTTTTTGTTCGCTACTTCTTCCATCACTCGTCTCCTTTCATGTCGTTCTTTTTTTCTCCTCAATTTATCCACTTCAGCAATTACCCACTGTCAAACGACATTAAGCAACCAAGTAGTGCCAATACTGTTCACCATTATAACTTGATTATAGCCGTTGTCATCACTCCACGCGTTCCAGTTCTTTCTGCTTCCCCCCCCCCATTTTTTTTCTTTTACTGTTTGATTTTCTTGCTCTATTCTACTTTTAAGCGTTTAAGTGCACCACACATGCTTCTCTGTTGGAAGGGCTTCGATGCCAACTTTAGACGCACTCTCAACAATAGTTGCTGCAATGACGTTACATTTTCTTGGATAGCATTTTTCGTGATATAGTATAATATCGCTTTGTAGATTTAAAAAAAAAATAGTGAAGAACCCAAGAAACTGTCAAAAATATTTTAAGCAAATTAGCTTTATTACAATTCATCCAAATTGAGCTACATGCATTTTCTATCGATAGAATAGCGTAAATCGGAAATCAAGTTTCACTGGATTTAAATTTGTATTGAATCGATTATTTTCTTATTTCTTTTTTGTTTGAAATTATAAATAATTCTCCGTTATTCATAGGTGTTTTAGTGTAAGACTATTTAGAAGAAATGTTCATATATAATAAGTAAGAAAATAGCGTGTTATAATATTGGGGTATTTATTTAACAGTTCAATATTTAAAAAAATTATCCTGACTTTTTATATATATCTAAGCAATATATAAATTGTATAAAAAGTCCATTGTTCTTTTTTTTTTCTTCCTCTTGTTCTTCTTTGGAGGGTATCATGGCCCTTCACATCTTCTTATCCTTTACAGCGCTTATGAATATTATTTTTACTCGCACGCCTTGTTCTCCTATTCGTTTACACAAGTTAGTTAGGGTGGTTACGATTTCTTGTCCCTTGTTCGCTGTGGGTTTAATCTTTCCAAGTCATTTTTCCTTGTTATATATCCTAGACATTCCAACTGCCTCATTCTGATTTTTGTTTCCATCTTACATAAGATTTACATAATAATTCGTTTGATTTGTAACAGAAGGATAATACACGCGGAAATCACCTCCACTTGGTCTGCCAAGGTAGACGAATTTTTCAATCTTCCCTTGTTGAATAATTTATATACTCGGCGACGTGCTACTTCTCCCGAACACACTCAAACACACAGGCATTTTCACACATTCCCGATAATATATATTTTTTCGTTTTCATTTATGCTATATACAATATCGCATATATTTTATTTGATTTAAATCTTTTAACCCTTTCAGCACTGCGTTTCTGAACAATTTCAATCCTTCTTCCTGAGCTCGTGGTTCAGAATTCGGAAATAGTTGGTATCATATGCGTCACAGCAAATATAAATATAGTTACACGTGTTTTCCCACCTTTCAACTGATGGTTGGGTGTTAAGTCATTTTTCGATTCCACTGTTCAAGTCTCAAATGGTTAATACTTATATACAAATATATAAATATATCTCTGTGTTGAAACTTGTTCCATTTTAATTTTATCATCATAAAAGATAACAGACCTTCATTTACATGGTAAAATTCTGGTTACCTCTGCATTATTTGAACTAAAACATACTTTTTTTTTCATTTTCGTTAAAAATGCCTCGTTACTTCTATTTTTTTAAATCACCCCCAAGCAAAGCAACGAAGCCAAAGACAGGCAGGGTTTTCTTGAATGTAAAACATTATTAAGGATTGTGAACAATAAAAGAACACAGTCCTGGTTAAGATGATAAACTGTATCCGCGTCATGAGTAAGACGATAAACTACGTCCAACATCAAGGCAGTGGCTTTTGAGAAGCGTGGAACCACCTCTTAATTGCTGGTGTTCCTAGGTCCACCATGACCCGGGGTGGTAGCTCCTATTAGGGTCCCACCTATGGGTAAATAGTAGATCCCCACAACCTGACTCAAAACACTACGACTGTTTAAAAATAGATTTTAATACCAGAAATATTTAAAAAAATTAGTATCCGCAATAAATATTTGAAAAAAGAAAATATTACCAGAAATAAAAATCTTGTCAGCATTAAATAACCCATTGAGGTTAATATGCAACAAAACGAAACAAACTATACATTTTGGAAAAAAAATATTACCAGCTATACATTTCTGAAAAAAATTACAACCTATACAATTTTGAAAAAAAAAAAAGGAACTTTTGTTGGCATTAAATAACGCATTTTGGTTGATATGCCGTAAAACAAAACAAACCAAACCAATAAAAGAACAGAAATTAAGGAGATGACATATAACGATTGGCATTGCATTTACATTTTTGAAGCCGGATGTGAGTTCCACAAGCGATAAATGAGATAAAAGAAAATTTTAGCATAGAATTTACGGTTACATTTAGCCGTTTCATATGTTGACACCTTGCCTCTAATCTAGTACTGCGCTTAAATTCATAGCGTCTAGGTACCATATAGGTGAGTTAAAACAATTACCATGAAATTATTTATGGAAAAGCCGAAACATATTTTTGATTCTAAGATGTTGCCTACAATACCGAAGTTGTCCCCCATCTAAATCTTCAGTCCTATACTGAACGGACTTAAGGTGGCTTATCTTTGATGAGTCAACTGAGACAGGTGTTTTCAGTGTGATTTGATCGTAGACTAGATGTCGTTTAGAGATCGGATTGGAACCGTTTCATTTAATCAGAGGAACGAATCAAATGACTACCATTGCGTGACGTTAATTCTGAATTCTGGATACATATAATATGATTTTGCATAAATAAGTATAATAAATCCGCCCTAATTAACATCGATCTAGGTTATATTTGTAATCCTTCATGAATATATTAGATATACAGACTTTTATTAGAGTTTAGATAAAGGAATCATGTTAACATAGTTATTATGGCTTTCAAAATTATTTTTCTTTTCTTTTATTTAACATCTGTGAAATGATAGTGGAATGCATTCGCGTGTCTTTTTGTACAGTTTTGAATTAAATGTTTTCCTTCTTCTAGGCTTAAGATTACGTCATGTTAAAACATCGGTTTCCGTACGATCACCGAAGTTAAGCAACATCGAGCCTGTCACATGAGTTAAGGGCTTGGTAATACCACTTGCTGAAATCTTGGATGTGAGGATGATGTCATGGATAATCTAATGGGAACTCTTAATCGGAGAACCAAGTCCCAATTACCGTTGGGTTCGTTATATTCATTTACACATTTATATCCATATTTTCCCCAAATATATTTACAGCCAAATAACTTTGGGGAAAATAGGAATCCATGTTTTCTCCATCTACTATGGGTATATTAGTTATATTTTTATCATTAAAACATTATATCCCCCCACTCTAAAACAAAAGAAATTGGAGCATAACAATATTTTCTGTCTTTACAGCAACCTACAAAGGATTGAGAAACCTTAGAAAACAACTCAATAAAAAAAAACTTCTTCTAGATAGGCTACCCTGAGATTTAACATATAACTGTGGGTAGAAGAATTCGATTCATACTTTTCGCTATAGTATTTATGCGAAAGTGTATGTAACTCAGCGGCAAATTGAAAACAGATTCTTCGTGGAGAGCTGATAACTGTTACATGGACTGCACTTTGTCAAACAAAATTAGGCATACAATAATGAAAAACAAACACTCACAAATCATATTCTGTTGATTATAGAAACGTATAAATATAAAACTAGTTATACTGGTATAAAACTGACTGTATGCCTACTGTTTCAGGCCACGATATAGCGATAATAAATTGATTTGATTATTTCATTGAAATTGTAGAAACAGAAAAAGTGAAAACCGTATTCGGACATTCAACGAATTCATTTTGTTTATACTACAAAATATTCCATCTCCGGTGTGAACACATTTTTTTTAAAGCCATTAATAAGATATTGCATTTTTTCTTTATTATCTTTCAGTATATTTCCGGGCGTAAGTCAAGCGTGATATTGTTTTCACTGTTAGAATATTCTGGAAATATTATATTCTGTAAGATTTCTCTTTTCGATAATTCATATATTTCAATGAAAAACAAATGTCTCCGTGAATTTTGGTTTACGTAGCGTAAAAAATTGATAGAGCGAGCTAACTTTCTCAAGAAAAAAACTAAACATTACACTGGCAAAGATATCAACTCAACGATTAGATCTTTTGAAGAAATATGGTGACACATGATAGATGAAAAACAGGAGAATGTGATAAGAAGTAATGAAATATTGATATTGTCTGAGCCTCAGTCTCTGCCAAGCAGAAATTAGATCACCAGCTAAAAATTAACAAAAAAAAAAACCCCAAAAACAACAAAAGAAAAAATGAAAACGGATAGTAAATAAAAACCGATTGTTTTAAATGAAAATATGATATTATTTATTTGTTTAAAATTTGAATGATGTTTTGTGCGTCTTCAAACAGAAGGAATTCTGAATTGAAAAAAGGCAAACATTCGCGATAAACCACTAAAGTAAAATATAACAGATGCGAAAATAGTAAAAGTTGTAATAAGAATTCCTACTTCAGCGAATGAAATTAGGACCATGTATAGTTTCAAGGAAAACACTTTATTATGATTAGTGTAATAGAATCAACCAGTCATCCAGCCATTATTATATATATATATATATATATATATATATATATATATATATATATATATATATATATATATATGAAACTATACATGGTACATATATATATATATATATATATATATATACAACAGTGAATATAGAGGTCAATACTTAGAGGCGACAGTCCGTTTCATGCTAGATACAATCGTCAGGCCTGAGGATTGCATATAGCATCAAACAAGCTGTCGCCTCTAAGTGTTGACCTTTATGTTCACTTTTTTATATTTTCACAGGCTCTATCACTGATATTGAGCACTTTATCCCTAAATATAGCACATCTTAAGACTCTCTCTCTCTCTCTCTCTCTCTATATATATATATATATATATATATATATATATATATAGATTGATACTTAAAGATAGACAATTATATATAGATATATTTATATATATATATAAATATATATATATATATATATATATATATATATACACACACACACACACACACACATATATATATATATATATATATATATATATATATATATATATATAGATAGATAGATAGATAGATAGATAGATAGATAGAACGAAACTATGTTTTTCAGATTCATTTTCATCAGTAACATTGAAGAACTTTCCATAGAGTTTATGGCTCCAAAACTAACTTATTGATCACCTCCCACGATTAAAGCTGTTAGTGATTTCCCATGACAATACACACACATAGAGTGTTTAGTATTTAGAGTGTAGAGCATTTAAAAGAAATTCTTTTAACAATTGTCTGTCAGTAAAATTTACGCAATAATCACCATTTTCAGTTTTATGGGATATCGAAAGACCACTGCTTATCGAAACAAACTTTTCTCTTTCAATGCACTGAAATCCAGAATAAATAGTGTGATTCGGCCAATTACCGACAATCAACACTAAATGTTATTTTTGGAGTGTCAAATTCCGTCCAGCCTTGTAGACAATATGGCGATGAATATGATTAGGATTAAGAAACTCCATAAATAGATGTTTCTAAAAATATATTAAATTATTTTATTTAATCTTTTTCATATATCTTTTATGATTTATATAATTTAACTTATGTAAAGTTCATACTATACAAAGAATTAACATCCCGAGGTATATATTGTAGGCATAAACAATTTATACAATTTGCATATGTAGAGTATTGGTTCAGGTTTACAAACATAGCCTCCAAAAAACTATCAAGTATATTCCAAAAGTATCATACATTCGTACCAGTTTTTTAAAAATTCTGTCACCATGTATGATTACCAGGTTAATGCATTTGAAGCCGTCACATGATATCGAATCTGATTGATAGAGCAAGATTCTCTATAGTCGGCAATAGGAACGACCTCATCGAACGAATGAAAAGCAAGTGTGATAAGAAAGTAAGCATCCTTAAAATTTGGAATAAATGAGAACTAGAAATGATACATTGGGTTGGTAATGATTCAAATGTGAATAAGTGTAGCATAAGAGGCTGAGTTCACTCAAAATTGCCTATGATTTCAAAGAAAAGTGTCATGAAAAAAGTCATAGATTATATGTAAATCTCACTGACGTGTTTGTTTAAATAATAGTCAATTAGTCATGACTAGTTCAGTACACAGAGCATCATATATACATTCATGAACACACAGACACACACAAACGCGGGCATATATATATATATATATATATATATATATATATATATATATATATATATATATATATATATATGTATATATATATATATATATATATATATATAAACAAACATATGTATATATTTTATATAATATCTATATCTATGTATGTATGTGTATCTGTATATATATATATATATATATATATATATATATATATATATATATATATATATATATACGTTTGTGTGTGTGTGTCGAAATCCAGGAAGTAAGTGTACTTTAATGCTTACAATCAGACGATTCTGAATAAAATTTAAACAAACAAGAAATATTTTATTCCCATATTTTACATGTGCTAGTTTGTTTATATAAATATGAACACACGAATGCACACACACACACACACACACATATATATATATATATATATATATATATATATATATATATATATATATATATATATATATATATATATATATATCTGCGTGTGTGTGTGCGTGTATGTGTCTGAGAAAGATTTGAGTGATCGACACGAAGTTTTTCGTTGTGTATAGAGAGTATATATGCAAAATCTTCACAATAATATATATCTATATCTAACAGACTATCTTTCCTCTCTCTCTCCCTCCCTCTCTCTCTCTCTATATATATATATATATATATATATATATAAATATATATACATATACAAAAAGCCATTTACTTTTTTAATCTGAAACATTTATATATATATATATATATATATATATATATATATATATATATATATATATATATATATATATATATATCCGCACACACGTTATAGATTAAAAAATGATTTCTTCTATATTTGTAAAGCATGTTATTGGTAGTTCGATGAAATATGCCATCAAGTATCCTTTTCTAAGACATATACATCAACCAACATAAGCCATTTTCTACAATTAACAAAATTTTGTCTCGATAAAATAATTATTCCCGTTAAATATTTGAAATTAGTTTTATGATTAATCTTTAAAAACTGTTTTTCTTATATAGTTGATTAATATTATAGATTAGTTAAGACATACAATCTGCATTAACAACCATAGGTTTAAACCGATGAACATGATGTTTTTCAATTAAAACAGTTATTTCTTTCGAAAAATATACGTTAGTGATTTTCACAGAAAAATAAAAACTACATAATTGAAAAAATGAATTAATAATGATTCTATCTGTTCTGTGGGTGTAGATACTGTATTAACTGTAACAACTTGCAACTATTGTCTGTGAGACTATATATCTTTTTGATTTTTGACAAACAATATATATATATCTGTATATATAAAAAAATAATAAAGCAAATAAGTACATGTAAGAATTTATGAATTTTACTGTATTTTAGCATTGATTTACCAGGAAGAAGTGTAATCAATTTAACTTTTCGTTGAAGGTAATGACCTTTGCATATACTGGACGAATATCTGACAGACTCCAGTGTTTATATCTGAAAAAAATTATCTCGCGACATTAAGAAAATTTCCTCAATGAAGAAGGAAGTTTAAAGAAATTGATTTGATATTTTTCATCAAACTGTCACTGATTAACCTTTTCCACTAAGAGCTAATGGAAATATAGTGCTCGACAATATATAAGACAACCTTTAATGCAAGATACGAGGATGGCAATGATGCCGAGACCAGATAGTATACAGAAAATCCAGTTACCGAGAATCTACGAGACCACCGCGATATTAAATATCACAACGGCAAGAAGGGACCTCAGACATTCAAAAATATCTGCCTGCAAGATTTTGATTACAATCGTCTGCAAGTCATTCTAGGTCACACCCACTGTACCCGTCCAATGAGAATCATTCGTATTTCTTCAATATCTACAGAGACAATCTTTGGTTTATACTACATCATTATGTAAATAGTTAAGATGAGGAAAGTTAAAAAAAAATCTTATCTTATAACCCTAACCCTTTTTAAGTGAGGTGGACACGCCTCTAGTTGTATCTATTCGGATATATTTCAAATGTTTATCAAGTGTGCATGATCTAGATGTATTTCACAGAGACGAGAGGTGCATATTTTAAATCCCACCTAAGATAAGTTCTTAGAACGTTTCCTTAATTTAGCTAATATTTCTGTATATTCAGCATTTACATATTTGAAATTTTCTGATCTTTATACTCGTAAAATTTTAGCATATTTGTTTTCCTTAGACGTAATTGATTTTTGTTTTATGCACATACACAAATATTCAAACATACATAATTATATATATATATATATATATATATATATATACAAAAGAGGAGATGGATAAAAAATATACAGTTCGTAGCTATCATTTTAAACGAGTGCTCAATACAAAGTAGGGAAATATATTATTAAATTTTATTATAATCATATTTTTTATTTTAATCTCATATATATATATATATATATATATATATATATATATATATATATATATATATATATATATATTTTATATACTTCACAAACACACACACACACACACACACACACACACACACACACACACACACACACACACATATATATATATATATATATATATATATATATATATATATATATATATATATGACTGCTAGTTTCGCTTCGCCTTGGTCACTTATTCCTCATCGTGTGAGATCAGGGAGGAATATTTGTAAACGTGAAACAGTACTCTATATTTGCAAATTTTAGATATTTCTTAAGTCTATAATATATGTGTCGGGACACAAATTTTGTACAGTATCAACATTACATAAGTTAAGTTATATCAACCATAAAACATATATGAAAAAGATTAAACAAAATAATTTAGTATATTTTTAGAAACATCTATTCATGGAGTTTGTTAATACTCATCATATTCATCGCCATTTTGTCTACCAGGCTGGACGGAATTTGAATAAGTATTAGTGTTGACTTTCGGTAATTGTTCGAATCATACTGTTTATTCTGGATTTCAGTGCATGGAAAGAAAAAAGTTTGGTTGAATAAACAGTGGTCTTTAGATAACCTATATAAGTCGAACTGGCTGAAAATGACGATCATGGTGAAAATTTTACCGATAGACAATTGCTGAGGAAATTTCTTTCAAAATACCGTTAACTTTAAATACAAAATACACTATATGTTTTATTGTGGGTAAACACTAACAACTTTACTCGTTGGTGGTGCGGAATATATTACTTTTGGACCAATAAACTCTGTGGATTTTCCTCAGTTCGTCTGATGAAAATAAAACTGAGAAAATACCTTCTATCCATCTATCTATCTATCTATCTATCTATCTATCTATCTATCTATCTATCTATCTATCTGTACATCAATCTATCTCTGTAACTCTCTTTCTGTCTGTATATATATATATATATATATATATATATATATATATATATATATATATATACAAGTATATGATTGGTGTATAGGGAATACATTCCGATAGACAAAATTTTCTATTCTTAAAAGAGTGCTCAATTATTTACTTAAATTTATACCACAAAAATCATTACAAAAAATAGCCATTTTGTTTCAACACCTCCAGTGTCTTATCAGGTGATAATGTTTAATCTACATCAACATCTACTTCAACATCATCACTTGATAAGACAGCGGATGTGTTGAAACAAAATGGCTATTTTTGTAGTGATTTTATAACATATTTACGTTATAATTTTTAAGTAAATAATTATATATATATATATATATATATATATATATATATATATAATGACTGGACGATTCTATTTGAGTGTACCTGCCTGTTAAGGCGGGCGGGTAGTCAAATTTGTCATGCAAATTTGGGCTTGTTTCAACACCCACTGAGTCCACTTGTGATTTGCGTTGTAACTAGGCTGAGCGGACCTTAGGTAGAGTTTCTGTGAGAGAGCGCGTTAACCGGCATGGACAAAAGTGGAAAAAAATCTCAGTACGCTGAAAACCTGAAACATGATGACGTGACTTCATGCTAGCACAATCATCCACTGCTCCCAGATCTGTGCCGTCTACGCAATTTCATTCACAACGCTTGGGTCAGCCACTTCTCCTGGGTGATAACATCAATAATTTCTCATTCTGACAAATCGATATCGGTGATAATTCCAACCCTTGCTCTATGGCCAGTAAACCAATGTACTTTCACCTCTAAACTATATATATATATATATATATATATATATATATATATATATATATATATAAGAAATATAGTCTTAAGGTGTGCTATATTTATGGGATAAATTGGTCAATATCGGAGAGAGAGCGTGTTTAAATATAATAGTTAACATTGTAGTCAACACTTAGAGGCGACTGTCTGTTCCATGCTGGACGCAATCGTCAGGCCTTCAATGTTCACTTTTATATATATATATATATATATATATATATATATATATATATATATATATATATATATGTGTGTGTGTGTGATTTGATTTTAGCTCTGTGTTAAATAGCTGGATACACTCCTTTTTCTTGCCTCGATTTTGAACTAGGCTAAGAGAACTATTATTGTAAGGACCAGTCCATAGAAAAACAACGACAAAAAATTATATATCCATCGCAATTCAGGCAAAATAAAGAAAAGCAAACATGATATTAAAAAATATTATTTAATATCATACACCACCAAGTTATATGTGATCATGACTCTCCACAGTTTCATTGTATTGTTCATCTGTAAGTTGACAGCGCTCATCTTCGGAAATATAATACTCTGGTTTTCCCTAGCGTTTTCCACGGTTTTGAATTCGAAGTTATTGCCAAGATATTTTGTCTCTCGTGATAGAGAGCAGGGTGGACCCTACTCTTTTGCTAATAATCGGGGAAAAAAATGAATGCTGCCTTTCCAAGAAAATCAATGAGAGGAAACGTAACAGCCTTGACCTGAATTTGAACTGGCTCTGCCAATTCAATTTTCCACACCAATACCCGTTACGCAACCCCACATTCACTTGCTTTGCAGTTACTTGTTTACAGCTCTTAAATTCTGTGTTTTTCAGTTGGAGTTCTGAATATAGTGAGAAAAATCAGTTCGTTTTATTTTCTGTAATAAAATTCAGTAATCTTAAAAGTGGTGCTTACAATTTTACGCTATGTTAAATTAATAAAAAAAAATTCCCGAATGCGTAGGTTGCAGCAGGAAAATTTTCAAAGGTGAACGATATTAATGATTTCATTCTAAATTATTCCCCTTATTCTGTTTTTTATTAAAATCTGTAGAAGAAGAGAATTTATGCTGATCTCAATATAAATAACAAAATGAGTTTCAGTTAGATATTTGCTATGCGTGATATAGGCTTAGTCGACATGACTGACGAGGCAGATTTTCCCCCACGGTATGTTGCCATTTCTTTCTACGGTAGACAAGTTGCCATCCAAAACTGTAGAACTTGGTCTGTCCTGCTCTTTACCCATAGTTGGCGGGGGTAGGACGAAGAAGAAGAAGTGGAGGATTCATATCTTTCCGAAAGATATTAGCACGTAAGTGAATATAATAAATTTTGACTGGAATTAGAACTCGTCTCTCTGATTCCTCAATCCGAGCAGCTATCCATTATTCCACAATACTTGCTAACGCTTTTGGAGTTGTTGTTTTTTTTTTTATTATTACATGAATCATTCCTTTCATTATCATATAATATGGCTTCAAGCGAAATCATATTAATGGTAAAGGTGAGATTGGCCGTTTCTATGTAGGGAACTTTCGGCATTTATTGCCCGAACATGTAGCGTTACTATAGGTTTAAATTAATCAAATAATCGTCTTAAAAGAGTTTTTCAGAAAACTAGTCGGCCACTGATTTTTATCGCACTTTCTCGTGTTGATGGAGTTTTCTTTCCTAACCTTTTGCTTAAGGTCGTGCGAAAAATCATCATCTCGATTATTTAATTATTTTCTCCTCTCTATAATATATTATCCGTTTTACTTGCTACATCTGTTGAAATTCTTAAAGTTGTGAATTCTCTTATTTGGTTATTTATTTGTGATACTCTAGCGTCTGTCAATGAATTCTAATGAAGGATATTCTTCTTCATCACGTGCAGTTTTATTCCTTTGTAGTCATTTGTTATTCATCGATCTGTGAAAACCGTTTATATAAACACTTCTAAGCGAGTTGGACGGCATGATATAGGGATTAGATTTAATGAGTTTAGATCTGCGGAGTTTAGACTTCCAATGATTTTAAAGGTTCAGTTTCGGTTGTACAAAACTCGCTAACGCAGCTTAATTAATGTACAATTTTGTTTTTATCTCCTGTAGGAGTTTTCTTATAATTGATCCATACACAGCCGTGTTTGATTTGTTTACATTTTAGTCCACGTTCTGAGTCGTTATCCTGATCCAGATCATGAAGCACCAGTGCTTTCATTCCATTTATATGCTTTCTTTTACGTCCTTTATGTGTATCTCCATTGCAAGATCATCTTTGCTATAATTATGGGTCAAAAGGCTCAATATCAGATCGTTTAAGCATAAAACAGACATTCACCGCTGAATCTTGTCTTCGATGTTCTCTTATATATATATATATATATATATATATATAAAATTAGAAAATAACTAATAATTCGTCAAAGAAAAAAAATCAAATATGAAAGAGCATATTTTCTATATATTTTTTTTATTTTTATTAATTATTATTTTTATTTTATTTTTTATTATTATTATCATTATCATTTTTTATTAGTTATTATATATATTTTTTTATATATAGATATTTATGTGTACATTTATAGGTTTTAATATAGATTTTTCTTGCATTTAAAATAAAAAATAAAACAAACAAATAAAAATAAATAATAAAAATATACATAAAAATTATATAGACAGTAAAAAAAACGATTCAATTTCAATAAATATATTAACATTAGATTTATTTAATGATCTTTAACAATAAATTTGTTTTTTTTTTTATTTTATATGGTGGTGTTAACATATTTCATTATTTATTTTTTTTTTTTTTTTTTTTTTTTTACGATGATTACCATGCAGTGTGTGTGCTGCTAAGACAATTTTCTACATTAGATTTATTTTTATTATGTGTTAACAATATAATTTTTCTATTTCAATTTTTATATTTTATTATTCAAATTCCTTGGTTTTATTATTATTATTATTATTATTATTTTTATTATATATATATATATATATATATATATATATATATATATATATATATATATATATATATTTTGTTTCATTTGTTATTTATAATTCCATTTTTATTGGATTTATTATTATTGTTATTATTATTATTATTTTAATACATATATTCTTCTAAGACTTATATTTTATATTATTATCATCAGTATTATGGGATGACGATTACATGATGATGATCCTCTCCAAATGGGACACATTGTTGTAACTCTGTTTTCTGTTTAATCTTCCTATCTCTTTTACCTTCCTTTAGCCGTTTATATATATATATATATATATATATATATATATATATGTATATAATCCAAATATATATTAAAGAAGAACAGAAATTGTCGCGATACTAATCTGCGTTTTGACCTCATTCACCTACAAACGGCCGAAACGTAGATTCCTTTCGTCGATTCTATAAATATTTTTGTTGTAACCTGGGGAAGGTTACTGAAGATAATAATTAAAGGAAGTGTAGTAATAAACGATAAGACTTAATACACGAAAAAGTTATTAAAGTTTCGTCTCGGCGCGTAGAAGAAGTTGTCAGCTGCTAGAAGTGAATTATACAATGAATCGCCAATTGCAGGGTAACTACCAACCGCCCCACGCAGTCAGATGTGGCACAAGTCCGAATTTGATGTGGCACAAGTCCGAATTTAATGTGAGGCATCCGAGCCCGTACGCTCGGCACGAAGTTCCCTGTAGATCCCATATAAAACGGGGGCGGGTAGCTGTTTTCCGAGACGAGATTCTGCCCTTCGATATATCCTCGTCTGGAGATCCTCTTTGTTGGAGCAGAGAGATTGACCAGCACATTTAGAGACGAATCTCCAAATGCACACCAACATTCAGTATTTACTACTGTATTTATATGAATGGAGACATACTTATTCCCTTCCCTCGGTGTGCTACAACAATTTTCCTAGCAATATTTCTAATGAATTTTGTCATTTGATGACACGACTTCATGAATGTTAGCGTCTAAATATATTGGTTCTTATATCTCATCAAATTTGAAATTGATAAGTTGAAGCATATCTTCCATTTCATTGATTTCGCACTTCTAATCTGTGGAAATCTTTTCTCTCTTCTTGCCTTCCTCTCAAATACATCCTGCAAAAATATAAATGAAGTGTTAATCGCTATCCTCTGTCTTCTTGTATCCTGTTAATTTTATTTTTATTTCCCTCGGCAAAGATTTTACAGTTTTTTATCCCACACTAAGTAAACGTTTCCATCTTCACTGTGCATAGTTTTGTCATCCTGCTTGGGGTGAAATGATTTCGTATTTTGCGACGGAAAAGTTACCTAAATTATTTTTTCGTCTGCATTGATATATTTAATTGAGATACTATTTCACATTGTTGTATTTATTGTGCAAATTGTTTCTCACTCGGCCGTAGAAATCTCCAGGCCTCGATGAAAACGCTTAATATCATAATTTATAGTTAAAGGAGTGTTTTGTTTTTTTCTAAAATCTTGTAATAATCTGAAGATGATTGATGATGTTATTTCAGAGTAAAGTGGTTGATTCTACATTTAGTATAAAAATGAATTGTTCAGACAAAAGAAAAAAAACCATGAGCTTAAATTATTCTGTAATAATAGCACACTTTTCCTAATAAATGTTTAGGAATCTTTTATGCAAATGTCTATACTATACTTCCATGTATCGTATATATTTCTCCATATGTTATACAAGAACTTTCCTATCCTAACAAACACAGCATAACTGTTGTAGTTCTGGCTTGAGGGATGCATTCTTATCTTTCGGTGTTTTTTGTGTTTTTATTTTTCAAAGTGAAGATCGCCTTAGTACAAGGCCCGGTAATGACTCGAGGTAGAAGTTTAAGTTAAGGAGAAGTTCATACGGATTTTTACGTGGAAGATAACTCTTAACTCTAGACTTGAATAGTTTAAGATTGTAGAGATCAGGGGGAACATCATCATGTTGGAAGTCGGTTCTACAGAGCAGTGGTGCGCATGGAGAATCTGTCTGAGTTCGAGTTTACTCCTCACTGATGGAATGCGGAGAGAATACATGTCGTTTGCTACAATATAAGTCGTATGGTGGATCCTAGAATTTGGACTGACAGTAACAAATAATGTAGTTCGCCCGAGCACATTCTACGGAGGTAATTATAGAGCCGTAAGAGTCATTGGCAAATCCCGTCTGTGAAAGAGCTTGGAAAGTGGAAAATAATTTGTGACTTCAAAGGACCCAGAGCCTCTTTTGAACTCTATCGAAACTGGGATGTGAAGACTGGGCAGCTCCCGACCAAATATGACAACATTACACTACTTAGGACCTGTTGTTGCTCTTGTAAAGTAGATGATAACATGAGTCAGGTACTTACTGGAGCCTACAGGGAATCGAGCAGGTTTCTTTTTTAGCGATGAATCGTACGTATGAGTTCCATTTGAGGTCAGGTGTGAATGTGCTAAACATGTTCATATTGGATGGAAATCATTATAGATACCCCTACTGTCAATGACTATGATTACATTACAGAGAGGGTTTGCTAGCACATATGCACTTCCATGATGAGTACAATGCAATCCTTTACAAAAGATGAGAATCAACAAAAATACTGCTTAAGTTAAGACAATATTGTTTTAACGGGGAAAGCATGATTGTATTGAATCAAATATGTTTAACAGTGATTGATAATTAGTCATTCAGATTGTGGGGAATCACCAACCTAAACATGTATAAACTAGCCAAATATTGTTAGATTATCGAGAGGTTTCAAGATTCAGATAGGTTCAAATAGAATTTTGCATGACGGTTCCCTTGCTGAATACAGATTTTAAATTCATACAGAATATATGTATCTCATTTACTCTCAGGTTTAGAAGCTAAAATACATACATCATTAGACAATTAGTAATTTTCACATTAAATAGTAAAAGACAATGTTTAATGATAGAGAAAACATTGGACGATTACTGCCAAATATAATTAAATACAGTTAGACAGATTAAACTGGAAACTCTGGTAGTGTGGGTTTAATATTTAGTGAGATTCTCCTGGCGTGAATTGAGACTTTTTTTATGGCAGGTGCAAATTTATAAAGATTTTAGCCAAAATTAATTTGCTTTTCCGTATTCTTTTTCTTGAAAAATACTCAGCCTTTATTTAAATTTGGCTTTCCTCTTCACTAGGTTTCCTCTAGGATATGCAATTGATTTGGCATCCGGAAATCTCATCTAACTAATCAACTGATATTGACTCTTCTCTCTACGTAATAAAGCATATATATATATATATATATATATATATATATATATATATATATATATATATACACACACACACATATATGCTTTATTTTGCCATGTGTATACATATATATATATATATATATATATATATATATATATATATATAATACACACACACATATATATATATGTATATGCTTTATTGTGTCATGTGTGTACGCCTATATATATATATATATATATATATATATATATATATATATATATATATATATATATATATAACACACATACACACACACACATATATATATATGTGTCTTCTATGCCTTAATCTTGACAATCTTATACATTCATTGTTTTAGGCATTAATAAACCTAACTCTGTGATTTCGAGCAATAAGAACTCGCCTCTCACTTGTCAATCCTCTTATGATTAACAACCACCTTTCAAAATAAGTCACAAAGTTGTATTTATTAATTGCTCTTGTGTGATATAAAAAAGAATATATGCTTGCATATCAATTTCCCTATGCATTAAATGGCAATGAAGGGCGGTTTTCATGTAATGTATTTGCTTTGTTTGTTTTTTTCTGTTTCGATTAAATTTTCTACATGTGGATTAATAGTTACAGTTTTCAATATTTCAACCACCATTAGTCTATTTCATTTTCGAATTTCACTATTGTTTGGAAAGTAAAGAGAATATTTGTTTATTTTTAAACATGCTCCTTGCGATTTACCATGTTATCCATTTATATCCTATCTTAACTATATGATAGCCTCTTTAGAATTGTGTACACGGCATCACTAAAACTTCATTTGCTATCATCAGAGTTGTTTTTAGGATTTTATCAGAATTGATTTTAGGATTTTATTATTGAATATATTTAATTTCCAATATTCTAAACGGCAGAATTTTTGCTTTAAATATATATCTTTTGATTTTCATGGGAAGCACAAGCACTGGCAATTTCTTTGACATTGTTATGTTGAAACATGTCTTTAAGAGATCTACGACTATCGTTTCACAATTCAGCGAAATATTATTGCCTTCAGTGCAAAATTGTGTAATATAAACTTTATTTTACAGTTACTTCGCACAATATAAGGCCCATCGGTTAGACAAGTTAGAGGTTTACTGCATGATATTGTTGTAAGCGAAGAAAGCAAGGAGTGCATATTATGAGCATGTTTCTGTCGATTTCTTTGTTCTTTTTACTCAGCTTGGAACTCAGCTATCAGATACCCAGTTCGGAGCGATATCCATTATACCACAAGCTTGCAGTACCTGATATTCCCAAGCGATCTGACCAATCCTGACGTTCCTTCGGTAATCGTACAAGAACCAGTGTTTCAATGTGATATAACCGTAAGACTGAGTATATGTAGAATAGATATCACTTGAATCTGAACTGGGAACATAAAGCAAAGTACGATTTTATTCCTCAAATGAATAGTTCTAGTGAAAAATCCACCAGAATGCAAATGAATAGAAAAGAATAGGAATGATTTGCCACTGTGAAATCACATGTTAAATCCTGGCAGTTGAGGTCTGAGATGGTGGCTTGAAGTTAATTAATCTGAACATCTGCTATAGTATTACCGTTATAATAGTGAGAAGCTAGCAAAGTTTCTTCTGTGGATATGGCTGGCATTATGGTGAATCATTCATCCCCCAACAAGCTCGCGTAATCGATTTTGAACTCTCACAAAGCTCTACAAAGTGGGCCTGAGTTATTGAAGCAATGTCCCTTTCTTGTTCTGACTCTTGTAAAGATATTGCATCGCAGCAGAATTTTGGAATATTCTGAAGCGATAGTAGGAATCAACAAAGTTTCCAGCATCTTTTTCGAACATGTATACTTTGTATTTGTGGTCGGAAAGTAGATGACACAGTGTCGATAGCAGACATGGAAAGGAATCTTCAAAATCTCATACGGGTAGTAGCGAAGGCATGCGAGAAGAAAGAATTAAATAAAAACTGCAAGAAGACAGAATGCGTGGTTTTCAGTTAAAGTATGTACCCAAAATGCAAATTAAAAATGGGTGATTGAAAAATCCTACAAGAAAAAAAAAATTACATACATCGGAATTTTTCTAACAGAAGACGGAAAATGAGACATTGTGATCAGAGGACATATTGACATGAAAAAAGATGCTTTCCAAAAGTTAAGCAAAGTATTAAGCGACAGAAAATCTTCGTTAGAAACAAAGAAAAGTGTATTGAAATGTTACGTGATATATCCCTTCCTGCACAGGAGTGAATGCTGAACAATCTCCTCCGAGATGAAAAAGAGAATTGAAGCAGCAGAAATGAGTTTCTACAGAAAGATGTTGAGGATACCGTGGACCGATCACGTGAGAAACAATGAGGTTTGTAAGAGAACGGAAGCATATTTAACATGAAGAAGATGCAGTTGAGATTTCTGAGGCACGTAATATGGAAGGAGCGCTTGAAAAATCTGATACTCATGTGACCACTTGAGGGAAAGAGAGACAGTGAAGCAAATGGAAATCAGCGCGTAACATAGTTACTGGACGTAAGTTAATTGACGTTAGAAGAGCGTATGATATAACTAGCGAAAATACAAAGCTTATTATGCTCTACAAGACACGGGAAGAAGCGGAGGGCTATTATTGCCTACGTCCTGAAGACACACCTCACGTAATGTAGAATAATCCTTCAAGGAAATCAGAGGGTATGACTAGTCAACAGGAATGTTAAAGATTTTCTTACTACTAGCTGATGTTACCAGTTGTTTTGAAGGTATTGAATGCTAGAATTTCCCTAATTTAGCTGTGAGTGTTAAGTCGGAGATGACATCAACTTCCAGGCACTGGTCCTCACCATAATTTTTTGTGCACCCATAATGCGTAGTATCATCTATATTTCTATTTACTATGGATCTGAGAAATTTCTTAGGCATCTCTTTAATGTAAAGTAGATAGAGACTAGAACCGAATATAGAAGGTTGGGAATGCCAGTATTGATTTCGTATACCTCAGTACTATTTAATTAGCAAGACAATAATATCTGATGAAATTCAGTGTTATGGGAAATCTACCTGTATCACTGTAAATATTGGACAATTCGTACACAAATGTAGAGTAGACTAGAGAGAAAGGAGACGTCTTATTAGAGAATGATGCTAAGAATGTCTTGAATGGTATATATAAACGCCAAATAAATTTTAGTTCAAATTGAAAATAAAATAATATTTTACATAGAATCGGAACGATATATTTGTCATTTCTGAAGAATTTGAAACTCATATAATATATTGAAGAGAGGAGGCAGATATATACTCGAATAATCTGTTTAACGATCTTTTCACAATGAATGGCAACATAGATACTTTGTGGAATAGTAAAGAGAAATATATTACTTACAAAGAACATGAAGTTGCATAAAGTTAGGATAATTCCACAGTTTGGAAAAATAGCCGTAAAATTATATATAACATTGTGTAAAAAAAAACTGTCGACATTTTTTATTATTTTCTAATTGCTTCAGTCTAGAACGCAAAGGAAATGAAAGTGCCTCATACGTTTTCCACACAAAACGGATGTTGGCCGCTCGACGACCCAATGCAGACTGCGTAAATACGTTTTCTGCGTACCGACTGCACACATGCATTCGCTTTAACCAAAACAAAATGAATCTATTATAAGCTGTTAGACTTTCCCCTACTTAAAAGCTAAAATCTTAATTTCGAGCCTATTGACAACTATGTATACTCAAATTCAAACACGCATCGAGCCAGCGTTTGATGTCGACACATGAAGGCTGAGAAAAAGACGCGAAATAGATCAGTTTGTGATTTCAACACTGACGCACTGAGAGAGAAACGCTTTCGACGATGACAACAACCACCAATGTTCATTTCCCTTCTAATCTCACAAATCTATCTCCCTGTTGCCTTAGGTACAACAACAAATGAAAATTACTAGTTTTGTATATATGTAAATAATTTATACATTTAATTGTCCCTACCCAATTTTTTTCTTTTATTTGCTACTTGGATATACGTTTAATGAGCCGATGAAGGAATTAACACCCGCTACACTAACAACAAACATGTTCTGTGTTCCAGTTTAACAATTTCCGCCTCCGCAAAAGAATATTATTCCATTCAACCTCTGCTTTTTTCAGCTGGACATCAATGTTTTGAAACTTACCAATTTCCCTTTACATTCAGGATGAATTCAATCCTAAGTTGCTGAAGTAGAATTTACTAGAACTTTCTAAATCATTCAGAGAATTTCGAGAATTTATAAATGTTTCTAAAACGTTCTGGTAACAACAGAGTAAATATACTAGAAATTTCTAAAACATTCAGACAATTTCGAGAATTTATAAATGTTTCTAAAACGTTCTGGTAACAACAGCGTAAATATACTAGAAATTTATAAAACATTCAGACAATTTCGAGAATTTATAAATGTTTCTAAAACGTTCTGGTAACAACAGCGTAAATATAGAGAACTTAAGTTCAACAATTTACTTCTCGGTGTCCAAATGCAGACGTCTCCGTTCATAAATGCATTTATTGCAGATGGCATAAAGAGGTTGCAAGCAAGTAATGCTATATCTCTAGCGAATATATCAAGTCAGGAGCGAAAACCTACACTGCAGCAACATCTGCTAAATGTGTGAAACTTACACGATATATCTTGGTATGCCTATCGGGGATCAATGCAAAAACTGGTCACTTCATATCAACTGCAAATTCAGCAAATTCTACAAAAAAAAATCTAGAATGTAAAATGTTACTTGTTTGGATAGTGAATTTTTTGTGTAAAAAGTTTGGAGTTTTTAAAAGTTTAAATATTATTTTTTTGTCATTTGAAAACATTGTTATTGTAAAATATATATTAATTCTATTTCAGTAATCACTCATTGTTATGGTCCGGTTCCTTGTACCACGATGAAAGTTCATGGTAGAATCAATAAAGAAGAACACGAAGGCGGATATGGAATAACACAGATATCTTACAAACAGGAATATATACAGAGAGTAGAAAGTATTAATACGAACAATCAGATTTAGTAGTAATTGTCTGAACGCGATTCTGTTTCGGACTGACTCTGACTCGACTGACTGACACGCTCTGATTGACTGACAGACTTCTGACGGACCTCACTCCAGACTTCAGACTGAACAGTATTTAGTAACCCACCCCGTCACGAGGGCATCATGTGGCACAAGGCCGGTTTAACGTGGGATCACCGAGCCCGTGGGCTCGGACAAAAATATGCCCTTTCAACCCGTATAAACGGGTTCTG
This sequence comes from Acanthosepion pharaonis, assembly GCA_903632075.3. Lineage (NCBI taxonomy): Eukaryota > Metazoa > Mollusca > Cephalopoda > Sepiida > Sepiidae > Acanthosepion > Acanthosepion pharaonis. The sequence goes on from CAHIKZ030005449.1 coordinate 1,217,258, forward strand.
GGTCGGTTTACCTCCCCGAAATAGACGCCGCCCTTCTGCGTAGCCTCGTTCGGGTTCCTCCCCGCCCGAAAACAGAGACTTCAACCGATCAGCCGGTCTGCCGATCGTCCGACTTCAGACTGAACAGTATTTATTCACCCTCCGCCCGACTTCGGACTGAACTTCCTTCTTTCTCTTGAGGTGCAGCATTTATTACGTATGGAGCAGTCCATTATATTATTATGGGTAAGGTCCCATAACACTCATTAATAACCTTAATATCACGGATGTTTACTATACTGCAGAAATGACTAGGGCTATATATATATATATATATATATATATATATATATATATATATATATATATGGCCCGCGTCATGTAACAGTTCAGTACACTTATCTTGTTTCTACCGAAGATTTTCTGTCTCTTAATACTTTGCTTAACTTTTGTAATGCATCTATCTTTTGTCATGCCACTTCCAAACGTCTAGCTGGCAAGAATGCATCTATTATCATATAGCCGGCCATCTCTCATCCATCGCTCAGGTGGCAAACTCTCTTGAGTTGCATGGGCCCACTCCTGCAAAAGGAGACGAGCCATCTTCACACGACAACAGCAATACAGAAGAAGATGAATTCATTGATCCAAATAACAGAGCTGCTTCTGCGCAGAGAAACCCATAGTACGGCATTTTCTATATTAAACCCATAGTGTGGCATTTTCTATATTAAATGTGGTTCAAAATCAGAATTTTACATAGCAGTCGCAAGATTTTTAGTACTTTCTAAATTAAAAATATAATTTTCTCGATATTCTTTTGATAAAACAGGGTGAAATATATTTGAAATTTTACACATATATTTTATGTTGATTTTGCTGGATGGTACAGAGGGAAAAGAGACCCGTGAAATTCGAATCTCATGAAATTGGATGCGACCTACTGATCGCTCAATCAATTGCCTGTTCGGCATGGTGGAAACTTCCAAACGTCTAGCTGTTTATCCTTGACGCTCATCTTGATAAGTTCAAGTGAAACTTACTCAGAGAAGAAAGGCGAGCGCTACCACCAGTATATACTGGGCTTTGAACAGCGCTAACAAGGATCGTATAACGAAAACATGATGGGGGATTATATTTGGGGACTGATTCGTGAGAGTAATTTACAGTACGTGAGTAAAAGGTGAAAAACTACTAACTTCTATATTTTGTGGATTCTCTTGCTTAATCCTAGAATAAATAAATGCTACTTATATCACTTTTTCCTACTTTGTTTGAACGACGATGTTTGCATTCGACAGTTTTCCCAATGCGGAAAGGTAAATTTAAAAAATATCCTTATCCTGGTCACACAAGCAATCTTTGAAGGATATATTAGCCATTTTTCATACACTCTACGCTTAAGCATATAGGATGTAACAGTTCCTACACAACAACAAATATCGTATTAGACAGTGTTACTCGACGAGAAATCATTGCAGTCGTGGGAACGATGCCTATACCATATAATTAATTATTGCTCCTAAAATATTCTCCTACCGCCTACATTGTAAACCTGGCCTAATTATGAAATAGTCGAATATTTTTAAAAAGCTGTATTGATCGCGCTGAGAACATTTTAGTAACTGTTAGTATAAATGCAAGCAGTCGAACGTAAGTTTGTTCATCTTTCACCAAACAAGTATATATTGCAGACAAAATGTCTGCTCCTGTGCGGCTGTATATCTGGGGTGTTATTTTTTTATTTCTAGTATATGCTAAGGGTAATATTAACATTTCCTTATAAGGTAACATTCGGCATTCATTGGTAGAGTTGCCATTACTACTGAAATGTATATGTTTCTTTAAAAAAAAAAAGAAATCAGGAAGATAGGTTTCATATGTCCAGTAGTTGTTATCGCTCTTTCTACTACGGATGATGGTTTCTTTTCTAAACTTATATTCAATGTAATGTGTAATGTAAATTTGAGATTATATCATTATTTCCCCTTCAGTTTATATAATGTATCTGTTTTAGTTTTCGTTACTGTTGAAAGTTTTCAAGTGATGTGGCTTCAGCCATCTTCTACATTTCTTTGTTTGTAGCACCAATTAACAAGGTTCGAAGATGTATAGTCTTTGCTAAGACCTATATTCTTCACTCGCTAAAAGACATGTTTAATCATTGATCTGTTAAATGGATTTTACACAGGTAACAGTTTAGATATTTCTGAACATGTGTGGCATTATGTATGACACCCGTATGAAAGTCTCGATCAAACGACTCCAGTTTTCAGGTTAATGTTTTGGTTTTGTTGTAAGTTCTGGTGTTTGACAAATGTAACTCTACTGCAGCCTGTTCTAAAAGTTACACTGTAAAAAAGCGACACATTTATTATCACTGTTTTTTCATTCAGGAATAACTGTCCTTGAATAAATTTCTGGAATATTCATGACCTTGAATAATCATTCGACTCTCGTGTAATTCGTTAATTCTGATTGATTCTTTTATGATTGAGTAATTGCTACGCGATCTGGTGACTCGTCATTTAAAGATTATTTGCAGACGAATTTCGTCTTTCATTGTGCCCTTCTCCTATAGCTAAACAACTTAGTGATTTTTAGATTCAATTTATCGTACATTTGAAAGAAGAACGTTCGAAGAAATATACAGAAAATCTTCCTGAATTTTTCAGTCACATCTGTCGTCACAAGTTTCTAAATCTTTCGTCACGTTTTTTTTTTTTTTAATTAACCGCTTCTTTACTGAACATCGTGTATGTTCAATTTCTTTATCTCCCCTACTAAAGAAAAACTGTTCCATCCGCCATATTTTCTTGCCTTCGTATTATTTTTTTTCGTTTTTTAGCTTTCGGGGAGTAAAGGATATGTACCCACTTCTTGTAATATCTTAAACCGATCTTTTGACTGTATTCAGTCATAATCAAGGAATATCGTAAATCTTTGAAATGCAATGTCCGTGTGGTAGTTTCCCACTTCGGAATGGTTGTAAATTATGAGATTTCAATATTTACGTTAAGGATATTGATCATCATTTAATTTCATTATTTCTTGTTTATGAAGGAAATCAGGCGATATCTCAGAAACTTAACAACGACAACGCTCACGGTCTAGTGATAAGGCAAATATTCAAAACTCTAAATTGAAGATGTCATATCGTAAACAATCTTGACACTTAGTGATTTTTGGAAAGTAGCCGGGTATAAAATATATGAATGCACACACGCATATATATATATATATATATATATATATATATATATATATATATATATATATATATATATATATATATATATAAAACGTTTTTATTGTAGTTACTATATTTTTCGTGGTTACCGATTATTTCGGTTGTCTGCAATAAGTCATTCTATTTTCCAAATATATCCGTTACCTACAGAATGCCAGACATTTGCATATTGGATGCATTTATTTAAATAAAGTTATATATACATATATTTTAATTTCAGACAGGTTTGAATGGCAGCAGAATATATTTCGTTTACTATTTTAGCTTACTCGATTATTTGTAATTTAATTTATATTATATGACATTGAGAACTTTTTTAGCTCGTAATATTGATTAAATTAGTTTATAATTTATTGAACTTATACGCTTATACATCATTCGGAAGCTGAATATATATATAAAAAAGCATTTAACTTCAACGTAATTATTTGAGTGATACGTATGAAAATGAACGTAAGTGATATAGTTACTAAATTATGTCAGGTTCGTGTAACTGATTGCGATTCCGAACAAGAATTCCGAGAGCAGAGTTCGTTACATTCATTTAAGTGGCAGTGCCCTTGAGAAATGTATAATAAATCCCTCATCCTCTCAGTTCTAGGTGTACAAACTAAGTTTTCTAGCTATGGTTGCAACCATTCTAGAAAGGCTGACTCAAAAGAATTACCCATATTTGCGCAAAACTGAAACACACTTGGTGGTGTAGCGGCCCATGAAAACTCATAGCGGTTGTAGTCCTTCAGCCGTACGATTTGCGCATTCTAATGGAATCGGGTAACGCATTTTTTTTTCATATACATAGTAAACTTTTTAGATCATAATCTATCTGCTGACTTCATATCACAATTGGATTGTAAGTTAATATTTTTTTTAGAAAAGGTGTACCCATGGAAATAAATTTTATTAAGAACGGTCCAACAACCAAAAGCTATTTAGTGGATGCAGTCTAATATATTTTCCAAAAGAATTCATAAATATTAGCCAAACAATGGCAATATTTTATAAAAAAATGTCTGATAAAGCTATTCTTTTTTTCACAATATTACGTGATTAATGGCGTAAGTGCTGATCCTACTTTCAAAACCAAAACTAAAATGCTTGCTTTTAGCTGCTAAGCTCTTCAAACTGAGGTATGGGACAGTTTAACTTCCCTAGCCAGAACATAAACTTAATATTATTTTTTTGCAAAAAAAATTACCTCGGAAATAAAAAAATAAATAAATAAATAGATATATATATATATATGTATGTATTTACTTGGTAGATCGCTCAATCAATGGAAATAATCTTTAGTTTATGGTGAAGCTAACACTACATACCATCGATCTTTTCTGTAATAGTAATATCAAATGAACTTAAATAATTGTATTATTTCCCCGATTGGCTAAATATAATTCTATTCAAACAAGTCCATACATAATTCTGCAAAACTAATGTTAAGAATCAATTCTTTTAATTGAGAGAGACATCATAACAAACTGGGAGTTTCATATAATTATTTTCATTGTGCGTGCCAGACCAAATAATACGATCAGAGAAATTGCAGAGGTTTAATGATGCATATAATCCAATCATTAAGAAAATTTGGATGTTTCATTTGTTTTACAAACTTTCACAATCATTGAATTGATGGGTGTATTTTTATAACATTTTGTTTTTCATCTGCGGAACACAAACAAAAATGTTGACTGATCATTCCCTCTGGATAAATCGAAAGGCTGGCGTTAACGCCATTAAAATAAACAACTTGTTTATTATGGTTCATTATGATTAAGCCTTAATTTAATTGATATTTATTAAGGATTTTAAATAAACGATGTCCAAGTTTCTCAAATATATTTGGAAGAAATTTATGTTTCTAAGAAGAGCATTTTACTATATATCTATCTATTTGTCTATCTATCTATATAATCAATCGCACATAAATATGTAATAATACTTCAAGCTATCAGCATATAAAATTCCTATGAGTGAACAGACATAAAAGTAGAAAAAATCTGTTTATAGGCGGATCGGTATTTGAATATAACAATAATTATTAAATTAAACATCATAAATCCTACTTAAATAATCAACACTAAATAATTAATTATTATTAATTCATTAATAAGTATTGAGCTTTATTTTATATTGCTCAATAATTTATATATCTATATCTATATCTATCTCTCTCTCTCTCTCTCTATATATATATATATATATATATATATATATATATATATATATATATAGATATATAGTTATAGATATATACATATATGTGTGAGCGTGTTGAGGAATGCATATTTCGTCACATATATCTATAATGAATAGACTTTGTGATAGATATCTTTAAAAGGCATATATATATATATATATATATATGCAAGCTTCAATAAATATGACAGACAAGATGCTTTCATCAGGTTTTTTAGATAAATTGTCATCTGATCTTATATTTTTATAAATTATACTAGAAATGTCCAAAAGCTTTATTTTTTACAAGCGCTTTCAGCTATACATTTAGCCATTCTCAAGGATGAATTATATTTAATGTTAACTGGAAATGGATTGCTGTCTATATTTATTTAGAATGATTTATTTTTTTGTGACATAGGGAAGGGTACTGAATAGAATAATCACACGAAGGTCGCTAATGAACGATAATACTTAGGACAAGAACAACATCTATACGGTTCGCCAGCGGCGCCTTGAAGTAGTCAATTGCTAGAAGTGAGTGAAGTGAATTCCACAATGAAACTCTAACTGCAGACAGCGGACGGTACCTGCTAACTGCCCCTCGCCCTCAGATGTGGCACAACGCCGAATTTAATGTGGAGTTCCCTAGCTAGTAGGCTGAGCCAAAATTTCACCGGAAACCCCGTCGGGTCGGGTAAGTATTTCCCGTGACGAGACTCAAACGTTCAGCATAAACTCTCTGGAGATGTTCACTGCTCGGAAGCGGAGAGATTAACCAGCCGAGATGAAGACAAATCTCCAACTGCCAACCGACCCACACATACAGTATTCACAACTGTATTTATGGGAATGGAGGCATACCCGTTATCGTCCTTAGGTATGCTACACGAATTCTCAAGACACAATCAACTGTCTGTGTCCATATTATTGAGTGTTTTTTGTTTTGTTTTTATTAATATTTTTAACGTTTTTATACATTTAGACGATGCTATTGTATTTGTATTATCAACAAACATGTTACGAATATTGTCCAGTAAGTCTCCATGAGTATTTCAATGACATACTTGAGCTATGATCAGAAAGATATAGCGTGAGTCTTCTTGTTAAACAGTGTGTGGTGTGGCCAATATAATTGTTTACGAATTCTGATTGATCATGTACAGAATTCCTTAATGGACATTTCTTAAATTATATTTGTTCTATTTACTTTTGATCTATAATATGAATTATTATTTAAATTTTTTCTTTTAATAAATACATAGTTTAATATTTTGTTTTTATCTACTGGTGTTGTGAATTTTTTATATTAGTCTGAAGTCTAGTTTCTTCTTGTTTGTAATTATCATTCATCTGTTGTTTTCTTTTTTATAAAAGATATTAATGCTATTTTTTATGTTTGTATTCTCATCGTTGCTCTTAGCTATCTTAGATAGAAAAGCTTATTATGGAAATCCTACAATTGATTTGAAAATAACGAATGTCTATTATGTTTGATTATGGGGTGGTCTTTGCTTCGTATATTATCTTTAGTTTCAGGAAAATAAAGGCAATAACTGTACCAAATTTGGATATTTTCATTATGCTGTTAATCGATCTAAACTTTCGGTACACATGAGCCAGCATTAGAGTGGTTATAGGGATATTATATCAGAGAGGTTCACCATCAAAGAAGACATCCTGTTATGTTTACATAGAATTTTGCTATACGTGGATTACGGTCGCGGAAGGGCAGTCGGTGGTTGTAAATTCATAATGCGGTTCCATGACTTCGTACATGACAACGTGAGAGGAAGAAATTTTCTCAAAATAGCCATGTGTTTAAATACATTCAGCTTGATATGACTGGTTTGAATTGTAATTTTTTTCAGTGTGGGATGCTTTGTTTTATTATAGATGGCCTCTAATATTTGAATATTCTTTTTATGTGTGGTTGTGTGAGTATTGTTGCGTTATCAACTAATATCTATCTAATATTATGTGCATAGCAAGGTTTTTCTAAGAAATGTTGTGTAATTGAACTAAGATCAGAAAGGTGACAGGTATGTCTACGGGAGAGTGTGTTTGTAGTAAAGCCTATATATGTACTGGGTATATTATTCTGCTATTCTGCGATCGTTATCGTCGTATAGAAAACTTGTATGTAAACATAATAGAATATCATCTTTGATTCTGGACATCTCTGTTGTAATGCCAATATAACCACTCAGTGGAGGGTTCATGTCAGCCGAAATCTTAGATCGACGAACAGCATAATAAAATATATGATAATCTTGGACAGTTTTTGTCTTTATTTTCTCGCGGAACTTATCCCACTATGCGAAGCAAATAATGTCTCGTGATAAAACATATTAGACATTAGTTGTCAGTTATATTCAGTGATATATGGTTAAATAAGTATCTGCTCTCCTTATACACCCGAACTCTCTCTCTCTCCTCTCTATATATATATATATATATATATATATATATATATATATATATATATATATATATATATATAACAATATATATATACAATTATATATATATATATATATATATATATATATATAAGGCATATATAATTTACATACATATCGATATATATATATAATTATACATATATATACATGTACGTATAAATAAGTAAATATATAATGAATATATACATAAGGTGTGTATGGAAGCATATATATATATATATATATATATATATATATATATATATATATATATATATATATTATTATTACTATATCTAAACACACTTTTAACGCTTGTGATCGTGGAAATACAAAAACGCATATTGAATAAGAAAATAATTCCTACTTAATTGAAATAGAAAAATATTGCCTCCTCTTTATAAATCATGTATTCATCGTACTAGTACGCAGAAACTTTGAATATGGAACAAAAGTCAATATCATACATTTATGTAAATGGGCTGATTCATTTAAGATAACTTATTTTATCTGGAATACAAGAGTAAAGATTCTGTGTAGGGAAACAACAAAAGCAAATCTGCCTTTTAGAATAATGCTTAGTTCATATAATTTTTCGTAGATAAACTTTGACCGGATTAAGTCAATCAGTATTACTATTAGTCAGTCAAATCACATTTAAAAACATTTTATATTGACCGGGTGTCACGGACATTATTGAAAACTCTGTATCTGAAAATCCTCTCAAAGTCAGATCATGAATAATTTAAATTTATATCAGATAGCATAATGTTAAAGAAAATGTGGATAATAAAATTTTGGGGATCGATTATTCGAAGTATAATATTCTTGGCCATCATTAAGCTCCGTATGTTAGTAATAAGTTCAGATCTGAACTTCTGTTGTCAAAAGAATTGCACTAGAATATGGACATTTAAGGAGTTTAGAAGATTGTATTATATTTAGTTAAAATTTAAAGTATTGTACGATTATAAGTTATAAATAAAAACGCAAGCAATCAGACAGACAAATGTTTTTTGTACTGACAATAAGGAATAAGTTCTATGGAATCATTAGAATACAAATCAGGTTATATTAATAAGTTATGCCAAATAAGTCCTTATATTTATTACAGTTGAACTTAGTTAGTTATTTAGTTATTTACGAAACATAACTGTTATGAAAAGGTCACTCTTAAGAAACTTTGAAAATCGAGCCCACCTGTATGGTAATTCTGAATATGAATTCATATATATATATATATATATATATATATATATATATATATATATATATATATACAAGTATATAATTGGTATATACGGAATGAATTTCAATAACCAACAATTACTATTCTTAAAAGAGTGCTCAATACAAAGTAGAGCAGATATAATTATTTTTATAAAAAAAATTATAACATAAGTATGTTATAAAATCACTACAAAAATAGCCATTTTTTTTTCAACACACTCTGTGTCTTATCAAGTGATGTTGTTGAAAATAAAATAAATGGTTTTAAAAGTTTCAGATTAATTAACGATCCTACACTAGGGGGAAACATTGTTACAAAAGCTAGAATAACCAATCAAAAACCAAGTATAGAAAGATTCAAAAGCTTGACAACGAAATCATGTTATAATAGCTATTCAGATCATTAAAATACGTGTAATATTAAAAATAATTTATACTAACCAATAATTAAAAAATTATATGATAAAATTTAATATTAAAATTAAAAACTGGCAATTTTAAAATCCAAATTTAATCACTATTAAGTTTAAAAACTACAAAATTATTGAGAAAAGAAAAATATATATGTTTATTCAATTCATTTCTTCATTGAAATTACGTTCGACAAGACGCTACAATATATCCGGTCATTTGACAATACATGTATATATATTTTTTTTCTTTTCCCTTTCTTTTTCCTTTTTATTTTAAAAGTGTGTGAATGTGGTCTTAAACTCACGCGCAAAACAACAAAAACACAATCAGATTATAATACATAAGCACCCAGACATAATTAGACACACACACACACACACACACACACACACACACACACACAAAAAAAAAAAAAGGGGGGAGACATGAACATCTCTAAAGCCTTTTATGAAAAAAGGAGACGTGGAAACCAACACTTATACACGCACACAGTTAAATGTGAATACACTCTACATACACATAGACACCGATAGATACACATACATACATCTACAGACAATCAGATACCACAACGAATAAATATTTCAGACTTAAAGTATCATTAAATAAATGCTAACCACTTATTAAATTATAACTTAAGGGAGCAAATATACAAAGATAAAAATGGTTAAAAATAATATTATTTAATATATTAATACGAAAATTCCCAAACCATAAATATCAATAAAAATATATATTAATCACATAAGTTGATAATAGTTTCATTATATATGAGGCAAAGAAAAACAGGATAAATAAACCCACAGATACATATATATATATATATATATATATATATATATATATATATATATATATATATATATATATATACGCGACAGCAAACACAAATTAACACACATAAACATACACTCATACATACAAATACATACAGAAATTCATACAAATAAATATATAAACATATACGCACATATACATATCTATGATAACAAGTACACATGTACACACATATGCATATAAACCTAAATACACACATATATACACAGATTTTTATGCACACATACTTACATATATAAAAACAGTCATGATATACCAATGTTTCCATACCCACACATACACACAAACAAACTCATACATAATAGGTGCCAACACACACATATATACATACACAAACATACATAAATATATATACACATACATACATATCTACAAATAAACATATATATAAATATATCTATCTACAATAACAACTACCAATATATACATGCATACATAAAAATACAACAACACTCAACCAAATACATATATAAACGTACTAACATATAGATACATAAATATACATTCAAATACCAACACACAGCAATATACATATAGCCTAACATACAAATATATAAACACATTCATATAAACAGAAATATATTTAAATATAAATATACATACACAATAAAATAGGACACATACAGATATATACATATATACACACACAGATATATATATACACACATACATACACACATACACACACACACATACATACATATATAAATAAATATATCGTGGCACAAAGCCGAAATTAGGGGGCACCCAGTGAGAACGAACTCATTACTCAGTCGCAATTGATCTAGCGAACCATGCTTGCCAACCATTATACCGCCGTGATTTTATCATACGTACACATATACATATTTATATATATACACATACACACACATACATACATATACACATATACACACATACATACATATATATATATATATATACACATATATATATATATATATATATATATATACATACATATATATATTTACACATATACATACATATATACATACATATACACACGCATACACACATATACATACATATACACACACATACACACATACATATATAGGCACACACATACCCATATACATCAACAATTATTAACCTTTTCTCTTCTAATCTACCATACCTTCACACATTATATATATATATACACACACACACATATATATATATATACATACACACACACGCACACACACACACACATATATATATATATATAAAAACATATAAATACACTTATACTCAAACCTACACATTCCTCAGTGCAAATACTCTAACCAACACATAAATAAATATATACACATATACACCAACAATAATAACACTATGCAAGTAAACAATACACATTTGTATCGTAAGTATGACCATCATGCAATAAAAATACTAATCTATTAAAAATACAGCGACATATCATTATCATTTAAAGTATACGACCCCTACACTAAGTTAAATCTATAACGGTGTTTACAATTAACTGTAAGTTCATATCTTTGATTTAAGAGATCAGCCTTGTTTTTAAATTTAATAATTTCAAATTTTTCATTAAGGCATAGGTAACATGGGGCATATAGGGAGTTACATGTCCGAGCTTTCTTAACCAAACTCCATTTAACCGTAGGTGTCTTGTTCTTATCTTTTAGATTCCAAAAATACTTGGATAATGAAGTCATGTACCTATATTCACTGTGATTAAAGGATTGCATGTGCCCCTGCCAGCGTTCCTTGAATGTTTTCATGGTAGAACCAATGTAAAACTTCTTTATATTTGGATTTTCAATTGTTGAAATAGTACTAAGATAGACTACAGAAGTAATCCCACAGTTATTTTGTAGTGGACAATTATTCGGATTCCTACAATTACATAAGTTGTTATTTGTATTATTATATTTAGTATTACAGTTAGTAACCTGTTGAGTAGTCAAGCCTTTTGAATTCCTATACTTGTTATGTTTTTTAATTATCTTCTCCAGTTTATCAGCAAAACTATAGCTTAATTTAAGGGTATTAGGATTAAATATTTTACTAAGTGGGTTAGTTTCAGGGTTGGGGAAATATTTTTTGATGAGGTTTAGAAATATACGCCCTCACAGTCTCCTTTTTTCATAAAGGACTGTAGAGATGTTCATGTCTCGCCCCCCCACTTTTTTTTCTTTGTGTGTGTGTGTGTGTCTAATTATGTCTGGGTGCTTATGTATTATAATCTGATTGTGTTTTTTTGTTGTTTTGCGCGTGAGTTTAAGACCACATTCACACACTTTAAAATAAAAAAAGGAAAAAAAGGAAAAAAAAAAATATATATACATGTATTGTCAAATGACCGGATATATTGTAGCGTCTTGTTGAACGTAATTTCAATGAAGAAATGAATTGAATAAACATATATATTTTTTCTTTTCTCAATAATTTTGTAGTTTTTAAACTTAATAATCATTAAATTTGGATTTTAAAATTGCCAGTTTTTAATTTTAATATTAAATTTTATCATATAATTTTATAATTATTGGTTAGTATAAATTATCTTTAATATTACACGTATTTTAATGATCTGAATAGCTATTATAACATGATTTCGTTGTCAAGCTTTTGGATCTTTCTATACTTGGTTTTTGATTGGTTATTCTAGCTTTTGTAACAATGTTTCCCCCTAGTGTAAGATCGTTAATTAATCTGAAACTTTTAAAACCATTTATTTTATTTTCAACAACATCACTTGATAAGACACAGAGTGTGTTGAAACAAAATGGCTATTTTTGTAGTGATTTTATAACATACTTATGTTATAATTTTTTCATAAAAAATAATTATATATATATATATATATATATATATATATATATATATATATTAATATCTCACGTCGATAGAATGACTCTGAGTTCCAAGAAAACAATTACTTAACGGTCAATGGGTCTTTTGCGCTTAACAGGAAACTATGAATCGTTCTATCGACGTTAGATGCTATGTATATTCACTAACATACTTAATACCCCTGTTATATAACATTGTGCACTGGTTATTATAACACCTGAGAAAAATATGTATGTGTAAGCATATGTGCAGATATGTATGAGATTACTCATAATGCGTGTATCCGTTCAAGATTGAAAACAATTAATACTATAGCCGTTTTAATATTAATATCTGCTCTCAGGTATCTGAAGTTCTTAATCAAGAAATATGAGCATTTTAGATATTCAATTTTTAAATATTCTTTAATATTATTGTTTTTGTGAATTTTTTTCTTTTTTGCCGTTATCATGAAATTGCTGAGTTTTAAAAAAATCGCCTTTTCTTACACTTCATTTGGTAATAACCGTAGCAATTAGACCACAGATTTGGAATAAAATCAATGAATAACGAAATATTCAATGTTTGAAGTATTAATAATATATTTTGAAAATGAAACTTATATTATAAATTAAAATATACATTCTTTCCTAAGAATGATCATTTGCAAAATTCCTTAAACATATCGAACATCTACAACTGCAACGATTTTGCTAATAACTATTCACAGTATATTTTTCCAGAAGCCGGGAAGTGACAAAAGTTTAGCAACAACATTACAATAAACGGTTGAACATTCAATGAGGTATCTTCCTTTGAACGTCTCCTGGGATTCAAATTCGCTCAAGTTCACAAGTCGAATTCATTCATATGCTCTATTCCTAAAGCTACTTGAAAATGTTTGGCCTATTCTATCTCCTTTGGGAGTAACTGTCACCATTTGCCATCCTTTTTAAAAGACATATGAGATCCAAAATGGAATATTTGTTGCTATGTCTGCCCGGCAACTAATCAATTTGCACTTTCCAGTCTTGATAAAGCTAAGCTTGTTTTACGCAGACTTCTGAGCTATAATTCATTTTCCACTTGATAAACTCTTTCCAACAAAGGAAACGTCGTAAGACTATCATTAACATATCGCTATTTCCAAGTAAAATATTCAGAGATGCTCTACGGTTTAGTTTTATCATTTCAGACATTTATAGCTAGGAAACACAATGCTATATTCACAAAGACACGAGACCCACATTTCCTGCGTATTCCAAATGTAAGGAGGATGTTGTCTGCAGATAACATCTCCTGGGAAGATATGTAGTTGGTGATATTTAGTAAAATGACAACACAGATTAACTTTCACTATTTACATTATTCGGAATATTGTCCTCATTTTTGTCGCCATATTTATTACAACGTTTCGGCCGTTGTACTCTCCGGCCTTCTTTAGGTGGTTGGAATGTCGAACTGAACCATTTATTTCGTTCACTGGGGACAGTGGATAAAGGCCTTGGTTAGATTCAGTGCTAGGATCGAAAGAGTTTGAGTTTAATACCTAGTTAAGGCAGTGGAGAACTTTCAGAAGAACATTAACAGGAGATAACTGATAACTGACATCCATTAAGCATGACACGTGGAACTAGAAAAGTTTACCCCAGTGAGCGAAATAAAGGTTTAAGTTCGACACTTCAAACAACTGTAGAAGGGCGGAGATTACAACGGCCGAAACGCTGTAATAAATATGGCGACAAAGATGAGGACAATAGTCCAAATAATGTAAATAATGTACATAATATCTCATTTCAGAAATATAGACATATACGGATTATACTTTCTGGTAACATTTATTTAGCTATTATTTAATCCACAACGTTTATGTGGATCGAAAGGTGATAAATGTGTTCAAGGTAGTTACGTAATATTAAAATATTTGCGACAATGTTACTGATCTATATATATATTCTTATGTGTAAGTCCACACATAAGAATATATATTTTGGCAAAATATGTTTGAATATTGTTGTAACCTAGAAAGAGTTACTCAAAGAGGCATAAGCAAAACGGAAGTTGGAAATTAAATGGTAATCTTTATAACATCAACAAAATACAATACACACCAGCAGCGTGAAATAGGTAAACCAATGATAGTGGTCGACCTCTTAGACAGCATATTATCTCAATTTACAATAATGTCCAAAGCATTTATGTGGATTGCCAAATACCTATTATTGTACATAGTTACAGTATAATAGAAATATAGAGAATGTGTCAGAATCGTACACTCTAGACTGTTGTAAGCTTTGGAAATCATACAAAGGTCAGTGTCAGTAAGGATGGATGATGAAATTTAATAATTGACTGAATAATAAGTTATTGAAAGAAGTAACATAAAAACTGCCTTTGCCAAGTGGAGTAACGCAACCAAATAAATAAAAATCTATGTTTTTCATTATCTATAAAATATTAAAATAGCATCATGTCAACATAAAAATTAATTATGAATTTTATTTATTTTTTTGAAGTGATTATGACTTTGCAAACGGGTGATATTGCTTTCCAGAATTCATGTTTAGACACAAATTGTATGCTGTCCTCATAAACAGGCTTCTTGACAATATTCCAAACGTACATGCAGGTTAGCAGATGATCACAGCATAAGCCAGTCGCTTATAATATTTAATATATCTAAGTATTCAGGTACGACTGAATAGTGAGTTCTATCCTCAAAAGTTGCCCCATATTCAACCTTGCGTCTCATCTAAGCTACATTAAAAAGACAATAGTATAGTGAGTCGCAACGTCACTGGGTGACCCGTAATATCGGACGTGTACCTCATCTAATCTACACTTAGAAACCGCCTGAAAACAGAGTTCACTCCTCACAGGGTGCCACACACTTCCGGCGTCGTATATACTTTTCTTCAGTTATAGATTAAATAGAGGAGTCGTCTATGGTCTTTAGAGCTGATCTGTAACCAGTATATGTGAAAGCAAATTGAATTTATACAGTGAAATATTTTTTGATAAATAGTGACACATTTAACAAATGAGATTTTCTACATATAAATTACGAAAATACTGATTGGAAGACACAAATTTTCGTCACTAAAATGAAACAAACTGTGCAGTGTGGATAGCCATTTGCTTGGTAAGTATAGAGGTTGCTAAACATTTGTGTCATGAGCGAATATATATATATATATATATATATATATATATATATATATATATATATATATATATATATATATATATATATTATACACTATTACTTCAGAATTTCTAAGTTACTCCAACAAAATTATACATTTGATATTAATGAACGGTTTTATATAAAATTACAACACTTTATAACCATCATTGTCAAATAACTGATGAGATGTTGTTTTTTAAACGACGAAACAAAATGTAGAATTCTGTAGTAATTATATACATGTTCTAATGAAACAGTGTATAATAAATATGTATTGCTCTACTCTTGTATTGATTCCTGTTTTAAATTAATGTTTTGAACATTTTGAACTTTACACCTCGTCGATTTATATTGGGATATATATATATATATATATATATATATATATATATATATATATATATATATATGTCTTCACGGCAACACCACAAGCCTAGTCTAATTCTGTTTTGTTTTTGTTTTTTCTCTAAAAAGGGGTTGTATTCTCCTTTTGAAATTAAATTAATCCTCCACTCGTACGTTAACATCGCCTGAGGAGAGACATTTGAAGTGTTGAAACATAATTGTAATTTTGTAGCAATTTAACAATTTTTTTAATATCTATAAATAAATCATAGTATATATATATATATATATATATATATATATATATATATATGTATGTATGTATGTATGTATGTACGTGTGTGTGTCCATGTGTGTGCATACGTGAGTTATAGTGTTAGAAAGTGTGTACAATGCTGGTAGTTCGATAAAGAATCGATGGAACAAAGAGTTCGGTGAAAAACAGGTTCAATCAGAAGCGAAACATGGATTAATAATGCAGTAATAGAGAATACGGCAGTTCATTGTAGCAAAGCCTAAGATTGAAGCGTATCCCCCTTGCCACCCCCTTTTGCGACGACTTTTGATATGAGCAGACCTTCTACTCATAGCGGGTCCATGTTCAACAATTTGTGTAGAGAAAGTCGGTCAACTTTCCACACAACAATTTAGTGCATATTTGGCCAATATAATTTTAAATATTTGTATGACATTCAAACAATATCACTTACCTGTTTAAATTTTAATTCTCTTTTACAGATTTTCGAATCATTTTTCGTTTTCTGGTAACTGCTTACTCCAATTTGTTCTGAGAACGTATCGCTCCAAGCAATCGTTATCCATGAATTTGAGATTAATTCCAATGCAAACGCTCCCAAAAATACCAGTATTTAGACAAAAAAAAAAAAAAAATGAAAGTTATCGAGCATATTGGTAATACTGTTAATTTTTTTAAAAAAATAAATACCGAAAAGTTCAAATAAATGCAGAATATAATATTTGTACAGTTCGTGCCCATTTTCGATCTTAATTTTCAAAATCTTCATTAAGAACTGGAAAAATACAAGAAGAAATTAAACAAACACACATCGCCAGTTGAATTTAAGAAAACTTATTTACGCACACAGAAACAAGGGGACATATACATATGGATATGCAGAATGTCAAATCTTATTCCGAAGACAGCCGCTTCCTCACCCTTCGCAAAACATGTAACACCTTTTGTTTCTTTTCGGCGTCCATTGCCCTTAAATAACTTCTCAGGCAGCATTCGATTTCATAGGAATTACGCATATATGACAGATAAATTGTGTATGATCAGGATGATTGAATCTGCATTGCCTAAAATGTTCCCGCGTATCACCACGTGCCGTTTCGGACCAGATGACTGGCAAAACTTTGCAAACAGTAATTGTATTTTTGGCAGGACGATGAGGCAGGTTGGTATAGTTGGCTTACTTCTTGTTCTTATGATAACCTTTCAGATGCTTTACACTACCTGCCACTGAAAACAGCACGCGCTAAAAAAAACACCACGTTTGTACGACTGCATATTAATTGGCAAATCTGGTGAGTGCCTCTCCGTAGACCAAACGAACACACACACATAACCACATTCATACATACATATATATATATATATATATATATATATATATATATATATATATATATATATATATATATATATATATATATCATTTTAACAGATATATTTACGTAAATTAAACAAAAAATATATACTAAAGAGATAATTTATTAACTAAAATCGACATTGGTTTCAAACACGGCCTCCAGACAACTTAGGAATATCCTGCAACACTTCTGCACGGCCTCCTTGATTAAAGTGTTGAAAGTTGTCATAATTCTTGCCTTTAGGTCATCTTTGTTCTTAAAAAGATATTTTTGTTGGTCTCTCGATTCTGCGTTCCACACATAATAATCAAGGAGCAAACACGCACAAATTTACTTTCTTGTCAGAACGATCACTGTGAATGTCCATGTTGTACCTTTGTAATCACCATTAGACATATCGAACACTTTTCGAATCATATGCACTCTCCCCATATCGACGACCAAACACTGAAATGTTCGCTCTGGAGCTTACGTTGCGAATGCCAAGCAGTACAGCATGCATTTTCCAAATTTCTGGTGGAGTGAATTGCCTCATGGTGCTCTTTTTCTCACAGGTGGTGAGCAGCTGGCCCGACTATACACTGCAGTCGACAAATTCAGATCAAACTTAAATATGCATGTGTGTAATAAAAAATATAAAACGGCGATAATTTAAGCATCGCACCCTGTATTTATACACGCTGATAGTGACAACACTTATCCATACATATATCATACATTTAAAATATATTTCCATCAAGAGTTTGCTAAATGGAAACAGTTATATGATACGAAATTCTCATACTAAGCCGATTGGTTTTTTACTGTATTTCCAAAAACTTTTATTTTGACAAGCGAGTCATGTTGACATTATTGTTTTGACATCAAAAGCTTTGCTTTATTTCTTGTCATCGCCCAGAAGTTTATTCATAAATATATAATTCATATGAATGTTCGATTAAATTATATGTTATCATATTGTGTCTTGAGTTAAAAGAGGTTTTTTTTTTGTTTTTGTTTGGAGCAATTGTCGTGTCAAATCATATATCGATTTTGAGATATAATTTATCCTATGTAAGATTTTATGATTGTTGGTGATTTATTTTCATTTGGCTTTCTTTCCGTTAAATCTCAAAAGAGAGGAAAATAAAATATACTCTCTATACTCGTTTTCAAAATTATCAAGATGTATTTAATATGATGCACATTACATATATATATAGAGAGAGAGACAGACAAAAAAAAAGAAGATTGCATAGAAAAATGCAACTGGAATCTTTAAGAATATTTATTTAGAGTAAATCATAAATATATGATTTTCATACTTGGACTGAAATGGAAGGATGTGTGGCTATAAATGGATCTGTTTCCCACGAGTCTAGAGTTGGAGAATTATATCACTTTCATACAGAAAATGAGTATCACCGATTGCTATCTGTTTAAAATACAATTTGTTTGCTTAATTAGGATCACGAGAACAGGCACATTAATTTTGCGCCCAAAATTGAGGATCATAAGTTGTTATTTGTAAATTTGGAAGTTTAGGAGCCATGATCGCCTACGTCCTGAAAAGACACGACACAACACATAAAAAGGAAAGAAGTAGAAAGTTGCTCAAAATAATTTTTGAGCCCCACAACTTCTCACTCTCTCGTTCTGTGTGTGTGTGTCTGTGTGTGTGTGTGTGTTTGCAGGGATCGCTGAATATCGCAATAATAATAATAATAATAATAATAATAATAATTCTATAGTAAAATGCATGTTACGTACATGTGTATGAGTTGATAGACCTTGCTAAATGTGCCTTGTAAGAGTTTGTTCAGCCGTTGGTTTTTATTGTTAATGAAAATATTTTAGTTATCATTTTGTGTTTGGTCAGTGCCATTTTCTGGACAAAGATAAAATGAGAACACCTGGATATGGAAAGAGTTAGTCTGTTCACATTGTGAGTACATGCGCACACACACACACACGCACATATGTATATATATATATATATATATATATATATATATATATATATATATATATATACATAGATAGATAGATTGATAGATAGATAGATAGATAGATATAACAACAACAATAATAATAAAGTTTTTTCTATATATCTAAATAATCAATTGAAACATACTGCCGTTTAAATGACGTTTCCATCTCTATTTTCGTTGTCCTCTTATTACTAAGAAGTGAAAACAAGAACAAAATCTACTTCCATACCTGATGATGTCTGTGGGAACAGACGAAAGCTTGTAAAAGATTAATCAACTGGAATTTATAAACGGGGATCATATCATTCATATACAGGTTCGGGGTTGATGCACCTTATTTATATTGTTTGCGACGAAGTATTCTCGCCATTTAAATCATTAACCTCTGTATTTGGTTTTTGTATGAATGATTCATGAATATATATATATATATATATACATATATATATATATATATATATATATATATATATCTTATATATATATGATATATATATATATATTATATAATAATAATAATAATAATAATAATAATAATAATAAAGAGCTTTTCTTTATATATAAATAATCTATTGAAACATACTGCCGTTTAATTGACGTTTATTTATTAAAACTAGAAAGACCCATTACAATTTCACGCTTTTCTCATTTGGATTTCCGATCAATCGTTATTAAGCTAATGCTTGTTTCCCGCAGTAGAATAATGATAGAAATAGACTTATTGGAACCTTAATTAGTTTGGCAGAACTTTTCCAGTTCAGTACAGTTTGCAATGGGTAAATAGTTGCCATATATTTTGTAGTTCGCGCATGTGTTTTGTTTTTTTTGATTTTGCTGACTGCATATTGTAGTAGGTTCAGTTCGGCACTGTCTTTGAGAAAAACACGCAATTCACTCCGCCAGAAATTTCGAAGCGGCATGCTATGCTGCTTGGTATACACGCCGGAAGATCCAATACGGACATTTCATGTGTGTTGGGTGTCAATCTGAATGTATTTCAGTAATAATCATAAGTTTGAATGCAGGACATTATTTAATGACGCTACAGGAAACTATCAACAATTGATAAGGTTTTCTATTTCACTGAAGCCGACTTATTTAGCACTTCCTCTATCTTGCACTTCTTTCTTCCAGGTCTTTATTTTTTCTCTTTCTTCATTTTTTTTCTTCATTTCCTTCGTCCTCTTTCTTACTTTGTACTCAATTTCATCGCTCTCTTTCTTCATTGTTTCTTAAATTTCTTCCTTGTTTCTTCAATTTCTTCCTTCTCTTTCTTCCATGTTTCTTTCATGACTTCCTTCACGTTCTTCAATTTTTTTTTTCTTCCTCTTTTATTTCATTTATTCCTTCGCTTTCTTCATATTTTCCTGATTTTCTTCCTTCTCTATCTTCTATTTTCCATTTATTCGTTCTCTTTCTTCGTTGTTTCTTCCATTTCCCCCTTCTCATTTTTCTTCCCCCCCCCCATTTCTCCCATCGCTTTCTTCCTTTTTTTTCCATTTCTTCTTTCTCTCTTCCTCATTTGGTTCTATTTATTCAGTCTCTTTATTCCGATTTCCTTTTCTCATTCCTTCACTTTTTCTTGTTTTCTTCTGTTTCTTTCTCCTCTTTCTTCCGTTTTTCTTCCAATCTCTTTTTGTCTTCCATTTCTTTTTTCGATATTTTTTCCATTTTTCTTACGTTTTTTTTTCCATTTCTTTTTTCTTTATCTTTTTCTTATTCTTATTTTCTTTATTCCTATTACATAATCAAACAACATCTTTAAATTATTTTCATTTCGTTGCAATCAAAAAACAATAGTACATTATTCATCATAGTTCATGTCAGCGTACAAGAGACAAGTAACTAATTGGGGAACAAGCAAATATGATATGAAACTGACTTTTCTACAATGGCTGCCGTAAAAATTAGAGATATTTATATGCAAACCATTAGCGTGACTGATGATTCACATACAGCACAAACATAAAAATTGAATGAGGTTGTAGGATCCTCATACATCAAAATCGATAAACCAGCCCAATATATATATATATATATATATATATAAATACTTGTGCGTGTGTGTGTTTGTTGTGTGTTGACATGTGTCTTAGCAATTAAAAGCATATTCTTACGGCCATGAGACAGACATTTTGCCAAGTGACTTCCTGATAAGATTGTATCGGGAAGATGATTCGATTGTGCTGCAATAATGGAAGGTGCCTGAAAACTTCATCAGGATTTCACCCAAGCCGTGTAAGTCAAAGTTGGTTTGAGATACTCTTTGGAACCCGCCGATTTTTGTGTTCGGCGGAAGTCACAGATCATTGTGACCAGGGTCACGTGTATACTATCCTTCACGACTAAAATATTTAGAATCACCGATCGTTCAGTATAAGTTCAATATAATCACGATTCCTTTCTACATTTCTCTGGAAGAAACATGACTAAAAGCATATAGCAAGCCGTGGTATTACAATACATATTTTTCTGAGGCTGAGCGATGCTTACTTATTACTTTATACATTGTGAAAAACAAACTGGAATTCTCTGGGTTGATTAGCAAACTCGTTTTGTATATTAATTCCCTTCTGTAGTAAATTCGAACCTGAAGCTTGCTACATTTTTTTTTATCCAACTTAGCTGATCTTTAAAATATTCATATAGAGATACGAGTTTTTTCTGTTTCTGAAAAAGCAAGATTAGTTATAAAGGTAGGTATTGCCATTCATATTTACGAATGTATCCCAAGATATAGCATGTGTTAATTCACATTAGGGAAATTTAATATACATCTGTCAGCGACACGTTTCTTCAAAATTAATTTTTTGTTCATGAAAATGTACGCCTCTTCAGATATAGAAGGATAATTTAGGTTTCCTCATTATTATACATTCTATTTTTTCATGTTAAGGATTGTTAAGTGCATGGCGCTGAGGTCGACATCAACAGCATGTCTATTCTAGATGTTTTTGTTTAGGTATCACATGGAAGATTAATTCCAGAAGCAATTAGTAATAAGAGATATGACAAAAAATGGGTAGCATTATAAAATGATGTATTAAAGATTAAATGTAATATTCTGTGTATTTCAGTTCTTGAATATTGAAATTATCAGAACGTTACCGAACACAAAAGAAACGTTAACAAAATCAAAACGGTTAACATGCAGTATATATATATATATATGTGTGTGTGTGTGTGTGTGTGTGTGTGTATGTATATATATATATATATATATATATATATATATATATATATATATATATATATATAAAAGACATTTTTATGTTTAACATTCTTTTTATAGATACAACTATTTAAGTAAATGCTCTGTTTATAATAAACAGTATTAAATAACATTTACCGGCCAGAATGTCCGAGAAATGTCATAGAAAATATTCGTCCTTTAACAGGATTCGAACCTGCATCCTATTCTCGGACATTCAGGCCCCGGTAAATGTTATTTAATACTGTTTATTATAAATAGAGCATTTACTTAAATACTTGTATCTATAAAAAAGAATGTTAAACATAAAATGTCTTTAATAAATTGTCGGACTTTGCCCTATATATATATATATATATATATATATATATATATATATATATATATATATATATATATATATATATATATATATATATATATATATTAGGATCGGTACCCTATATTTATTTGATTAACAAGCAATGAAAATGAAATACAGTCATACTATTAATAGATGGCTCAATATATCTTGGGTGATCTTCATAGTATCAAAACTTTGAAAGCAAACAATAAAAATGAAGACTTTTATGTGATAATCGGAAGAATTTGAAGTAAGTTTATATTTTCTATAAGGAGAACATTATATGACTATAAAAAATATGGTAAATGACTTTTTTCTGACTTTCAAATTGCAAAATTTAAAGTTGGTACAAAAGGCTATATTTGCTGATAAGTCCGGTATATTATGTTTTGAATACCGAAGCGTTAGGAATGAATCTTAGCAGCGTCTAGCAAATACTGTAATCGCTGTAAACACTTTCACTGGTCGTAGAAAATATTAATAGGTAGAAGGAAAGTGTCGGTTACAAAATTCGTACTTTTTATTACTAATTGCTTTGTATATTGATTTTGAGTTATTATTGCCATTGCCACAAGAATACTTCACAAATGGAATGCGGCGTAAAGCTAATATAATGAACAAAGCCAAATTTTATTTTCAGTTACTAGTCTTTCCTTCATTTCCTTCATCGTCCTTTTTCGTCTTGTTGGCAAAATAAAAATAAATAAAAACGTCGATGATATGCAATATTTTGATGACTTCTTTACGAAGTACAAGAGACTCATGACGATGATGATGGGCAAAGTTCAACTTAATTTGGTAAAAGTGCGTAATATTAATGATATCGATTGATTGTATGACCGCGGAAGAAAATGCATTCGCATTTAAAGGAGCATCTCGTTATATCCCCTGGCGATAATTCAGTAAGCAATTTGAAATCAGTCTGAAAGACAACAATCTCATTCACCTTAAAGCAATTGGATTCACTATTGCACTCATGGTTATCGTACAGGGGTATATCATTCTGCATATATATATATATGCACACTTTAACACCCCTATACCGAAGACAACATAGAACATGGGCTAGTCATTATCATCATCCGAACATCTCTGTCCACATTCGTCGGGGTAGAGTGGGGACATGCGAGGTCAAAAGAAACAGACGTTTATTCCTTCTCATGATATATTCTGTGGGAATTCAGATCTCTCGCGTACTTCTCCTCTCTTGAAGTCAATGAACATTGATTATGATATGCGCCGCCTTCGGCCAGGCTTTGAATTCCAATTGTCCTTCTAGTTCGGTTACCAACCAACGCTATACGGCCCAGTCTACCCTGCTATTTACCCACATGAGAAGGGATAAGTGATAGATTCAAATATATACTAGGTGTATTAGCATGTAACTTAATGTAATTAACTCGGTTGAATTTGAATACCGGCTTGTAAAATCTCTAATTCCAATCTAATGTTATCTCAACGGGAATCATGTTGAGACGAGTAGTCAGTATTTGATCTTTGACCACGTATTTAGTTTTCAGCAGTTAACTGTGAAGGTTAAGAGTCATTGCAAAATAGTGGATGTATGTCACATTGCATCGCCTAAAGCTGTCATTGACGAGCGAACTCTATGTAAGAACACTTTGTGGCTGTTGGCTCCCTGTCATTGATACTGCCATCCAAAACTGTAGAACTTGATTCGTCCTGCTCTTTACCCATAGTTGGCGGGGGTGACGAAGAAGAAGTGGAGATCTATATCTTCCGAAAGATATTAGCACGTAAGTGAATATAATAAATTTGGATTGAATTAGAAGTCGTCTCTACCGATTCCTCAATCACAAGACGCCATCCATTATTCCACAACATTTGGCAATGCTTTGAGTTGGTTATATTTTTTTTTTATTATTACATGAATCATTCTTTCATTATCATATACGTATTTCAAGCGAAATCATATTAATGGTAAAGGTGAGATTGGCCGTTTCTATGAGGAACTTCGGTAGCCAATGCCTGAACATGTAGCGGCTATAGGTTTAAATTAATCAAATAATCGTCTTTAAAAGAGTTTTCAGAAAACTAGTCGGCATACTGATTTTATCGCATCTTTTCTCGTGTTGATGGAGTTTTCTTTCCAATCTTTTGCTTTATATCAAAGGAAAAATCATCTGATTATTTTAATTATTTTCTCTCTATATAATATGTTATCCGTTTTACTTGCTACATCTGTTGAAATTTTAAAGTTGTGAATTTCTCTTCTATTTGGTTATTTATTTGTGATACTTAGTCTGTCAATGAATTCAATTAAGATACCTCTTCATCACGTGTGTTTATTCCTTGTGTCATTTGTTATTCATCGATTCAGGAAACTGTTTATATAAACACTTCTAAGCGAGTTGGACGGCATGATAGGGATTAGATTTAATGAGTTTAGATCTGCGGGAGTTTAGACTTCCAATGATTTTAAAGGTTCAGTTTCGGTTGTACAAAACTCGCTAACGCAGCTTAATTAATGCATAATTTTAGCTTTTATTCTGTAGGAGTTTTATACTGGTCCATAATAAGCCGTGTTTGGATTTGTTTACATTTTAGTCCACGTTTGAGTCGTTATCCTGATCCAGATCAAGAAGCACCAGTGCTTTCATTCCATTTATATGCTTTCTTTTTACGTCCTTTATGTGTATCTCCAATGTAAAGATCATTCATATAATTATGGGTCAAAAGGCTCAATATCAAAGATCGTTTCACATTAAAACAAGACATTCGCCTGAATCTTGTTCGATGTTCTCTCATATATATATATATACATATATATAAATTAGAAAATAACTAATAACGTCGAAGAAAAATCAAATATGAAAGACATATTTTCTATATATTTTTTTATTTTTAATAATTATTGTTTTTATTTTATTTTATTATTATTATCATTATCATTTTTATTATTAGTTATTATATATCCTTTTTTATATATAGATATTTATGTGTACATTTATAGGTTTTTTAATTATAGATTTTTTGAGACGAAAATAAAAATAAATTAAACAAATAAATAATGTACATAAAATTATACAGACAGAAAAAACGATTCAATTTCAATAAATATATTAACTCCTCAATGATCTTGTAAATTTGTTATTTTATATGGTGGTGTTAACATATTTCATTATTTACCTGATCATGCAGCTGCCTACATTAGATTTAGAGTATTTTTTATTAGCTTTAATAATATAATTTATTATTATTATTATTATTATTATTATTATTATTTCTATATGGGACACAATTACTCCATCAAGTTCGTGGAAAGACCTAAGGCAAGGTCGTGGTGTTACGCGGTTGTTACTTCTGTTAATTAATTTTTTTTTTTTTTTTTTTTTTTATTCCGATGAAGGTTAGCGTTACATAGACAAATTCTTTAGTGTGTGTGCTGTACTCTTTTAATAAGGACAATTTTTCAGTGTCTCTTAAGTTGGGGTTTCCAGGGATTCTTTCAATGTGTTGTTTTATTCCATTTTTATAATTCCAAGTAATTCTATTACCACTGTATTATTTTGTTTTCAATTTCCACATTTTTCTATTCTTTCAATTTCCATTTTGTATTTTGATAGTTTTTCACCCTTGGTTTTATTATTATTATTATTATTATTATTATTATTATTATTATTATTTTTTCATCATATATATATATATATATATATATATATATATATATATATACATATGTTATATTTTGTTTCATTTGTTATTTATAATTCCATTTTATTGGATTTATTATTATTGTTACATTATTATTATTACTTTTAATACATATATTCTTCTAAGACTTATATTTATATTATTACTACTATATTATGGGATGACGATTATATGATGATGATCCTCCCATGTGGGACACATTGTTGTACTCATTACTTAATCTTCCCATCTCTTTACCTTCCTTTTAGCTGTTATATATATATATATATATATATATATATATATATATATATATATATATGTATATAATCTTAAATATATATTAAAGAAGAACAGAAATTGTCAAGTGATGATTAATCTTTGCGTTTCTTGACCCTTTATTCACCTGGCCACAAACGGCCGAAACGTAGATTCTTTCGTCGATTCTATAATATTTTTGTTGTAACTCTGGGAAGGTTAATAAGATAATAATTAGCTAAAGCGTAGTAATATGATAAGACTTATTGGCTAATGAAAAGTTAGTTTCGTCTCGGCGCGTAGAAGAAGTTGTCAGTTGCTAGCGAACTATACAATGAATCGCCAATTGCAGGGTAACTAAACAACCGCCCCACGCAGTCAGATGCGGTACAAGTCCGAATTTGACGTGGCATGTCCGGAATTTATCAGATATCCGAGCCTGTACGCTCGGCAATGGTCTCTGTAGACCTATATAAAACGGGCGGGTAGTTGTTTTCCGAGACGAGATTCTTGCCTTCGATATATCCTCGTCTGGAGATCCTCTCGTTGAGTAGAGGATGACTGTTACGCCATTTAGAGACGAATCTCCAAAATGCACACCAACATTCAGTATTTACTAATGTATTTATATGAATGGAGACATACTTATTCTCCTCGTGTGCTACAACAATTTTCCTAGCAACATTTCTAATGAATTTGGCCATTTGATTATTACTGACTTCATGAATGTTAAAGTCTAAATATATTGGTTCTTATATTCAATGTACTTGAAATTGATAAGCTGAAGCATACTTCCATTTCATTGATTTCGCACTTAATCTGTGGAAATCTTTTTCTCTCTTCTTGCTCTCCTCAAATACATCCTGCAAAATATAAATGAAGTGTTAATCGCCATCCTCTGTCTTCTTGTATCCTGTTAATTTTATTTTTATTTCTCGGCAAAGATTTTAAGGTAGCTTTTTTTATCCCACACTGGCAAACGTTTCATCTTCACTGCATAGTTTTATTATCCTGTTTGGGGTAATGATTGCATTTCTCATACGGAAAAGTTACCTAAATTTATTTTTTTTCGTTCATTGATATATTTAATTGAGATATGTCACATTGTTGTATTTATTGTGCAATTAGCCACTCGGCCGTGGTAAATCTCCAGGCCCGAGATGAAAATCGCTTAATATCAATAATTTCGGTAGTTAAAGGAGGTTTTGTTTTTTCTAAATCTTGTAATAATCTGAAGACAAGATGATGAGCGTTATTTCAGAGTAAAAGGGTTGATTCTACATTTAGTAGTAAAAATGAATTGTCAGGACAAAAGAAAAAAACCATGAGTCAAATCATTCCTGCAGTAATAATATACACTTTTCCTAATAAATGCTTAGGAATCTTTTTATGCAAAATGTCTATACTTATATCTCCATGTAATGTATATATTTCTCCATATGTTATACAAGAACTTTCCCATCCTAACAAACACAGCAGCATAATTGTTGTGTTCTGGCTTGAGGGATGGTATTCTTTATCTTCGTGTTTTTGTGTTTTTATTTTCAAAGTGAAGACTGCCTTAGTACAAGGCCCGGTAATGACTCGGAGGTAGAAGCTTGGGTTAAGGAGAAGTTCATACGATTTTTACATGTGAAGATAACTTTAACTCAGACTTGAATAGTTACATCAGGGAGATCGTGGGGAACATCATCATGTTGAAGTCGGTTCGGCAGAGCAGTGGTGTGCATGGAGAATTCGTCTGAGTTCGAGCTACTCTCACTGATGGAATGCGAGAGAATACATGTCGTTTGGTTACAATATGTCGTATGGTGGATCCTAGAATTTGACTTTATAGTAACAACAATGTGAAATTCATTTGATAATATTCTAATGGAGGTAATTATAGAGCCGCAGCCATTGGCAAATCCTGTCTGTGAAAGAGCTTGAAAGTGGAAAATAATTTAGACTTCAAAGGACCCAGAGCCTCTTTTTGAATCCTCTATCGAAACTGGGATGAAGACCGGGCTCCTGACCAAACATGACAACATTACATCATCAGGGACCTGCTAAGGTTTTGTAAAGTAGATGATAACATGAGTCAGGTAATTTACTGAGCCCAGGAATCGGAGCAGGTTTCTTTTATGATGAATCGTAATGGGTATGAGTTCCATTTGAGGTCAGTGTAATGCTAAACATGTTCATATTGGATGGAAATCATTATAGATACCTTACTGTCAATGGACTATGATTAACAGAGAGGCCTATAAGCACATATGCACTTCCATGATGAGTACAATGCAATCCTTTTACAAAGATGAGAATCAAATAAAATACTGCTTGCTAAGACAATATTGTTTTAACGGGGAAAAGTGATTGTATTGAATCAAATATGTTTAACAGTGATTGATGAATTATTAGTCATTCAGATTGTGGGAATCACTCAACCCAAATATGTATGTCTAGCCAAATATTGTTAGATTATCGAGAGGTTTCAAGATTCAGATAGGTTCAGTTTAGAATTTGCATGACGGTTCCCTTTGTTGAATACAGATTTTAAATTCACAGAATATGTATCCTATTTACTCAGGTTTAAAGCCAAAATACATACATCATTAGGACAATTAGTAATTTTCACATTAATAGTAAAAGAATGTTTAATGATAGGCATTGATGATTAATACAAATATAATTAACAGTATAGTGACAGATTAAACCAAATCAGTATGTGGGCTTAATATTTAAGAGATTCTCCTGGTGAATTGGAGACTTTTTATGGCAGGTAAATTTGAGTAAAAGTATTTTAGCCAAAATTAATTTGCTTTTCCGTATTCTTTTTTCTTGAAAATACTCAGCCTTTTGGCCAAATTTCTGCTTTCCTCTTCACTCAGGGCTTCCTCAAAATTGATTTGGCATCCGGAAATCTCATATCCAACTAATCAACTATTGACTCTTCTCTCTCACGTAATAAAGTATATATATATATATATATATATATATATATATATATATATATACACACACACACACATATATGCTTTATTTTGCCATGTGTATATTATTTATATATATATATATATATATATATATATATATATATAATACACACACACATATATATATGTATATGCTTTTATTGTGTCATGTATATATATATATATATATATATGTATATATATATATATGTATATATATATATATATATATATATATATATATAATACACATATACACACACACATATATATATGTGCTCTATGCCTTAATCTTGACAATCTTATACATTCATTGTTTTAGGCATTAATAAATCTTAACTCTGTGATTTCTGAGCAGTCAAGAACTCGCCTCTCACTTGTCAATCCTCTTATGATTAATAAATCACCTTTTCAAAAATAAGCTCACAAAGTTGTATTTATTAATTGCTCTTGTAAGATATAAAAAAAGAATATATGCTTGTATATCAATTTCCCTATGCATTAAATGGCAAATGAAGGGCGGTTTTCATGTAATGTATTTGTTTTGTTTTGTTTTTTCTGTTTGATTAAATTTTCTACATGTGATTAATAGTTACAGTTTTCAATATTTCCACCACCATTAGTCTATTTCATTTTGAATTTCACTATTGTTTGGAAAAGTAAAGAGAATATTGTTATTTTTAAACATGTCTTTATGATTTACCATGTTATTAATCATTTATATCCCATTTAACTATATGATAGCTTCTTGAATTGTAGTACACGGCATCACTAAAACCGCCCATATCATCAGAGCGTTTTTTAGGATTTTATCAGAATTCGATTTTAGATTTTATTATTGAATATTTAATTTCCAATATTCTAAATCAGAATTTTTGCTTTAAATATATATCTTTGATTTTCAAGGGAAGCACAAGCACTTAGGTACCTCTTTGACATTGTTATGTTGAAATACGTCTTAAGAGATCTTATGACTATCGTTCACAATTCAGCGAAATATTATTGCCTTTGGTAAAATTGTAATATAAACTTTATTTTACAGTTACTTCTGCACAATATAAGCGCCCATCGGTTAGACAAGTTAGAGGTTTACTGCATGATATTGTTGTAAGAAGAGCAAGGAGTGCATATTATGAGCACGTTTCGTCGATTTCTTTGTTCTTTTACTCAGCTTGGAACTCAGCTATCAGATGACTCAGTTCGAGCGATATCCATTATACCGCTGTAAGCTGGCAGTACCTGATATTCCTGCTGGTCTGACCAATCCTGACGTTCCTTCGTACTGTACAAGAACCAGTACGCAATGCGATATAAACTGCAGACTGAGTATATGTATATTAGATATCACTGAATTCGAACTGGGAAACATAAAGCAAAGTACGTGATTTTTATTCCTCAAAACGAATAGTTCTCAGTAAAAAATCCACCAGAATGCAAATGAATAGAAAAGAATAGGAATGATTTGCCATACTGTGAAATCACATTAAACTGGCAGTTGAGGTCTGAGATGGTGGCTTCAGTTAATTAATCTAAACATCTGCTAGTATTTCATTGCTATATTAGTGAGAAGCTAGCAAAGTTTCTTCTGTGGATATGGCTGGCATTATGTATGAATTTACTTATCCTCAACAAGCTCGCGTGTAATCGATTTTGAACTCTCACAAAGCTTCAGCATAAAGGTCGAGTTATTGAAGCAATGTCCTTTCTTGTTCTGACTCTTGTAAGATATTGCATCGCAGAATTTTTGGAATATTCTAAAGCGATAGTAGGAATCAACAAAGTTTCCAGTATCTTTTTCAACATGTATACTTTGTATTTGTGGTCGGAAAGTAGATGACACAGTGTCGATAGCAGACATGGAAAGGAATCTTCAAATCTCATACGGGTAGCAGAAGAAGGCAATATGCGAGAAGAAAGAATTAAATAAAACTGCAAGAAGACAGAATGCGTGGTTTTCAGTTAAAGTATGTACCCAAATGCAAATTTAAAAATGGTGATTAAAAATCTCACAAGAAAAAAAAAAAAAATTACATACATCGGAATTTTTCTAACAGAAGACGGAAATGAGACATCAGATCAGAGGACATATTGACATGAAAAAGATGCTTCAAAAGCAAGCAAAAGTATTGTTGACAGAAAATCTTCGTTAGAAACAAAGAAAAGTGTATTGAAACAACATGCGATATATCCCTTCCGCACAGGAGTGAATGCTGAACAATCTCCTCCGAGATGAAAAGAGAATTGAAGCAGCAGAAATGAGTTTCTACAGAAAGATGTTGATACTGTGGACCGATCACGGAGAAAACAATGAGGCTTGTAAGAGAACGGAAGCATTATTCTAACATGTGAAGAAGATGCAGCGAGATTTCTGAGGCATCGCAATATGGAAGGAGCGCTTGAAAAATCTGATACCTGCAAGACCACTTGAGGGAAAGAGACAGTGAAGCAAATGGAAATCAGCGCGTAACATAGTTACTGGACGTAAGTTAATTGACGCTAGAAGAGTGCGGCGATATAACTAGCGGTAAAATACAAAGCTTATGCGTGCTCAAGGCGAGACGGAAGCAAGGAGGGTTATTATTGCTCTACGTCCTGAAGACACACCTCACGTAATGTAGAATAATCCTTCGGTTGAACTGAGGGTATGACTAGTCAACAGGAATGTTAAAGATTTTCTTACTACTAGCTGATGTTACCAGTTGTTTGAAGGTATTGAATGCCAGAATTTCCCTTAATTTAGCTGTGAGGCAGTCGAGATGACATCAACTTCCAGGCACTGTCTCACCATAATTTTTGTGCACCCATAATGCGTAGTATCATCTATTTCTATTTACTATGGATCTGAGAAATTTCTTTAGGCATCTCTTTTAATGTAAAGTAGATAGACTAGAACCGAATATAGAAGGTTGGGAATGCCAGTATTGATTTCGTATACCTAAAAGACTATTTAATTAGCAAGACAATAATATCTGATGAAATTCAAAGGGAAATTACCTGTATCACTGTAAATATTGGACAATTCGTACACAAAATGTAGAGTAGATCAGAGAGAAAGGAGACGTCTTATTAGAGAACGATGCTAAGAATACTGAATGGTATATATAAACGCCAACAAATTTTTAGTCTGAAATTGAAAATAAAATAATATTTTTACAGAATCGGAACGATATATTTGGTTGGCTCTCTGGAAGAATTTGAAACTCATATAATATATTGAAGAGAGGCAGATATACTGAATAATCTGTTTAAACGATCTTTTTCACAATGAATGGCAAATATTAGATCAGAAATAAAAGAGAACATATTTACTTACAAAGAACATGAAGTTGCATAAAGTTAGGATAATTCCACAGTTTGGAAAAATAGCCGTAAAATTATATATAACATTGTGTAAAAAAAACTGTCGACATTTTTTATTATTTTCAATTGCTTCCAGTCTGGGGAACGCAAGGAAATGAAAGTGCCCTGCATGTTTTCCATTAATAAAACGGATGTTGGCCATCGACGACCCAATGCAGACTGTGTAAATACGTTTTCTGCGTACCGACTGCACATGCATTCGCTTAACCAAAACAAAAAAAAAAAGTCGAATCTATTATGGCTGTTAGACTTTCCTACTTAAAAGCTAAAAATCTTAATTTCGAGCCTATTGACAACTATGTATACTCAACTAAACACGCATCGAGCCAGTTTGATGTCGACACATGGTTGGGCTGAGAAAAAGACGCGAAATAGATCAGTTTGTGATAGATTTCAACACCGACGCACTGAGAGAGAACGCTTTCGACGATGACAACAACCACCAAATGTTCATTTCCCTTCTAATCTCTTTACAAATCTATTCCTGTTGCCTTAGGCACAACAACAAAATGAAAATTACTAGTTTTGTATATATGTAAATAATTTGTACGAATTTTAAAACCCTACCAATTTTTTTTTTCTTTTATTTGGTTACTTGATATACGTTAATGAGCCGATGAAGTTGAATTAACACCTGCTATAATTAACAACAAAACATGTTCTAGTTCCAGTTTAACAATTTGCCTCCGCAAAAGAATATTATTCCATTCAACCCTGCTTTTTCAGCTGACATCAATGTTTTGAAACTTACCAATTTCCCTTTACATTCAGGATGAATTAATCCAAGTATTAGCGGAATTGTTTAAACTTTCTAACTATTCAGAGAATTTGAGAATTTATAAATGTTTCTAAAACGTTCTGGTAACAACAGAGAATATATCAGAAATTTCTTTAAAAATATCTAGACAATTTGAGAATTTATAAATGTTTCTAAAACAATCTGGTAACAACAGCGTAAATATATTAGGAATTTATAAAACATTCAGACAATTTCGAGAATTTATAAATGTTTCTAAATTCTATAAATAAAGAAAGGTAAATATAGAGAACTTAAGTTCAACAATCACTTCTCGGTGTCCAAATGCAGACGTCTCAGTTCATAAATGCATTATTGCAGATGGTATAAAGAGGTTAAAAGCAAGTAATGCTATATCTCTAGCGAATATATCAAGTCAGAGCGAAAACTCAGCACTGCAGCAACATCTGCTAAATGTGTGAAACTTACACGATATATCTTAGTATACTATCGGGGATCAATGCAAAACTGGTCACTTCATCAACTGCACCAGGCAAATTACAAAAAAAAATCTAGAATGTAAATGTTACTTGTTTGATAGTGAATTTTGTGTAAAAAGTTTGAGCTTTTTAAAAGTTAAATATTTATTTTTTGTCATTTGAAAACATTGTTAATAAATATATATTAATTCTATTTTGCAATCTCACCATTGTTATGGTCCGGTTCCTTGTACCACGATGAAAGTTCATGGTAGAATCAATAAAGAAGAACACGAAGGCGGATATGGAATAACACAGATATCTTATTAAACAGAATATACAGAGAGTAGAAAGTATTAATACGAACAATCAGATTTAGTAGTAATTGTCTGAACGATTCTGTTTCTTTGACTGACTCTGACTCGACTGACTGACATTGCCTGATTGACTGACAGACTCTGACTTGACCTCACTCCAGACTTCAGACTGAACAGTATTTAGTAACCCACCCCGTCACGAGAGGGCACGCGGCACAAGGCCGGTTTATGTGGGGATCACTGAGCCCGTGGCTCGGACAAAATATGCCCTTTCAACCCGTATAAACGGTGGGTTCTGGGTCGGTTTACCTCCCTGAAATAGACGCCGCCCTTCTGCGTAGCCTCGTTCGGGTTCCTCCCCGCCTGAAAACAGAGACTTCAACCGATCAGGCCGGTCTGCCGATCGTCCGACTTCAGATCGAACAGTATTTATTCACCTCCGCCTGACTTCGACTGAACTTCTTTCTCTTGAGGTGCGGCATTTATTACGTATGGAGCAGTCCATTATATTATTATGGGTAAGGTCCCCATAACACTCATTAATAACCTTAATATCACGGATGTTTATATTGCAGAAATGACTGGCTACATATATATATATATATATATATATATGGCCCGCGTCATAACAGTTCAAAGACTTATCTTGTTTCTACCGAAGATTTTCTGTCTCTTTAATACTTTTGCTTAACTTTGTAATGCATCTATCTTTTGTCACACTTCCAAACGTCTAGCTGGCAAGAACGCATCTATATCATAGCCGGCCATCTCTCATCCATCGCTCAGGTGGCAAACCTCTTGAGTTGTATGGCCCACTCTTAAAAAGGAGACGAGCCATCTTCACACGACACAACAGCAATACGAAGAAGATGAATTCATTGATCCAAATAACAGAGCTGCTTCTGCGCAGAGAAAAACCCATAGTACGCATTTTCTATATTAAACCCATATGTGGCATTTTCATAATAAATGTATTCAAAATCAGAATTTCATATAGCAGTCGCAAGATTTTAGTACTTTCTAAATTAAAAATATAATTTTCTCGATATTCTTTTGATAAAACAGGGCAAAGTTTTTTTTCATTTGAAATTTTACATATATTTTATGTTGATTTTGCTGGATGGTACAGAGGAAAGAGACCGTGAAATTCGAATCTCATGAAATTGGATGCGACCTACTGATCGCTCAATCAATTGCCTGTCTGGCATGGTGGAAACTTCCAAACGTTCATTGTTTATCCTTGACGCTCATCTGATAAGTTCAAGTGAAACTTATCCAGAGAAGGTTAAGGATACCATCTCAGTATATACTGGGCCTTCTTGAACAGCGCCAAGGATCGTATAACGAAAACATGATTGGGGATTATATTTGGGGACTGATCAGAGAATTTTGTAATGAGTAAAGGTGAAAATCACTAACTTCTATATTTGTGGATTCTCTTGCTTAATCCTAGAATAACAAATAAATGCCACTTTATATCACTTTTCCTCAGCTTTGTTTGAACGACGATGTTTGTGACCGATAAGTTCTCCAATGCGGAAAGGTAAATTTAAAAATATCCATCCTGGTCACAAGCAATCTTGAAGGATATATTAGCCATTTTTCATACACGCCGCTTACATAGGATGTAACAGTTCCGGCACAACAACAAATATCGTATTAGACAGTGTTATCGACGAGAAATACGTAGTCGTGGAACGATGCCTATACCATATAATTAATTGATACCCCAAAATATTCTCTCCTACCGCCTACATTGTAAACCTGGCCTAATTATGAAATAGTCGAATATTTTTAAAAGCTGTATTGATCGCGTTGAGAATATTTAGTAATCATAGTATAAATGCAAGCAGTCGAACGTAAGTTTTATCTTCACCAAACAGTATATATTGCAGACAAAACAATCGCCCTAAAAGTGGCTGTATATCTGGGGTATTTTTTTATTTCAGTATATATGCTAAGGGTAATATTACATTTCCTTATATGTAACATTCTGGCATTCATTGTAGATTGCCATTACTACTGAAATGTATAGTATGTTTCTTTTAAAAAAGAAATCAGGAAGTATAGGTTTTATATGCCCAGTAGTTGTTATATCACTCTTCTACTACGGATGATGGCTTCTTTTCAAAACTTATATTCAATGTAATGTGTAATGTAAATTTGAGATTATATCATTATTTCCCTTCAGTTTATATAATGCATCTGTTTTAGTTTCGCTTACTGTTGAAAGTTTCAAGTGATGTGGCTTCAGCCATCTTCACATTTCTTTGTTTGTAAGTAACTAATTGCCAAGTGGTTCGAAGATGTATAGTCTTTGCTAAGACCTATATATTCTTCACTCGGCTAAAAGACATGTTTAATCATTGATCTGTTAAACGGATTTTACATATAACAGTTTAGATATTTCTGAACATGTGTGGCATTATGTATGACAATCTGCATGAAAGTCTCGATCAAACGACTCAGTTTTCAGGTTAATGTTTACTTTGTTAAATTTGGTGTTTGATAAATGTAACTCATCGTTCTAAAAAAGTTGTTCGTAAAAAGACACATTTACATCGTTTTTTCATTCAGAATCGTCCTTGAATAAATTTCTGGAATATTCATGACCTTGAATAATCATTCGACTCAACGTTAATTTGATTGATCTTTTTATGATTGGAGTAATTGCTACGCGATCTGCGACTGTCATTTAAAGATTATTTGCAGACGAATTTTGTCTTCATTGTGCCCTTCTCCCATAGCCAAACAACTTAGTGATTTTTAGATTCAATTTATCGTACATTTGAAAGAAGAACGTTCGAAGAAATATATACAGAAAATCTTCCCATTTTTTCAGTCACATCTGTCGTCACAAGTTTCTAAATCTTTCGTCACGTTTTTTTTTAATTAACTGCTTCTTTACTGAACATCGTGTATGTTCAATTTCTTTATCTCCCTACTAAAGAAAAAAACTGTTCCATCCGCCATATTTTCTTGCTTTCGTACGTTTTTTTTTTCGTTTTTTAGCTTTCGGGGAGTAAAGGATATGTACCACTTTTGTAATATTCAACCGATTCTTTTAATCGTATTCAGTCATAATCAAGGAATATCG
Source organism: Acanthosepion pharaonis (assembly GCA_903632075.3). Lineage (NCBI taxonomy): Eukaryota > Metazoa > Mollusca > Cephalopoda > Sepiida > Sepiidae > Acanthosepion > Acanthosepion pharaonis. The sequence goes on from CAHIKZ030005449.1 coordinate 1,255,899, forward strand.
TAATCTTTTGAATGCAATGTCCGTGGTAGTTTTCCACTTCGGAATGGTTGTAAATTATGAGATTTCAATATTTACGTTAAGGATATTGATCATTTAATTTTCATTGCTTCTTGTTTATGAAGGAAATCAGGCGATATCTCAGAAACTTTCTAACAACGACAACGCTCATTTTATTCAGTGAGAGGCAAATATTCAAAATTTAAATTGAAGATGTCATATCGTAAACAATCTTTGACACTTAGTGATTTTTGGAAAGTAGCCTGGTATAAAATATATGAATGCACACACGTACTTATATATATATATATATATATATATATATATATATATATATATATATATATATATATATATATATATATATAAAACGTTTTTATTGTAGTTACTATATTTTCGTATACTGGATATTTCGGTTGTCTGCAATAAGTCATCTTCTATTTTCCAAATATATCCGTTACCTACAGAATGCTAGACATTTGCATATTGAATGTACTTATTTAAATAAAAGTTATATATATATATTTTAATTTCAGACAGGTTTGAATGGCAGCAGAATATATTTCTGTTTACTATTTTATTTTACTCGATTTATTTGTAATTTAATTTATATTATATGACATTGAGAACTTCCTTTTAGCTCGTAATATTGATTAAATTAGTTTATAATTTATTGAACTTATACGCTTATACATCATTCGGTTGAATATATATAAAAGCATTTAACTTTCAACGTAATTATTTGAGTGATATGTATGAAAATGAACGTGGGTGATAGTTACTAAATTATGTCAGGTTCGTAACTGATTGCGATTCCGGAATGAAGAATTCGAGAGCAGAGTTCGTTATATTCATTTAAGTGGCAGTGCCCTTGAGAAATGCATAAGGCACAACCTCTACCTTCCTTAAAGCCCTAGGTGTATTAAAACTGTTTCTAAAGCAGGCTGCACCATTCTAGAAAGGCTGGACTCAAAAGAATTACCCATATTTGCGCAAAACTGAAACACACTTGTGGTGAAGCGTACCATGAAAAACTCATAATAGTTGTAGTCCTTCAGCTGTACGATTTGTTAATTCTAATGGAATTGGGTAACGCATTTTTTTTCATATATATAGTAAACTTTTAGATCATAATCTATCTGCTGACTCATATCACAATTCGATTGTGTTAATATTTTTTTAGAAAAGGTGTACCCATGAAATAAATTTTATTAAGAATTATCCAACAACCAAAAGCTATTTAGTGATGCAGTCTAATATATTTTCCAAAAGAATTCATAAATATTAGCCAAACAATGGCAATATTTATAAAAATGTCTGATAAAGCTATTCTTTTTTCACAATTATTTACATTAATGGCGTAAGTGCTGATCCTACTTTCTCAAAAACCAAACTAAAATGCTTGCTTTTAGCTGCTAAGCTCTTCAAACTGGAGGTATGGGATACGAATTTCCTAGCCAGAACATAACTTAATATTATTTTTTGCAAAAAAATTACCTCGGAAATAAAAAATAACAAATAACAGATATATATATATATATAAGATACATTGGTAGATCGCTCAATCAATGGAAATAATCTTTGGTTTATGGTGAAGCTAACACTACATACCATCGATCTTTTCAATATAATATCAAAATGAACTTAAATAATTGTATTGATTCTTGATTGGCTAAATAATTCTATTCAAACAAGTCCATACATAATTCTGCAAAACTAATGTTAAGAATCAATTTTAATTGAGAGAGACATCATAACAAACTGGGAGTTTCATATAATTATTTTCACTGTGCGTGCCAGACCAAACAGCATGATCAGAGAAATTGCAGAGGTTTAATGATGTATATAATCCAATCATTAAGAAAATTTGGATGTTTCATTTGTTTTACAAATCACAATCATTGAATTGATGGGTGTGGAGCTTTATAACATTTTGTTTTTCATTCAGGAACAAACAAAAATGTTGATCAGATTCATTCTCCGGATAATGAAAGGTTGGCGTTAACGCCATTAAAATAAACACCTGTTTATTATGGTTCATTATGATTAAGCCTTAATTTAATTGGATATTTATTACAGATTTTAAGTGTAAACGATGTCCAAGATTTTCAAAATACCATTAAAAGAAATTTATGTTTTTAAGAAAAACAATAATATATATAATTAGATATTTGTTCAGTTTTAAGTATTCATTTATCAGGCTAAATTTTAATAATGAATTTAAGCTATCAGCATATAAGCTTTGGTCATTGTGTGCCTGATAAAAAGTAGAAAAATCTGTTTATAGTTGACCCTGCTTTGTTTATGAACTCAACTGCAGCAATTTAACCTGTAATTAATGACTAAACAGTATAGAAGAAAAAAAAACATTTCAGATTTTTTTCTTTTAGACCGCTAAGAAGAATTATTTCTTAACATACTTGTCAGTGTTCCAAAAACCTTTACAACTAATACAGCTGTCCAAGCACTTTCCATTAAAAGAATTAACATTTGTTTTTATCTAGTAACCATTGAAAAGTATTTCAATGGATAACTGAGATATAAAATCCTCCCATTTTCAAATAACACTGAAATGAAGCAACCTAAGCAGTTTTTTCCTTATAAGCAGAGTTTCCTCACTGTGTTTTCTTTCATAAAAAACATCTTTTTAAAACAGATTTTCAGTGTATTTATTTCCAAATGTTAATGCATGATGACTGAATACAACTAATAGTTGAGAATTATGTTTATCAAATTTAGAATTTTAAAGTATTTACTGTGAGTTACTAATGTTTAGAATATGAATATTTTTGTATTTGTAAAGCATCAAAATTCTGTTTCTAGAAGTCATTTATTTTGGAGCAGATAGTTATAACTGGATATTGCTGGTTTTACAAAGCTGACTGTAAAGCAAAAATGTTTGAGTTTTAAATAGTTTGAGTCCTATAAAAGTCCTTCTTTCAAGCAATTTATTATGAGCACATTAGGTTTGAATTACTTTGGTGATATAAGCAAAAAAGTAAATATCTCTCTCTCTCTTTATATATATATATATATATATATATATATATCTTTTCAAACAAGAGCCTTTATTAAATCATTTAAACTATTTCCTCTTGTTAAATATTGAGCCAGGCTATATTAGAAACACAAAGTAAATATTTTGTAGAAGGGTTTCTTGGACATTTTTTTTTATTAACAATCCAAAATGGTAAATATATATTTCAATAGGATTCATAAATCACTTGATTATGTATCATTTAATAGTTTTTGAACCAACTATTCTTCAATCTCTTTTGTGCTATGCTACTGAGCTCCAACCACTATTAAAATACCATTTTTTTCCCCAGGTCATTATCAGTGGACATTAAGAGAAGCTTCTCTTTGGAATAGAAATGCATTTTTCTGTTGATATATTTTCCATGCACTACTGAAGTCTTGAATGACCAGTGCTTCAAATTAATACCAAATTATAACTAAACATTTATCAGCTTTGATACTGAACTACAAGATTAGGTTAAAAGAATTCTTGGTTGGATCCTAGTTGTCCTGCCAAAATTGAGAAATAGAACTAGCAAAAGTAAGAGCTTTTAAAAATGATTTACCCCTGCTGGATGTTTATCAATTAAGAAGTTAGCACTTAATATATTTCAATCTTGAAATGGCTAAATGTAAGTAAATTTGAATTTTTAACTAATTTATCTTCTGATTGAAAAAAACTAGTTTCATATGGCTTTTCTTGTTCTTGTCTGTAATGTTTAATGAAACTTGCATGAAAGAAGGATTTGAAGTACACAATATATATATATATATATATATCAACAGGTGTTTTTAAAGATTCCCATGGTGTCATCAAATGCAAGCATTTCCATGGTGGAGCGTATAACCTGAATAAAAAAATATATATATATATATATATATATTATATATAATATTATATATATATATATATATATATAAATGAAAAAAAAAAAAAAAGATTAATGACTATAAAATAAATCTGATTGACCAAAACAATAAAAACGTTCCTGGACTTCAAAATATCAAGACATTTTCTTAGGAATATTTTTTCTTGAATCATTATCATTTTCATTTGTCTGTAAAAATATATTTAGGTCAACAAAATTGTGTTTAATAGGCCAAACAGAATGGAGCTGGTCATATTAAGAATAAAGGAGAAAATATTTTTGTGCTTTTGCTATAGCCGACATCCAGTAACAAAACATTCAATTGGTTGCTGAAGAACATTTAGAAATGTTCTGTCAATTTTAAAGAAACCTGATGAGGAATTTGGAATTTTTTATTTTATTTTCTTCTTTTATGATTGGAGATTTCCACCATTATCCTTTAGTTGATATTTATTTAAAAAAAAAATCCAATGGAATTTGGAATATGAATGAGTCAAAATTTGTTTAAAATTTGTTTTTTAGAGAAACATATCTATTTAAAAAAAATTTTACCTGAAGGGAAAAAGTTAATGTACCTTTTTTAAGGAATTATTCACCAAAAAAAGAATGAGAAACCACTTAGGGATGAAGGACAATAAAAGAACAGATTGTCTATGAAAACAGAGGATTGGATTCAAATGTTTGAACATTGTTGAAGATAATGTCGTAATGATAACGGTTGAATCTAAACATGAAGACGGCAAGAAAGCGGTCGAAGGGGGCATCCATCTGGATGTTCCAGGTGATGAAGTAACTTAAGATGTTGTTCAAATGCACGAATTCTTCATTTGCAACTACCAATGGTACGGACATGATTCGTCCCAATGTACTAAAATGGAAGGTCTTATCAATAATTCAAGTTTCTCTGAAATAAAGAGGTGTGTCTTTGCTGATAGAATGAAGATATATATAGACGCTAGTAGGTTTGATGCTTATGATATATATATATGGATCTGTGTGTTAAGTAAGAGTAAATTAAAAATATTTCCTTCTCTTAAAATCATCAGATGTTAACATCTTCGTATATTAAAATTCTTTTGTTTTATTATTATTTCTTTTAGATTCCTATTCTTGTTTCATTTTTGCGTAAATCATTGGGAGAAAAAAAATTTCTCTATTGAGTGGTAGCAATGAACTTCATCTATATTAATGTCTATATTTGGAAAATGAACTTTTTGTCTGTAGTTTTTATTTTTTTTTTTTAACATGAATTTTCCTTCTCTTTGTTCGTCAAACAATATTTATTTAAAATAAGAGCTTTTGATTCATGCTGCTCTTGTTCCCTTGGTCATTTCTAGTTTTATTGGTTCCTTGAAATGGTCAAAGTGTGTGTTATTTGGTTCTCACTGGGGTGAGACTGTTCTAGTAAGCGTGCCATGTTTAATGGTATGTGTTATCAGTTATCTCCTGTTAATTGGTATAATGTGCATAAGTTCTATATTCCTTAACCGTGTGTATAATTGAGGCCTCAACACTTCTGTAAGTCCTGTCTGTATTGGATCTAAAATGTGCCTTTATGGTTTTGGATTATATATATCTACTAAGGCATTTGCAACCTGGCGTAAATGACGATACCCTCATTATTGCTGGAAAATGCTAAGGAAAAAGATGACCTGTTTATTATTTTTTAATTTGACATGGGTTCAAATTGTTTATACAACAGTATGTTGTTCAACAGGTAATCTGTTTCATGGCATAGTGGATAAAGGCGTTGGTTAGAATTATGTAAGGACCCAAAGATTGATGTGTTCAATATTGTTTAAGGCAGTGGAGAACTTTCAGGAGGTAATTAACAGAGAGATTTCTATAGTTGACATCCATTAAACATGGCACGTGGATTTAGAACAGTCTACCCCAGTGAGCAAAATAAAGGGTTCCGTTGTCCAATTTGATTGAAGAAGGCCGGAGCAACAACTTCCGAAACGTTGTTACATGGACAAAAGATGAGGAAAATAGTCCGAATAATGTAAATTGGTTCATCTACGGTATCTGCTATCATCCTAAAAACTGGACCCTCACAAATGAACGAAGGTATTCCTGCAATAGTTCTAAGAAATGTGCACCTTGAAGGTTCTTCCTCTAAATTCTACAATAAATGCCAGGTTTCAAACAATTTTTAGATCTTTTTAGAAATCTTCTTCTGTAGCTCCATTATTTAATAAATCAAGGAACTTGGGATGGATTAGAGGTAAAGAGATCAATTGCAAAAGGGTATATTTCAACCCATAAGACGTTTGGCACATGAGAGTTTTGACAGTCCAATGAACAGTGAAAAAGACTTGAAAATGAAAACGTTACGGGAAAACGTATAGGCAATATTGTATCGAGGACATCAAAATTAGAAAGTATGGAGATGAGGGCGAAAACAATCTGGAATAATTAGGAAATGGTCCCAATATATATATATATATATATAATTATTTTTTATAAAAAAGATTATAACATAAGTATGTTATAAAATCACTACAAAAATAGCCATTTTGTTTCAACACACTCTGTGTCTTATCAAGTGATGATGTTGAAAATAAAATAAATGGTTTTAAAAGTTTTCAGATTAATTAACGATCCTACACTGGGGGAAACATTCTTACAAAAGCTAGAATAACCAATCAAAAACGAAGTATAGAAAGATTCAAAAAGCTTGACAACGAAATCATGTTATAATAGCTATTCAGATCTTTAAATACGTGTAATATTAAAAATAATTTATACTAACCAATAATTATAAAATTATATGATAAAATTTAATATTAAAATTAAAAACTGGCAATTTTAAAATCCAAATTTAATCACTATTAAGTTTTAAAACTACAAAATTATTGAGAAAAGAAAAATATATATGTTTATTCAATTCATTTCTTCATTGAAATTACGTTCGAGAAGACGCTACAATATATCCGGTCATTTGACAATACATGTATATATATTTCTTTTCTTTTCCCCTTCTTTTTTTTTTATTTTAAAGTGTGTGAATGTGGTCTTAAACTCACGCGCAAAACAACAAAAAACACAATCAGATTATAATACATAAGCACCCAGACATATTTAGATATATACACACACACAAAAAAACAAAAAAAAAAAGAAAAGGTGGGGGACGAGACAGGAACATCTCTACAGACCTTTATGAAAAAAGGAGACGGGAAACCAACACCTTATACACACACACAATTAAATGTGAATACACTCTACATACACATAGACACCGATAGATACACATACATACATCCACAGACAATGACATAGACAATCAGATACCACAACCAATAAATATTCAAAACTTAAAGCATCATTAAATAAATGCTAACCACTTATTAAATTATAACTTAAGGGAGCAAATATACAAAGATAAAATGGTTAAAAATAATATTATTTAATATATTAAAACGAAAAATTCCAAAACCATAAATATCAATAAAAAATATATTTTAATCATATAAGTTGATAATTGTTTCATTATATATTAGGCAAAGAAAAACAGGATAAAGAAAAAGAACATATATATACATATATATATATATATATATATATATATATATATATATATATACGGTGACAGCAAACACAAATTAACACACATAAACATACAGGAATACATACATATACATACAGAAATACATACAAATAAATATATAAACATAAACATACGTACATATACATATCTATGATAACAAGTACACATACACACACATATACATATAAACCATAAATACACACATTTTTATACACATAGATTTTTATGCACACATACAATACATATATAAAAAAAATCTGTGATATACCAAAGTTTCCCATACCCACACATACACACAAACAAACTCATATATAATAGGTGCCAACACACACACACATATACATACACAAACATACATAAATATATATACACACATACATACATATCTACAAATAAACATATATATAAATATATCTATCTATAATAACAACTACCAATATATACATGCATACATATAAATACAACAACATTCAACCAAATACATATATAAACGTACTAACATATACATACATAAATATACATTCAAACACCAACACACACCAATATACATATAGTCTAACATACAAATATATAAACACATTCATACAAACAGAAATATACTTAAATATAAATATACGTACACAATAAAATAGGACATATATATATATATATATATATATATAGCCTCACACAGATATATATATATACATATATACACATAAACACACACATACATATATATACAAATATATCGTGGCACAAAAGCCATATAAAATTAGTGTAGGATCGTTAATTAATCTGAAATTTTTTAAAACATTTATTTTATCTTCAACATCATCACTTGATAAGACACTGAGTGTGTTGAAACAAAATGGCTATTTTTGTAGTGATCTGACATAACATACTTATGTTATAATTTTTTTATAAATAATAATTATATCTGCTCTACTTTGTATTGAGCACTCTTTTAGAATAGTAATTGTTGGTTCCTTGAATTCATTCCCTATATACCAATTATATATGGATATATATATATATATATATATATATATATATATATATATATGTATAATATTATAAGGACACTTTTTTTTAACTGTGAGTTACATCATGTAAAGGCACGGGGGCCACTGAGGTAGTTATTTACATATTCCAAAGAGGCGCATTTTATGCGGATATGTGGAGAAAAGATAATTGTTAACCCTAGACTTTAAACAGAGAAGATTTAGTGATTCGGGGACAAATATTTTCATGGGAATCCGTTCCACTGCCATAGCGGTTAGCGTGAAGAAGTTGTTCGAGTGGAACTTACTTCTAACCAAATAAATACGAGAAAAATGAGAGTAGTTTGCTACAATGTGCGAAGCATGGCTGGACATAGGCCGTAAAAGTTCGAAATGGCGGAACCAATGAATGCAGTTCGTCTGAGCGCATGGAAGCAGCGATAGAGCAGTAACAGGCTTGCGTCGTCTCTCGTCTGTGAGAGAGGGCCTTCAGGGTGGAAAATAATTTGTCACCCACAAGGACGCGGTGACTCTATCGAGAATGGAAAGTGGAAGCGCCTGGCCATTTGAAACTCTAAAACTACTACTTACATTATTTACATTATTCAGACTGTTCAATTGTTTCATTGCTATTACAACGTTTCGAAAAAGTTGTCCTATCTTCCGGCCTTCTTCAGGTGATTGGAATTTCGAACCGAACCCTTTATTCCATTTTAAATATTCTATTCATATCGATCAGTCTATTTATGTTCATATCCATCTTTCTCTCTCTCTCTCTCTCTCTCTCTCTCTCTCTCTCTCTCTGTCTATAGCTCTGAGATGAGGTATTATGATTACCTGCATTATTTACATCATTCGGATTGTTATCCTCATCTTCATTGCCATATTCACAAAGTTTCGGCTGTTATACGCTCGGGACTTCTTCAAGTGATTGGAATTTCGAACCGAACCCTTTATTTCGTCCACCGGGGTAAATGGCTCTAGTTCTACATGCCATGCCTCTTCCAGATATCTCAGTTATGTGCCCTTTAACTAATCTCTCCAAGTTTTGGCTCCCCACAGCTGAGGTCTAGTATTGAACGCACAAACCATTGGGACTATTCACTGGTTCTAACCAACGTCTTTATCCACTGAGCCATGTGTCCTTGAGGATATCTGTGCATGCATTCCAATCGTCTGACGAAGGCCGGAACATAAAACGACCGAAACGTTGTGAATATGGCAATGAAGATGAGGATAACAGTCCGAATAATGCAAATAATGCATTCATAATCCCTCATCTCAGAGATATAGACAGATATCTAAAATTACTGTTGATATGATGGCAATTTTTAATCTTAGACCAGATTGAGGAGGCTTCTGATAGCAATCCCGATGGAGAAGATTAAAGAATCTATTGAAAAGTGTAAGAGACGCTAGGAAAATGGAAGGAAATCGTAAGGGATTAATTCTTTGGGGACTAACATTTTTTTTTAAAAAATTGTTTTGCTTTGCGCTAATATTATCTGAATGCATTATTTGCAGGCAAAGATTTGATAGAAGGATAGATAATAAAAGAAAAATCAACGCTGTCGAGTAACTCTCAAGCGAGACTATTCCTTACACCAGCTCCATATATAGGCCACTGGAGACCTGTGGTAAATAGGTCAAGGGAGAACAAACAAAACTTACGATTCCTTTAATTATGAGCGTTTTCGATATTTCATAGATCTGATATAGGCTTTAATATTTTAATTATTTATTTTATTTTCAAGATGTTTTTGAGATTCTGAAATTTCCTGAATGTTTTTGAATCATAATACGTTTGTAGATTTCTTTAATAATAATTATATATATATATACATACATAGATACATGCACACATATATATATATATATATATATATATATATATATATATATATATATACAGGTTGATTTAAAAATATGGGAACTTTTTTAACAATCCAATAAAACCAAGAGTGATGGAAGAAAAATATTTTATTCATAGTAATTGAAACCTTAAAACATGCCATTTAAGAAATAATGATGGATTTTCATTTTTTAAAAATTACGCTCTGTAGATGACGTCCTACTGTACGAATGCATTCTTGAAATCTGCTGCTGAGATTCCTCATTGACTGCTGCAACATCTCAGCTGGGATACTGTAAATTTCATCTTGAATTCTAAATGGTGAAATGTTTACTTGCTCAAGGTCACTGTCTCGAAGTGTTGCCACTTGCTCATGTCTGGCAATACACACTTAAAAATTCCTGGTTTTTGGGATCTCCTATACATATATATATATATATATATATATATATATATATATATATTTATATATATATATATATATATGATTATTTATTCGAAAATATAAATGTGTTATAAAATCACTACAATGTGATTTTCTAACATATAGTGTTTTTATAACATGTAGAGATTTTATAACGGAGAGATTTGATAACATGTAGGGATTTTATAACATGTAGGGATTTTATAACATATTTATGTTATAATTTTCGAATAAATAATTATATTTGCTCTACTCTGTATTGAGCACTCTTTTAGAATAGTATTTGTTGGCTATTGGAATTTATTCGTATACACCAATTTTAACTTGGGTATATATATATATATATATATATATATATATATATATATATATATATATCAATGAGAGAAAGAACAGATGGAGTAAAAATCCCCTGTTCGTAACATTTATTTTTCAAAGACATGCTCGATAGAAAATAGAGCAATAAAGAGATTATAATAACAGCAAAATTGTCCAAATCCTGTAACACCAATATTTTGCAATTGTTATATTTAGATTTGAATCGTTGCACCTTAGAAATGATTAAAGATATCTTACTGGAATTCTCCAAGGTATTTATAACACTATTGGACTCTACTTTGAGGAATAAGAATGTATAAGTACTCTATAAGTTCAACAGAAAAATCGAGATGAAATCAATCATAAAAGAAAATAACATGTTCATCATTAATTAATCATAGACAAAGATCGGAAGCTCATGAGGGATTGAAATAAAATTCTAATATATATATATATATGTATATATATATATATATATATATATAAATATATGTATTATTTCAGGATCATTTTTCAACTTATCCAAGATGATCTTTGCCCTCTCTAAACTTTTTAACTTTGTCATGGTGTAACATACTTCTTCCCAATAGAATACCGGGTGGGGGATGGGTGTCGCTACAATGTGTATCATGGCGGGTACTTAACCGTGAAGTTTAGAACTGGTGGAACTAAGGAATGCTCATTCGTCTGAGCGATAGAGCTGTGACGGAGCTTGCGACATTTTGTGACAGAAGTAATTTAGGGTGGAAAATAATTTATTACTCACAAGGATGCGGAGGCGCTTTTATACTCAAACTAGAAAGTGAGTGTAGGTAACTTTCCTTCCCAAATATGACTCAGTGCTCAATCCTGATCTTAATGTTAAAGTAGAGAGGATGGTACGAGGTCAGGTACTTACTACAACAGTACAGACAACCGACAATTTTTAGCGATGGATGATTTCCACTTGAGGTCTGGGTTGAGTTTAGGGACTAATAGTCACTCAGGGCACAGGACCAGCCTAATTTGTTATTTTAGTAAAAATAATGAAAAGAATACGAACTCTTTTTCCTGATGGGGAAAATATTGTTCTTTTTATTAAATTTTGTAATTCTTTTTGAAATCATAAATTTTTAAATCAAAATTTGTTTATCTTGGCCTCTCAACTCCAGCCCAGTGTCAGAATGAACAATGATGACTAAAATCAGGGAGTTATTCATATTTCGTAAGAACAAATGATATTCGAGGTCTTTACAAGGAATTTTTTTACACGCAAAAAAATAAATAAAAATTCGCGTTTTCATTATCTATAAAAAATATTAAAATAGCATCATGTCAACACAAAAATTCAATTACACCCTTTATTTATTTTTTGAAGTGATTATGACTTTGCAAACGGGGTGATATTGCTTCAGAATCTATGTTTAGACACAAATTGTATGCTGTCCTCATAAACAGGCTTCGAATATCTCCAAACGTACATGCAGGTTATGAAGTAGCAGGATGATCACAGCATAAGCCAGTCGCTTATAATATTTAATATATCTAAGTATTCAGTACGACTGAAGTGAGTTCTATTCTCAAAAGTTGCCCCATATTCAACCTTGCGTCTCATCTACATTGGGTAAAAGACAATAGTATAGTGAGTCAACGTCACTGGGTGACCTGTAATATCGGACGTGTACCTCATCTAATCTACACTAGAAACCGCCTGAAAACAGAGTCTACCGCCAGGTGCCAAGCACACTTCCGGCGTCGTATATACTTTTCTTCAGTTATAGATTAAATAGAGAGTCGTCTATGGTCTTAGAGCTGATCTGTAACCAGTATATGTGAAAGCAATTGAATTTATGCGAAATATTTTTTGATAACAGTGACACATTTAACAAATGAGATTTTCACATAAATTACGAAAATACTGATTGAAGACACAAATTTTCGTTACTAAATGAAACAAACTGTGCAGTGGATAATATTTGCTTGGTATATAGAGGCACAAATTTGTAAAGGCCATGAGCGAATATATATATATATATATATATATATATATATATATATATATATATATATATATATATATATATATATATATTATACACTATTACTCAGAAATTCTACATCTAAATAAAATTATACATTTGATATTAATGAACGGTTTTATATAAATTACAACACTTTATAACCATCATTGTCAAATAAATGATGAGATGTTGTTTCAACGACGAAACAAATGTAGAATTTCGTAGTAATTATATACATGTTCTAATGAAAAACAGTGTATAATAAATATATTGCTCTTACCTTGTATTGATTCCTGTTTTAATTAATGTTTTGAAACATTTTGAACTTCTTTACACTCGTCGATTTATATTGGGATATATATATATATATATATATATATATATATGTTATATATATATATATATATATATGTCTTCACGGCAACACCACACAAGCCTAGTCTAATTCTGTTTTGTTTTTTTGTTTTTTCTCTAAAAGGGGTTGTATTCTCCTTTGAAATAAATTAATCCTCCACCTGTACGTTAACATCGCCTGAGGAGAGAGACGAAGTAAGAAACATAATTGTAATTTTGTAGCACTTAACAATTTTTAATATCTATAAATAACTATAGTTATATATATATATATATATATATATATATATATATGCATGTATGTATGTATGTATGTACGTGTGTCCATGTAAAAATGTGAGCAGGTAGTGTTAGAGTGTGTACAATGCTGGTAGTTCGATAAAGAATCGATGGTTTCAAAGAGTTCGGTGAAAACAGGTTCAATCAGAAGGAAACATGGATTGGTCATGCAGTAATAGAATGGCAGTTCATTGTAGTAAAGCCTAAGATTGCTGCATCCCCTGCCACCCCTTTGCGGACGACTTTTGATATGAGACCTTCTACTCATAAAGGGTCCATGTTCAATAATTTGTAGAGAAAGTCGGTCAACTTTCCACAACAATTTAAAGTATATTTGGCCAATATAATTTAAATATTTGTATGACATTCAAACAATATCACTTACCTGTTTAAATTTTAATTCTCTTACAGATTGAATCATTTTTCGTTTTCTGGTAATCACATCTAATTTGTTCTGAGAACGTATCGCCCAAGCAATCGTTATCCGCGAATTTGAGATTAACCCAATGCAAACGCTCCTAAAAATACCAGTATTTAGGACAAAAAAAAAAAAATGAAAGTTATTACATATTGTACATTGTTAATTTTTTAAAAAAATAAATACTCGGAAAAGTTCAATAAATGCAGAATATAATATTTGTACAGTTCGTGCCCATTTTCGATCTTAATTTTCAAAATCTTCATTAAGAACTGAAAAATACAAGAAGAAATTCAAATTAAACACATCGCCAGTTGAATTTAAGAAAATCATTTACGCACACAGAAACAAGGGGACATATACATGGATATGAGAATGTCAAATCTTATCTGGAAGATGCCGCTTCCTCACCTTCGCAAAACATGTAACACCTTTGTTTCTTTTCGGCGTCCACGTTCTTTAAATAACTTCTCAGGCAGCATTCGATTTCATAGAATTACGCATATGATAGGATAAATTCAGTATGATCAGGATGATTGGAACTGCATGCCTAAAATGTTCCCGCGCATCAACACGCCGTTTCTGGACCGATGACTGCAAAACTTTGCAAACAGTAACAGTATTTTGGCAGGACGACGGCAGGTTGGGTATAGTTGGCTTACTTTGCTCTATGATAACCTTTCAGATGCTTATAATTACCTGCCACTGAAAACAGCACGCGCTAAAAAAACACTACGTTTGTACGACTGCATATTAATCATAAATCTGAGTGAGTGCCTCTCCGTAGACCAAACGAACACACACACATAACCACATCTATACATACATATATATATATATATATATATATATATATATATATATATATATATATATATATATATATATATATCATTTAATATATATTTACGTAAATTAAACAAAAAAATATATACTTCAAAGAGATAATTTATTAACTAAATCGACATTGGTTTCAAACACGGCCCAGACAACTTAGGAATATCCTGCAACACTTCTTACCACTCCTTTGATTAAAGTGTTGAAAGTTGTTGTAATTTTGCCCTAGGTCATCTTTGTTCTTAAAAAGATATTTTGTTGGTCTCTCGATTCTGCGTTCCACACACAATAACTGGCGATGTTACGGCACAAATCTCTACTTTGTCAGGAACGACTGTGAATGTCCAGTTGTACCTTGTAATCACCATTAGATACTAGAATGACTTCTTCTTAAATCGCATAACTCTCCCATAATGACGACCAAAGACTGAAATGTTCGTCTGAGCTTGTTGCGAAGTTCAAGCAGTAATAAAAGCATGCATTTTCCAAATTTGGTGGAGGAATTCATGGTGCTCTTTTTTCACAGTGGTGAGCAGCTGGCCTCGACTATACCGCAGTCGACAAATTCAGATCAAACTTAAATATGCATGTGTATAAAAATAAAACGGCGATAATTTACATCGCACCTTGTATTTATACATTGATAGTGATAACACTTATCCATACATATATCATATTTAAAAGATATTTCATCAAGAGTTTGCTAAATGGAAACAGTTATATGATACGAAATTTCTACATTAAGCCGATTGGTTTTTACTGTATTTCCAAAACTTTTATTTTGACAAGGAGTCATGTTGACATTATTGTTTTGACATCAAAAGCTTTGCTTTTACTTTATCATCGCTCAGAAGTTTATTCATAAATATATAATCTATATGAATGTTCGATTAAATTATATGTTATCATATTGTGTCTGAGTTAAAAGAGGTTTTTTTTTGCTTTGTTTGGAGCAATTGTCGTGTCAAATCATATCGATTTTGAGATATAATTTATCCTATGTAAGATTTTATGATTTGTTAAGTGATTTATTTTCTGGTTTTCTTTCCGTTAAATCTCAAAAGAGAGGAAATAAATATACTTATACTGTTTTCAAAATTATCAAGATGTATTTAATATGACATTATATATATATAGAGAGAGAGTCAGACAAAAAAAGAAGATTGCATAGAAAAATGCAACTGAATCTTTGGTGAATATTTATTTAGAGTAAATCATAAATATATGATTTTCATACTTGGACTGAAACTTCGTCTAATTCATTAAAAGTCCAGGGTAGCTGTGAGCGTTTTATTGAGAGAGGCGATCAGGGATTGATGACCCCTGATTGTGTCGATTTTAGTGACGGGGTGTATGATGTTGAAAGACCCTGAATAACCAAGTCAAATGACATCACTGACGACCCCGTCGGGCGCCTACTTAAGAGCGTATTTTTGAATTTTTCTTTTTGTCATGTTCGTGTATCTATCTAAGTCTATAAACGCTAAAAATAATTGATGAAGGGGAAGAAAGATGCTCAATATAGCTGGACGTAATATGAGAATGGCAAGACCAAAACTAGAAAAAGCAAATAGAAAATCCGAAAAAACGAAATATTTAAAAAAATAGACTGAAATATTAACGCAATTTGTCCTCGCAACAAATGAGAGGAAAATAACAAGAGAATATAGGAAATGATAAAGAGTGCGGTTCAGAGATTTGTGATAGAACAGGCACGTAGGGTGAGTACAAAGATGTCGGGGAAAATAAAGTAAAATGAGCAAATGAAAAATTAAAAAGACCTGCACGAAAAAAGACAAGTACAGATGAAACGTTATATAAAAAAATAGATGAATGCTCACACTATAAAAATAGCTATACTGATAATATAAACTATCTGGAGAATAAAACTGCTTTCTGGATTAAATCGAATCGTATTTCCCAGAGGCGTCAGACAGTCCAGATAAAGCCGAGTATTTTGAACAGTTTTTTTCCCCAGTCGGCAGACAGCATCTACCTCTTAAACAACAATAATAATACTATAATGCAATTTTCCTTTACGCAATTTCCTCTTGTGTCTTACTTAGCTAATCTTAGGTGACCATGATTTGCAAGAAGTAGAATAGTTCTAATAAAAATGTATTGGATTCCATTTATTTGCTTTGCTTGACACAGAGATGAAATATAATTCCGCTTCAGATGGGATCGAATCGATGTCACTATATCAGCAATCGTTTTCTGCAGCAAGCGATCAACAAAAGTATTTTTATCGATGTATTCATCCCACGGCTAGAAGTAATCCTAGAGGTGCCATGATGGACAAAACTGTAAGTCTTTTTCATATGATTTTCATAGAATGATCCTGGGCAAGTGAATTATTTATACGTGTCCATCTCATCTCATAGTATGGTGTAGTCGTTTGTACTGGATTTTATTATACCAGCAGTTGTAAAAAATACCTGACTTGACTGCAAATTGTCAGCATCATTAGAAGTAAGATTATGGGAAATAAAATAACAAGTATGGAATAGAAAGGAAATAGAATTCAGGTTAAATCACATAAATATTTGGTTAATTTGCAGTTTAGCACCCGCGCTCAATTCGCATTAAAAAATTTCAGAATACTTACATTTATGTGCAATTGTACATGCTTCATTCGTATCTGGTTTGATATATTTGATAAAATCTACTGTTTTGGAAGTATTTACTGTAAAATCTCGGATTCTTTCGCGTCGCGAGTAGCCATTACTGTCGTTGTTTGCATATATTCGGTGCGGAAAGCTAAGTGTTGGATATTCACTTCTCTTGATTATTGAGCACGCAATATAGTTCACTTGTGTTATAATTAAGACAAGTAAGATCAGTAAACGAGGCCGTTAACTATGTTCCCTTCCGCGTTTAGATTTTCGCAGCGAATTTATATAAACAACACCAGTAATGGCTGCCACTATAAACGCGAATAAATCTGAATATTTCAATAACTCCAAAACGGTAGATTTTATCAAATTATCAAAAAATGTAAGTATTCAAGAAAATTTAATACAAACTTAGCGTTGGTGGTAAATTAACCAGATAGTTTAATTTCAAATTGTATATAAAAATCAATTAGTTAAAGTTATCGATTTCATAACATTATTTAAAAAAAAAAGGTACATTTTTATTTTAAAATAGAATCATTTTATTTTTCATTTTAATAAAGAACAAGCGAACATGAAAATTACAAATTGGAGATACCGTACTAAAGCAGATCGAAAAATGGAAATGTCTAAGATGACTATTATCAGCGGACTGAATATCCGAAAGCGTATTGGGATAACAGTTATGGGAACTTAACGATAATAATAATGGAGTATTCCTGACATTATGAATACTGCGCCTCTCAAGAGGTATGAGGAGATATTGTAAGACGAGGAGAGATAATTGAGAGCATATTTTAAGGACATTGGAATAGTGATACTTGTCGAGACAACATAGTTCACACTAGCCAAATCTGATAGTCATTACTAATATTTCTACTTCTTTGTATTATATTTCTGTTGTAATATACCTTTGTATTCCATACCTGTGTTCGTGTTATTCTTTCATTGGTTCTAACATTGGACCATCACCATGGTACAAAGAACTTGGACTATAACAATAACGAAAGACGTTTTTAGAACACAGAAATATGTCATTAGAAATAAAGAAAAGAGTAGTGACCTGTTAGATGATGTCTGTCCTCCAGTATGGCAGCGAATGATGGACAGTCTCCTCAAAGATGGAGAAGAAACTTGATGTAACAGAAATATGATTCAACAGAAGGAGGCTGAAGATAGCAGCAACTAGCAAAATTACAGAAAAATGGAAGCAAAAAGGACGCTTACAAATGGCATCAGAACAAAAAAAGACTTTCTACAAAACCTAATGAGGAAATAGATTTCAGAAAATTTGTCTCTCACATGACATACTAAAGGTAAGAGGGACAGTGGAAAAAGAAGCATAAATTTCTTAAGGAGCTTTGTAAAAGGACTGTTGGACATGTCTTAGGAGAGATAGCAAGAAAAAAAAACACACATTCACTAAAATCTACAAAGAGTAGGGAATTGCGAAAAGCTATTGTCGCGTACGTCCTGAATAGACATTGCACATAGAAGAAGAGGTTTTCGTAAGATGAACATGACCAATCTCCACAGATTGATTTTCTTTATTAAGCGTGTGTGACAATGTCCGGTTGCAAAAGAGTGGAATGCCTTTTCTACAGTTTTACTTTTTCGACAGCTTTGTATTTGGAATGATCATTTGCCACGACCGGCTATTTCGTAAGGCTAAAGGCATCTGGGGTATTAATGCATTTCCGTATGGCAATTGTACAAAATTGAACCCAGTAATCATATCCGTAATAAGATATTTGGTTATAGATAGATAAGTTGGCATCCATCGTCAAAATGACTCAACAGCTGATCTTACACGAGAAACTGAATATATCTGATAGGCAAATTTTAATAAATTCATTGCACATGAAAATTCCCAATTATAATACGAGCCTATTTCATAATAATTTAAAATTAAATGAAATAATCAGTTCTTATATAATAAACTTTTTCATCTATGCCATTTTAAATTTTATATTATCGTACATGATATATGATAAGATAAAAATAAATTTCACAATGAATCAAGCCATATTTTTATTTTAAAAATATGATGATCGAATATATTCTATGGGCGATTAATTAAAATATTTTCAGTTAATTCACAAAGTTTACATAATGGATTTATAGTTGTATTTATTTGTAAACGGAAACGATATAATAAAAAAAAAATTAAGGGGAATAATGATTTGCAGCGTGGAAAAAAACAAATATTGCACTTTTCCACCCGACAACATCTAGTTGTTAAATACTGGGCATAGTTGGTTTTCTAACGAATCTAAGAGAAAGTCTACTTTCAATTCAAAACTGGTTAATTATGGGGTAAGCAACTCCATCCTGTAAAAAAAATATAACTACTTGTTAAGAAATCCACAGCTGCAAACACGTGTGTGTTGCAGCGTTGCCTCATGTAACACAGTTTGAGCGTATGGAACTTAAATGAGTGAATATGTTACCAATATCTGGAAAGCTAAGTTATATTTTTTACCTATATTGATAAATAAAATTGTAGTCAATGTAACTGTTCTGGGAATATATAAAATTACATTTTTTTAAAGAGCAAATAACTATTGGAACTATAAGGATAAGTTTATATATCTGGGATGCATATTAGAAAGATAAAGTACTACTACTAGTAGTAGTAGTAGTAGTAATAATAATAATAATAATAATAATAATAATAATAATAATAATAAACCTGTGTAAATGGTTGACAGATCAAGAATGAAATGTGACAGCGAAAATGGAAAATGTAAGTATGAGCTACAAAAACCAGGAAATTGTGGAGAGCAATAATAGTCCACGCCCTGAATAGGCACAGCCTATTACAAAATGAATAAATCGAAAATGATAGTCTCAGAGGAAATTCAAATTTCTTCCTTCGATGCTCTGTCCTGAATCATTAGCTTCAATATTAATTTTGAAGATACGTATGTTTAAAACGTTTATTTTACAGCTTAAAAGCACACCGATATGTAAGTCTAAATACTTTCAACAGCCCCGGTCTTATTAGAAATCGTATATGAATTTATCAAATAGCCAAAATTCATATATTTAAAGAAAATAACTGCGTAACGAACAAATACCACTTCGAAACTTTGTTTGAATATTTGCATATATGGCGCCTTCCCATACCAGAAGAAAATGACGAAGCTGTTACTGTTGATATTGCTGAATATATCTGTGTAAATAAGTCTATAATAGATCACTGTAGACACATAGAAGTATATAGATTTGGACATGGACACACATGCAATCTTGACACTTATGTATCACACTTAGTATTAAGTCAAGTGGTTTGAAATAGCATCGACACTCTATAACTAAAATAAACTTGTAACAAAACAAAAGAAAAAAAAACTATTTCAAAACACGAGTATAAATAGTTCAGGCTGTCTTCAATAGTCAAAATAACGCCAAGAATATTGCAATTATGCATACTAACAAACCTGTCAGCATCGCTTGCACGATTTACTGATAAGTCTATATGTTTTTATAGTGATGTTCTCTTAAAAGGATAAAGATAATGTAATAAAAATGAGTTAAATAAATAATAAATAGAAAATACAGATCTCATTTTCTTTTTATGTTTTCACATTACACATTTTAAGCGTTGATTCGGTTAGCTATCAGTTACATAATGATTTTAGTCATGAGGCGTAGTTATTAAACACGAGCAAATCTATCCAACTTCGAGGTGAAATATATTAAATTCGCTTATACTAATATTTATTGAGTTACTGTATTCTGAAAAATGCATATTAAACTTACTAGCACAAAAGTTTGTGAATAAAAAAGCATACGAAATAATAAGGTTTAAAATACTCTGTTTAGTTTATAGTCGTGTGGATGAATGACGTTAATACCGAGTTAATATTAAGCATATCCACTGAATTGCCGGTACCTATCTTTTAAAATGACTTTTAAAAAAAAAATGAAATAGCATTTTTGAAACTTTGTATTTAGCTTTAATTGAAAACTAAATGATTAAATATCCTATTTCCAGTAAGGAAATACTCTGGTGTATTTCAAACAGAAATTATATTGATTATAATCTTAAATATTTGCTCGTTTAAATTAAGCCATGTTATATACATAAAAAATTAAAAACCAATTTCTAAATTTTGGTGTAGACGACATATATTAAGCTATTCAATTTAAATATAGTTTTCATTTAATTATTGCATTATCTAACAGGAAATTAATAATGCAGAATTTTAAACGATTTAAATCATCACACATTATTGTAATTATATTTTAATGAAAAAAATCCTTGTAAAAATTTATTATACATGGAATTTGTTTTCAGTAGACAGTAGTGTCCTTAATGAATCTTATTTATAAAAGCAATTCCTTTTTCTTTATAATTAAATAGTGTTATAGTTTTATTTTTTTTTATTTTACGATTCGGTGCAGATTTTCGGGAAAGAAGCAGTTGTTTGAAAAAAAAAAAATAAAGTAATGGATGATTTACATTCTCCAAGGAGTCCTACTTTAAACTAATGAAATAGAAACAAAAATTCATGAAATTAAATAAGTGTATGTAAGGGGGAGTAAAATATGTTAAAAAAATGAATTTTTTGCCAAGATTTTCTATAAATAAAATTTAAATTAGATTAGATTCATTTGTGAATAAGTCCTGAAAGTTTCATTAAAATCAGGCAAATGTTTGATTTTAGCAAGAATTTCCAAATCACTGTGTTTTTTCACGGGAAAAAGCGCAAAAACGCTAACCGTAAGTATTACGTAAACCACTGACGTAAAAAAAAAATAAAATAACCAAAAATATCGCACATACTAGAAATGATTAAAAATTGATAAAATAATAAAAAATAGTTTGGGCTTTAATCTTAATAATAACATAAACATTTTGACGATTAAACTTTTTTATCAAATCTGGGGCCTTTTTCATATTGCTATCCTGTTTTTCAGCGAACAAGTTGAGGTACCTAGTTAATAAGTATCTACAGTTGAAGGGTTTATTGCGGAGCACTGACGCGACGTGAATATTATTTAGAGGAAACTTATCATCCCGAAATCCTGTGATATAATTGAGGTTTGGGCTATTCCAGTGCGGCATTAGCATGAAACATATATTGAAGTGTAGAACTGCCTTCTCACAGTTGAGATATGTTGGCTGTTATATTTTTGCTGAGACTTGGCCATGTATTAGAAATGAAGGAATATCGATTGGTAATTTGTAGATGATTAGAAAGAGTCATTGTGGTGAAAAGTTTGCCCTTGATAAATGAAAGTAGGTATGGATCAAGGAATACCCATCCAAGTAGCAAGCAGGAAATTACGCCATTTGAAAGGAAATATTTATACTGACGGTTAGTGCCAAATAATTTTGTCTGCGGTTAACCACTTAGCGTTAACTCACCCAGCAGTTGCGTAGGAACATTCAGAAGTGACGCTCTCACGTTTGTTTTCAATCATTTCACCCCAAGAAGGATATAATGCCACTAAGACGCAAGGTGTTAGTAGGAATGACAAAGACTTAATGAGGAGAAAAAAAAAAACAGCGAAAAGCAGGCTTCTGGAAAATAGGAAATTGGTTTTGCAATTAAAATGTCGAAAATTGTAGGTTACAACCAAGCAAGAAAGCGGAAAGAAGTTCCACAGGCGAGGAGTGCGAGAATTTTTACTTTTTGTTTTTATACCGATATATATATATATATATATATATATATCACTAATCCGTTCCACGAAGAAAAACTATGACATATGTGAACAAGTAGCAGAGAGAGAGAGAGAGAGAGAGAAAGAGAAAGAGAGAGAGATTTTTTCATATTTCCCAAAGGAAAAAAATCAGGTTTGTGCCAGGAGCAATCATGTAATTTTCTCTTTATGTCATATATCTGTGAGCTTGTGACGTCCGTCTTCTCCGTAGCCTATAGAGCAACTAGAAAGTGTAGTCTCGCTTTGGGGCATGGAAATTAGGATAGAATATACGGTTGAATGGACGCAGTAATACGGTGAGACCTATGTGACAAACTAGTCGCACGCTTAAATTCAAGCCATCGGGGTACCAAGGAAGAACGCTTATCAGAACAATTGCCATGAAAACATTTGTACAAAAGACTGAGAGAAGTCACGTCACATCGCTGAGAATGCGATTGAAGTCAAATTTCTAGGTCAGGATCGATTACCTTCCTGAAACTTCACTGAAATTTTCAAAAACCTCGAGATAGACAGTATGGAGTTATGCTTTGAAGATTGTATTATCTTAGTATAAACCCAGCTATTTTTAACTGCCACATTTCATTAGTAGTTATGATGATACATTTGACTTTACAATTGTTTCACCAAAACGAAAATTACTTATGACTCAATCTGATGCCTTCTTTACGTTTGCTTTTATTTTGAGTCAGAGACCACCTGACCTAATTGAAAAAGTGAGGCTATTTCCCTAGGTTCTATTCAATAAATGAAAAATTCTGCAGTGGAGACGAAATCGATTACAATGCAGTCAAATATAAAGCTGCCACATTTCACGAGGAGGAAAAACAAATGCAGTCTGGATTGATTGCAATAGAGAGCGTTCTTTGAATTATCTCAAGAATTTCGAGATATATAGTAAAAGTACCACACCAGATATAACTGCAATATTAAATTTGAACAAATGGAAACACATTTCTGGAGTTTGTAATGTTCATATTTTTGCCCCGTATAATCTACAGAACGGGGTAAAATCTCTAACTTGAACCATTATTTTTTTCTGTTCTTGTGCAATATCGAATCATATAGGAAAGTTGTCCGAGACTATTTTAAAAAGTACATTTTGGAAACACATTGTATATACTGGAGAGCCATCTTATAACACAGAATTCCAGCACAGTGAATCTCCGACATGATGCAGTACTGTTATGGGACCTTACCCATAATAACATAATGGACTATTCCATACGTAATAGATAATGCGCCTCAAGCGGAAGCAGAGTGTTCACTCTGAAGTCGCAAGACCGGCTGACCGGTTGATCGGTTGAACTCTCTGCCTTCGGGCGGGGAGGAACCCGAACGAGGCTACACCGAAGGGCGGAGTCTCTTTCGGGGAGGTAAACCGACCCTGAACCCGTTTATACGGGTTCAAAGGGCATATATCTCACGTTAAACCGGCCTTGTGCCACATGATGCCCTCGTGGTGGGGGTGACTGAATACTGTTCCGTCTGAAGTCTGAGTTCAGTCTGAATTCTGGAGTGAAATCTGTCAGGAATCAGTCAGACAAGTCAAAGGCAGTCCGAAACAGAGTCGTGTTCAGACAATTACTACTAAACCTGATTGTTCGTACTAACACTTTTCTACCTCTCTGTATATATTCCTGTTTGTAATATATCTGTTGTTATTCCATATCCGCGTTCGAGTTCTTCTATATTGGTTCTACCTTGGACTATCACCGTGGCACAAGGATCCGGACCATAACATGTACCATGAATGTTTGTGTGATTGACTCATGAATATCAGAGATAGACTGGCTGAAAATAAAATAAAAAAGTATCTATCATAAACGGAAAAAAAAAACTTTTTTCAATTCAGGTAAGCCAGTATTTAAAAAAATACTTTATAATTATTTTTGTGCGAGTATAAACGTGCTTATTTTTTTTTTAAATACGGGACTTTGTACACGACATTATCTGAAAATAAGAGTAGTACTTATATCAACTATAAAGACAATGTTCCTAAAATTCAATAAAACATTATATTCCTTAGATTATTTAATTGAATGTTTAAGATTACTGGCTGTCGCCTCTGAGTGTTTACTTCACTGTTCACTTTTATATTTACATACGCTCTATCTCGAATATTGAGCACTTTATCCCATCAAAATAGCACAGCTGAAAACTCTAGTTCTTCATATATATATATATATATATATATATATATATATATATATATATATATGTGTGTGTGTGTGTGTGTGTGTGTGTGTGTGTTTGTGCGCGCGAGCGTGTGAGTGTAAAGACGCTAATGTTATATTTGTCAATTAATTTCTTCAGATATATGCCCGTAGTAAAACATTTCAAAAGCACGTCTATCGAGAGAGTTGACAAAATAATCATAAAAACACTCACCTCTAATGTTAAAGAAGTGCTTTACTGCGATATTTTAAAATAAAAGCAAATAATATATTTTTCAAATAAGGTTAATTAAATTTTAACTCGTTTAATGTTTTTGCTTTTGCAATATGTTTAATCGGAAACCAATTAAGTTGTCCTGAGACAATTATTAATATCGCTAAAATCAGACATTTTTAGCGATTTACAAAGAATTCCAATCAATTTAAATTCTTTTTGAAATACAGCAAATAGTCTCTCCCGTCGGTTTACATATATGAAGATCCGACAACGTCATTCCGTTATTGCGCCCGTGTCGTATGCGACGCATCTGTCCCGCTAGTGACCTGTATTCAAGTCCATGTATTGTACAACAGCGAGGATGTCGGGACATGGATAATTTGGAGATGCTTTTGGCCGTAGTCTTCCGTCTCTTAGCCGGTCAACTCGATAGAGTTCTAATCAACAGTGCCAGAAATATCACCGTTTATTTCTCTCTAGGGAAAGTCGAAGTTAGTATGAGGCAAATGGAAGGCTGATCATTTTTCTTGCATTCATGAAAGTGATTTAATTTAGCGACATAGCGTGTATACAAGCTGTAGAAATAATCTCTTCAGACGAACAATTTTGATGAGTCTATTAGGTATTGTAAAGGAAATTCTGTTTGTTTTCCGCAAGCATATTGCAGATAGAGACTGGGGGGTCACCGTTTGTATTTAAATGCGTCTTGATAAAACCATGAACAAAACTAAGTCTTCTTGACAGGCATGTAGTTGTATGGCCGTTCTAATTATTATTCATGAATTTGTCTCCATCATAAACGCAGTCCCGTAAGAGACGTAAATCCATAAAGTATGCATGGTGAAAAGTATTGAAAGATGAGCGTGAGGAGTAGCGTGTAAATATGAATATATCAACAAATGTCAGAGTTTGTTGGAAATCACTACTCGGAATCATTTGAAACCAGACTTTGTTAAAACAACAAAGCCCAATTTGTAACAATTCTCATCAAGTTCCTTTGCTGCAACGGTGTATATTAAACAAGTATCTTTCATCTACAATATTTGAATTAATTCGAGGAATGTGTAAATTCGATTAAGTACCTCTCCGTACAACCTTTACTTTATCCAATTAAATTTAAAGCCATGCCGTCTCGTCGAAACGAAAAAAAAAAGACCACAATAGGCCCTAATTTGTGACATTTTAAATGTCACGATCAAATAAACGAATCATGTTACGAAGCCATTCTTTCGCGTTAGAAGCGAGAACTTATTTGAAGTTTTTAAGCGAGTGAGGAATACGAATTCATCTATGCAATCGAGTAATTTTTATTTCTTTACTTATTTAATTTATTATTTTTATTTCAAAAAGTGTTTTCTTTATTTTTGCTTTTCTTAGGAAGTAGATTTCCGATAAAATTATAAAACCTATATAATATAATAAACAAAAATCAGTTATAGTAGCGAGAAATCTAAGGTGAATATGTTATCACTGAATGAATTCAGATAAAGTGTCTTTGTTTTTTTTCCTACGCAAATACGTGTGTATGTACGTCTGTACTTGTATGTGCTTGAATATCTCGTTTGAATTTAGTGAAATGTGTAACTACAGGTCTCCAAGATGTTCCTTTTGAATATATTTAACGTTCAACTGTAAAATATAAAGACTTACATATGTATATATACATATGTGTATATTACCGTCATATTTGTAATACCAACATATACATACATTTATAATATAGATAGATAGATAGATAGATAGATATACACAGAGACACAGACATACATAGAAACACAGGCACAGACACACAGATATATATATATATATATATATGTGTGTGTGTGTGTGTGTGTGTGTGTGTGTATGTGTATAACATATTTACAAAGAAAAATCTCAGTCGGGTATAATTGCCTATGATTTTGTTCCATAATTCTTATGCTTATTTTTTTTAGTAATTCAATGATTAGATTTCTCAATAACAGCTTAATTTCAATATACGAAGACATTTATAAATATTTTTTTCATCTCATCTAATCATTAATTTAGATTTTCTTGTTTTTATCGTGTAAGAAATCATTAATTTGCGCAATTTATTGTCTACGTGAAATTACAAGTGCTTATTAGGATTTGTCGACGTATTTCAGAATTTTTTACTAAGACAATGACAGGTGACAGAGGGTTTCATGTATTTTTTTCAACAAAGATTTGATGGTCCCTTATTTTGTCAAATGACTACTACAATTCTCTGTCGCAGACTATTCATCATATATCTATCTAGGTATCTATCGCAGCCTGTTCATTTCCTACGTTCATTCTTTCATTTTTCCCTTTCTTTCTTTCTTTCTTTCTTTCTTTCTTTCTTTCTTTCTTTCTTTCTTTCTGTCTACCTATCGTAAACATTTAATTTCTATTAATCTATCTAGCTATCGATCGATCGATGATTTTTCTTTCTTTCTAACATTTTCTCTATCTGTAGACACACGCACACACACACACGCACACACACACACACACATATATATATATAAATATATATCAGCCTGTTCATAATTATCTGTCTCATTCAGTTTTTATATATTTTTGTCTGTCCTTTTTATCTCTCTCTCTCTCTCTCTCTCTCTCTCTCTCTATATATATATATATATATATATATATATATATGGCAGCGTGTTCCTTTATTTCAATGTATTTTTCTATCTAAGGCATAGAATGGTCTCAAGGTAACTTAAAACCAGGTATCATGTGTGCAGAATCGCGATATACACAATTTTAAATAGCAATTTGCGGAAATTAACTCATACAAACTGTATATTTTCATTTGATAACCGTCCGCTATACTCTCGAAACGGCATCTTGCTTCTTCCTGTTTGGCCTTATGTCAACAATAGAATTTTTCAACCCGTTTTAATACATAAAACTTGAAGATTGCTGGTGTAATAGTCATTCACGAGTTACATGAACCATGTACGGTGGAAATGATTTCTCTTGGATCGCCTTCATCCTAACGAGGGAAACCATTTGATTCAGAACTTTAAGCACTCTACATCATGGTGGAATCGATGCAGAAGCCTTCTATTAGGAGTTCAGGAATTCGGCTAGTTGCATATGGCTCCCGTTGCACAAAACTGCTACAGGGTCATATCCGCTGTATGGGGGTTTCCGTTGCGTCTGCATAGAGGAACACTTCAGTTTCCTCATTATGGCTCTACACTGATATCTCCTCAAAGGAAAACCTTAAACTGCAGTGAAAATTATTTAATTTTATGTATAATTATCCATATATTATATCACTCACACACTCACACAAACACACGCACACACACACACACACAAACACACACACACACACACACATATATATATATATGTTTGTGTCGAACATGTTTCATTTAATAATATAGACATATGTCTATTTATTTTTATAATGATTTTTTCATTTCTCTAATTATATTATTGATGTTAAGATGACATTCATCGGAAGGCGCCGATCTTGGATGATCTTAGATTACATCGAAATTACTTGGTTAGGAAAA
>CAHIKZ030005449.1:1287500-1390000 GCA_903632075.3 Acanthosepion pharaonis
TTGGATTTTACTGTTTATTATTATATTATTAGCATCCACTTGGATTACATGCCAATAAATTTGTTACCTTATATATATATATATATATATATATATATATATATATAGAGAGAGAGAGAGAGAGAGAGAGAGAGAGAGAGAGTGCCAGAGAGAGAATATTGAACCTAAAATAAGTGAATTCTCTACAGGCATGGAACGTACTTTGTTTACTACGTAATTTAAAACAGTTCAACATTCATCATATTTTAATTCTTCAAAATATTTTCCTTTTTTTATTCATTTAAATACTGCTCTACAGCTTGGAAATCGAACAAATCATCTGAAAAATTTACCAGTCAGAAATATCATTTAATTCTTGTAAGTATGACATAGTCAGACGGAAGAAGATTTCGTGATGATATTATATGGTGACATTATTGCCTTTCTTTGAGTGTAATGATTAAAACGCGCGTGTGCGCGCGTGCGCGCGCGCACACACACACACACACATATATAAATATATATAGCAACAGAGAGAGAAATGTGGAGCGAATTGAAGTTGAGAAAGTGACACAGCGATAGATCTGTTTTGTTGGTGTTCCTTTACCTCTTTATTTATATACATGGACAGACATGTTTTGAAACAACCAGCAATTGTTCTTTTGATCTTCCGTATACTCTAAATTATGGCCCCTGTTTTATAAGGCGTAACAATATCTTATCGATGGACATTACTGTTTTTCTTTTGATTCGTTATTTTTTAAATTATATCAATTATATCATGAAAAAATATTTTTAAAGGAATATATTTATTTACTGACAAAATATTTAATTTTTGACCACTTATTCTGATGGAAAATCTGCTTTCTTTAGGACGTATTATGTATTTCTAACTGCCCCACCTCTTCTGATTTGATTCATAAAATTAACAAGTCTCTTTCTAGAGTTTTAATTAAATCTTCAAAGACCATCTTCATTTAATTAAGTTGAAAGTTTCACTCCGAATCAGCCAGTCCTTTTTCAAAATTGTACGAATTGAAAAGGCCAAAGGAAAGAGATGATTAATATAATTACATTTGACACAGTTTTAAATTTGCTGATATTTCGATGAAAGCGGTAAGGTCACGTCAAATTGCAACCGCTCAAGATTTGGAAGATGCTCTGAGTCTTTTTAAATGTATTATATTGTAAAGAACCAGATGAAAATTCATAACATGGCGTTTATGGAAAATGGACAATATCTTCTATACACGCGTATACACATGTAATGATATATTTCAGGATAAATTTTGCTACCAAAATTATGGGACATTTTCATTTGTGCATTAATTAAATGAAAATTGGATTGATTAAGTTTCGTATTAATACGCTTGGTGAAAAGAAACTGTATTAATGCCCTGGAAAGTGTCTTTAATTGAAATGATAGGAACTAATTTTTAACGAAAAGTATTTCTCACAAACATTATCTCAGTTGGCATGACCACTACGCTAAATGAACTTCAGAGTGGACGGTAAAATCGACGTACATGAAGATGTTATTGGATCAACGACGAACTTTTAGAGAAAATGGAAACAAGATGGACACTGATATATAACATCAGAAAAAGACTGTCTAATTTTTTAGGACACTTAATGAGGAAAGAAGATTTGACACAGACATGACAAATGGAAAGCTAGTGGAACAGGGAAAAACATTGCAGAAGCTACCTAACGAACTATTATGGAGTATTGGCAGAGCAGAGATTAGGAATGAAAGCACAATCACACTGTATTAAGGGCTACAAATGACAGAGAAATACGGCGACAAATGATCAGCCTAGTTCTGACTGGACACGGCACATAGAAAAAGAAAGAGATTAGATAAATTATGGTTTATTTTGTTTTCATTAACAAATAACTTTCTAATTGTTTTACTAGATTTTCTTATTACAGAAACTCTTTTATGTTAATTGTTGTTTTGGTATATTTGTACATATTTGTAATATTGTATTATTATTAAATAATTTTTTGGAATATTTTTCATTTTGGCATTCTTATCAATGGGAGGTATAACAGCCCGTCTGCTTGAAGCAGTAATGTAAAAAGCTTTATATTTATTTAGATATTTCGGTATCTATAAGTGTGTACGTTGTACAGTTATTTCGCTGTCTGTTCCTAATACATCAGTGATTATTACTTTGTTGATCGTTTGTTGATATACGTATAATATTCCTTGTCGGTCTTTATCTTTTTGAGTATTATTATTTCTTTTTAAACCCATTCACTGATATCTCCCTGGCGATACACTAAAATTCATTGATTTGCCGACATATTAAATACCGGCAGCAGTTTGGTTTACCATCAGTATCACCTCTTACATACGTATTTAACATTGGTATAGCTTCTTATATATGTTATATCTACGCTTGGTGATACTTGTTATATACATTTATTTTACCATTGGTAAAATATATACGTTTTGTTTTTTGTTTTTTACTATTGGTATCAGCTCTTATATACGTCTTTTTACCATTGTATCTCCTCTCAGACGCGTCTCTTTGTCATTGGTAACGCTTCTTGTACGCATTATTTTACGATTGATGTCGACTCAGGAATAAGGTTTGCTTAAATTGTCATCCCTCTTCTATATACATCTGTATCAACTCTTATATAAGTTGTTCTACCATTAGAATAAACACTTATATACTTTGTTTTACCATTGGTATCACAACGTATATACGTTTTGTTTCCCATTGGTATTGCGCCTGATATATGCCTATCTGCCATTGGTATCTCTTCTTATATACGTCTTTTTACCATTGGTATATTCGTATATGTAATTATATATTATTATATCTTTATATATTGACATGTGTGTACGTACTTTAAGAATGGATTTACTTAATAGATCATCTGTTGAAAATTAGCTGATCTTATTTTGTTATTAATTCCCAAAGTTAATGTAAAACAGATGATGAATATATCGTATTTCTTTCCTAATTCTTTTTCTTCTATTAATGGCTTGAAAACATTCAGCATTTAAGAAAAACATATAAGTTCTTACTCCATTTACCTTTAATTCTGACCATATTCATGTATGCATCAGTTCCCGAATGAATTAATTATCCCAGAATCAAGATGAACATGCATCCATTAATGAATATTCTTTTTTTAACTCAGGATTCAAAAGAAGACTGTCAGAAAGCGAAAAAGACAAAGCTATAACGACATTCCACCCACTTGCATAAATAACCAGTTTCTATTGCGATAATTTCGCGCTCGGGTAAGTTACATTCGCTTAGTGAAAACCATACGTAGCGATACAAAACAATATCAGGCAAAAGTAGAATCTTTACACGACAAAGTCGAGAAAAAATACAGAAAATGTTTCCTTGGAAAAAGCATTGATTGAACAACAAAACGAAAACAAAACTCTGTGATCGAACTAAATAATAAAATGGCGAATCTTTTAGAAGCATGACATTCCAAGCGTTAGTTAATGAGTACTGTTGAATAAGAGATTCAACAAGAGAAAAATATCAGATACCGAAGAATTGTCATGGTTCCCTAAGTATATTTGCATTGAAAAAGAAATATCGACAAGTACAGGAATTATTAATTACCTCTTGCAGCGTTCAGATTTAACAATTAAAGCAGTGAGGCTGTTTAGAATTTAATGAAATGCTTCGTTGAGAATAAATTAAACAGAAAGCTTTATCATTGAGCACATGTAGTGTAAAAAATTTAAACCAACACAAAACACGCGATAAGTTCCCTTTTAAATACATACTTATTATACGATAATGACTTTTCATGCTATAGTAATTATATTATATATCCTTTTTCACATGGAACCAAGAACTATCAGATCTCCTTTATATATCTACACGCCACTCATTATTTTATTACTAAATTTTACGAGGCTCGAGAGCCAATAGAAAACTACAGATAATATTAAAAGTTCTGAAATGGTTCTGATTTAAGACAAAAGGAAGTAATTGACATTATGTGAAAGCTGAAGCAATAAATACTATATATAAGACGAGACTAACACGCTCATCATGATAATCTCGACCTGACCACCAAAACTTTATAGAATGTATTATAATTTATTTTTCGTTGGAATATACTTCGAATTAAGAACAAAGATGTATGACAAAGCGGAAATGTTTGTCTTGTGATGCGTTATTTTTTTCTTTTACGATTTCGTCGGACTAAGTTTATATTTACGATAACGTAACTACTCCTGCGCAAGAACGAAAAGAAGAAGTTGAGAATTTTAAATGTAAATATATGTCGGTGTGTTTGTGTGTTTTTTTTTTTTTTTTTTGGTGGGGGGTAAATAATCTAGCTGATTTCTTTTAAATTATTTTTCTTTTAGTTCATGTTTCCATGATTTTTGTTTTTAAATACCCCACATGGTAATAATAAAAGATAAGCTAAGAATTGTGGAACGTTAGAACAACGTGGATTTAATATAGATAATATAGCTATTAAATCACATTCTCAATATTTTTGCCTCAGTAAATTGTTTTCTCTTTTAATTAGATAAGCAATTTTTTTTGTTCATATAATCGTTTATTTAAATCCCTTGAGCCTTTTCCGAAGTATTCCTTGTGGCAACTATTACATTCAATAGAGTATATTCCTATTTCAAATTTTAGCTTATGAATTTGTTTTGTATTCATTAATTTATATTTCTATTGTTTTCTATGTCGTTGTGAGAAATTTTACGTTGAGTTTATATAAATTCCTGTAAAGAATGAGATATTGAAATTACTTGCGGGTAGAATATGAAGAAATACATCAAACTCAGCAATCGTTTACATGATAGATCCACGATAGATACGATAGATTTTGTAACAAAAATGTTTCTATACATACTTTGATTTAAGTAACTGCTTAAAACTCGGATATTGAAACTATTTAACTTATTAGACGTGTAGATTTTATAGAAATGGTTAGCTAGAATTTGAAATCTCTCTATCCTATATTGCCATTATCAAGCAAGGTAGATTAGACAAAAAAATGCTTGAAATTCTAATGAAAATTTACGCAATATGGGTTAAATTGCTTAGTATATTTATTATTGAATTATGATAAAACAATTCAGAAAAATATTTCCTTCTCACCCAAAATTAAATCGTTTTGAATAGACACACAATCTTTAATTTTTAGGCGATTCTTCGAAATAATACCAGAATAGCAAAAATGGTTAGCAAATGAAGTTTATCCCCGTTTACTTTTTAATATTTTGGCTGGGTTCCAAGAACACCAGTGGACGGTACTGATCATAATTCTTCTTTTGCCGTGACATTACGCTGTCTTTATCCACTTGCATGTCTTGGAGTTCCTAATGTGTGTTCATCTAATGATGTGGAAGTATTTCTAATTTGGCGTTTGCAAAAATTATATCCAATTTTCTCGGACGGTATCAAAAATAATATTCGTTTTTTTTTGTTTTTTTTAATTTCACTCATACAAAATATTTCACCCTATGAATTTCAGATACCTCGTTACATCACGCACACGCTCATGTACAACCACAAACAAAAACTTAAAATAAGAACAGTTGATGAATATTGATTTGACATGTTTCACTGGTGAGAAGAAGTAATTCATAGACAAGATAAGAATGGAAATCAATAAGAAAAATATGTATTAATATAAGTAGATATAAAGTTTGATCGTCATTAATAGCAATAGACGTATGTGTGAGCATCGAATTAACGACGTAAGAATTTAAGCAAGCGTCTACATATAGGAAGCTTGATAGTGTCGAAACGGACGACGGTGAATATGGCACAGAAATACGAAAGCGGATTCGAATAGCGAATAAAACATTCTAAATAAAACAAAAGTTAAGAGATAAGAAGATTTCGTCAAATATAAAGAAAAGTGTCTAACTGGTAAGTAATACTATTTCCATTATTCGGACTATCAACCTCATCTTTGTTGCCGTATTTATCACAATGTTTCGGCCGTTGTACGCTCCAGCCTTCTTCAGGTGTTTGGAACGTCGAAATGTACCCTTTATTTCGCTCGCTGTGGTAGACTGTTCTATTTCCACGTGCCATGACTAATGGATGTCAGTTATCAGTTAACACCTGTTAAATCACCTCTCCAAGTTCTCCACTGCCTTAACCAGGTAATGAACTCGCAAATCTTTGGGCTCTGTTACGGGAACTAACCAACGTATTTATACATTGTACCATGTTTCCCGAAAAAGGCCGGGGCGTACAACGGCCGAAAAGTTGTGATAAACGTGGTAACAAGGATGAGTACAATAGTCCGAATAATATAAGTAGTGTACATGATACCTCATCTCAGAAATATAGACAGATACTGGTAGGTAATATCTATTCTCTTCTATGGAATTAGACGTTGGACAATTTCCGCTCAGCTGAAATAATGACTCCATGCAACGGAGATAGTCTATGGAAATATGAATAGATTCTGTGCATATTACACATGAGCCATGATGTAATCGTAAGAAAATGGGATCTAAATAGAGATTTATATATAAAATCAGAAAAAGCAGGCGACCATTTGTGGACAAATCTTAAGAAAGGAATGCTTGCAGAGAATTACCATCCACAGATCATACTAATAATCATAAGGAAATAGCAAGTAATTTACCTAAATATTTTGTGGAAAGAAAGAACTTGGACCGCGATGAATGATAAATGGCCAGTGACGTCGTCCCCCGGTCGCAGCGCAGACTGTGACGTTCTATCCTGATCTACCACGGCGCCAGTTGTGACGTCCCCAAACAGCACCAATTGTGACGTCCTCGCCGCGGCGCCAGCTGTTCCTTCCTCGCTGCTCCGTTCAGGTGTCGCTGCTCCAAACGTGACGTCCGCCTGTCGCGTCAGTCGTGTTGTCTCGTCCTGTGACGACCAACTGGCTTGGTATCGGTCGCGGCACCCAAATGTGACGTTCTAACCTTTTGGTGATTCGGGTGGGAATCTGGTTAGATTTGATATCAGCCTCGTCGTTCCCAACTCGCTTCCAACGCCTGGTTACCAAGGTAACTGCATTGATCTCCAGTCTGCCTACCCACGCTGTGAATTGATCTTAGACAGACGAGATCAAACAGTGGTTGGGGCCGTAATGCAAACTGAGTTCAACGGGGTGATACTACACAAATATGCAAAAGAAAATAAAATGAAAACTCTCAAAAGTTCAAAGTATCAAAGAAAAAGGTAACAAACTTTATGTCTAGTTGTTCGATACATAGGACTGTATCTATCTCCCGACACGTTCTGTGGATTGTGACACGTCGTTTTCCGTTAGGCAAGTTTTTAACGCTTCAAGTTGTTTGCTCTCTAAGAAATTGGAGTTTCGGTGTGTCTTTGGACGAAAGTCGAAAAAAAACTTATTTCGGTGGTCTGGTAATAAGTCGCTCTTCAAAATAATTGTTCTTGGGTTGAAGAGGAATCCGGAATTTTGCGTGAATCTTGGTCAGCTATCTTCGAGGCGGCTTCAACTCTGGAAACTCAACTCTTCGCTGGAGCCCGAAGTCTCTGATTTCTGCCTGTTGGGGCCTCGCTTTTATTGACGCCGACCAAAACCGGGTGGGTCTGTCGGCGTCGGGGGGAGTCCTCGATAATTCTAAATACATATCCACCTCTTTTATTTCTGGTTAGGGATTTTCCACTCTTTTCCATTTTTGGGAAACTTTCCTTACTCCCACTTCCTCACCATACTTCCGAGGGCATGAACTGCCCTCCCCACTTCTTCGTAGCAGCTTCTCATACTTATACTCTGGATGAGGCGTCGATAGCCTCCTTCGTGCGTCACCACTCGACCAATGAGGTCTTAGTCGGGTATCTTTCCTCCTCCTTCGTGCGTAACGTGAACGCCACTTGACCAATGATGTCTTAGTCGGGCGTGAACAATCCGCGGCTTTGTTTCGGGGGAAAAAATATATATATATCTTGCTTAACTAAAAAAAAATATCTCTTCTCTTTCCCTTTTCTTCCGCTTTAATCGCCGTTATCATTTTTCTAGCCGCAAACGGACAATATGACAACTCTTGTTCTACACTTGGTTTTTGTCAGGTATTTTATCGCTAATTATCAAAATAGGTGGTCTTCTTAACACGGCCTCAAAAAAAGACATATCTCTAAAGTTTCAGTCAGTCTGTCGCCTCCAAGGAAGAAGAAAAAACACTTCTGGGTCCCCATTCATTTTCCTTCGGTACATATTTCTGATAACATAATTTTATTATAGCAGGCCAAAGTTGTTTCGTCGAAAAAAAATCGGTCAGCGGACACGGTTTGTGTGGCTTTTAATTTTTCATATCTACCCAAAGTCCTGTAGTTACCCCTGTGTTTTGTCAATTATCAAAATTAACGTTTTCAATTGAATTTTTCCCTGGCCAGCAGACCAGCCGTTTTGTTTACGTACTCCTAGATAACACAGCCGTTATCAAAACACATCTGTTTCTTTCTTTCTTTCCCTTTCTTCTTACCCAGAATTTCCCTGTCATTGTAATGACACCCTTTCGTCATGGTTACTTATCAATATATTCATTGTCTCTTAGCCGTGTGTGTGTTCTGCTGATCACCCACGATTCGTCTCGCCTTTCTTTCTGCCTTCTTTTTTTTCTTTTCCTTTCTCTGCCTCGTGAATGGTGCCACAGGCCAAACACTGCTTACATATACAAATATGAGGAAGCTGTGGAGAACCGTTATCGTGACGTCATGAAAGTAAACAGCATGTACAGAAAAATGAAGATGGAGAGAGTGACGGTAAAATTGTCGGAGAATCTGACGGAATAATGGCAAATATACAAGACAGTTTGATGACGCCCGAAAATCTCCAATCAATTTAATTCACTCCAAATGTTCTTATATATGTCTGCTTGATGCTCATTCATCTTTACCTTATCTTTTAATTCATGCCGCCGGATTTTAAGCGAATATTATTAAAGTAAAATATGATCTGTCCGAAATACTTGGGACAATGAAAATTATGGAAAATAGTTGTGCTTATGTAAAACGGTCTGCAATTAAGTAATTAAATTTTCCTTGTCTGACATATTTAATATATATGCATATATATAAAGTGTTCCATAGACAGGCTGTTTCTAGCTCTTCAGTGTGGCTAGACGTCCGATGGTTTCAGCCGGGAGAAGAAATCGACCGATTTGGTATCAGTAACAGATCCTACCCCTTAGGTGTCGGCGCACAGCAGAGAGAAAGTAAGTTTTAACGTTTCTATACGAAATACGCGAATAGCCAGGAGAGCTCAATTCGTACTTGGAGAGCAATGCATTAATAGCAGCATCCGTCACTGTTTTAAAAATTACCGTTTTGTCCAGAGAGCTCTATCGAGTATCAGAGAACATATATATAGTAATCCACAGAGAGACTGTTTCGCTGTATCACAGCTCTTCTGTGTGACTAAGCGTCCAAGTGCATCAAGCCGAGATCAAAACACGACGGATTTGGCATCAGTCAGAGTTCCTACACCTAAGCTGTAAATATATATATATATATATATATATATATATATATATATATATATATATATATATATATATATACGTATGAAAGCAGGTCATTATTTAAAGAAGTGCGTAGGTACAAATGAAATGATTTAAAACTGACAAAGTGTTTGATTTTAATGAAGTAAAATTTAAATGTTTGCGGGCGTTATTCTCTCTTCTCTCCTCCCTTTCTTCAAAACGTTCTTTCTTCTTTTCTTGATATGTATTCTTTTCGTCGTAGCCAAGACGGAATGGTCTTTATTTATGGGAGATAATGGGATGGCGCAAGAGGCTATCTCAATAACTTACGAAATAACAGATGCACAAAATCATTTTATTATGTTAATTTTGTCAAACCAAACACTGAACGTAAATAAAGCCATGCCTCTGTTTAAAAAGCACAGATTGACATAAAAAAATGAAAACATAAAAAATGAAACGGTGTAGTTCGACGCTGCGTGAATAGTTAAGCCATAACAGAAAATAAAAATATCTTAGTACATGACGGCGAAAATAACAAATGATTTGACGAGAACGCTTGGATCAGAAGAAAGAAAAATCATAGAAAGTATCTACAGCATTAATTTCGTATTATTTAAGGTAATGATAATATTACATGTTACATTATAAGGAGAGAATCGGCATTTCTGACTGCGCAGACCGTATTATTTTTTAATCATTTGACCCCAAGCAACGTGATAATACGATTAAGAAGCAAGGGGCTATTGTGAGTGACAAAGAAAAATATATTATAAGAAAATGAAAATCCAATCCTAAACTATAATCAAAGGATAAACCACTATTCCTGTTCAAAAGACCGCGGGAAATGTAAAACGGAAGATAGACAAACATATCGCTATAATATTCAATATTTTCACCGCAAAACGCTTGTCATCTGATATATATATATATATATATATATATATATATAAAGTCGTCCACATACAAGACTGTTCCGCTGTGTCCTAGCTCATCATTGTGGCTAGACATCCGATTGCTTCAAACCGGGAACGAATCAGACAGAGATTCTAAGCTATCGGTGCACGTCGGAGAAAAGGGAATTTTAACGTACTATATACGTGATGTATACAAACGCTCCTAGACAATGTCGCTCAATTCATAACTTACGAGCGATGCGTTAATAAAAGTAGCGGCCATATTTTTTTTTTAAATTAACCGTTCTCCATAGTGCTCAATCATCAAACGAGTGTATATATATATATATATATATATATATATATATATATATATATATATATCAGGTCATCCCATAAGTTCTGTCCGAATTTTGAATTGAGATGACAAGTGAGAGAATGATATATTTAATTACAGATTCAATCAACAATGTATTTTCACTGATTATCTATGAACTCGTTCCATCTATTAACAAGCTTACTAATTCCATTACTTTAAAAAATTTTTGGCTTTGATTCGAAGAACTCACAAATGTCAGTTTTAACCTCTTCCTGTGTTACCAAAGCTGTTTC
Organism: Acanthosepion pharaonis; assembly: GCA_903632075.3. Lineage (NCBI taxonomy): Eukaryota > Metazoa > Mollusca > Cephalopoda > Sepiida > Sepiidae > Acanthosepion > Acanthosepion pharaonis. Next base: position 1,298,442 of record CAHIKZ030005449.1, read on the forward strand.
TTCCAAATGATTCTCTAAGCTACGAAACAAATGGTAGTCTGAAGGAGCAAGATCGCGAGAATAAGGTGGATGAGGAATTTTCTCCCAACCAAGTTCTTCGATGTTTTGTGATGTGATTCTTGCTGTGTGGGGTCGCGCATTGTCCTGATGAAACATCACCCCTTTTCGATTCACTAGAGCAGGTCCTTTTTTCTTCAAAGCTTGGTTGAAACGCTCTTATTGCTGACAGTATACTTGAGCATTAATTAGGTGGTAAGAATTCAAAGTTCCATGGTGATCCCACCAGATTGAAAAAAGAACATTTTGCCCATGAAGTTCCCTTCTCGGCTGTGGCTGGGGTTCTTCACCTTTACCAAGCCACTGTCTACGACGCTTAACATTTCGATAAAAGATCCATTTTTTGTCTCCAGTCACAAGTCTATCCAAAAGAAGTGAAAAAATTTAAAGAGAAAAGAGAGAAATGCAGATGTCACCTCGGGGTTTGAGGTTGTTTTCAGACAATTTATGAGGCACACATTTCCCAAGTTTAGGAACTTTTCCAAGTTGTTAAAGATGACGATGAAAGTTGTATGGTTTGAACTGAGAACCACTGCCAATTCCTCAAGTAATAAAGCAGGATTATCTTCAAATGCTGCTTCAAGAAACTTTTCATCAAACTCAACTGGACGTCCGGTTCGATCTTCCTCTTCAAGGGTGAAATCTCCACCTCTGAATTTTGCAAGCCATCTTCTGCAGGTTCTTTCATTCACGCATTCCTCTCCATAAACTGAGTGAATGTTTCTAGCCGCTTCGGCTGCTGAGTTTCCTTTCTTGAACTCATAAAGCATTATGTGCCTCAAATGATTCTTGGGTACTTCCATGTTAGCGGGGTTTTAATCAAACAAAATTTAATTTTATTGTTCTCTGAAATAAAATTTAATCAGTTTAAATGCATCTAAACATACAATTTATGTCCAGCTCCATTAGACATTATAAAATACTCTTTAAATTTCGTTCATTTTAACAAAAAGTTAAAATTAGGACAGAACTCATGGGATTACCTGATATATATATATATATATATATATATATATATATATATATATATATATATATATATACAGAGGTCAAGATCATGCTTAACTAACCATTTCGTCTGGGACTTTATCTCAATATCTATTGTGTGCTTACGTAATCTTTATGCTTATATTAAATTTAACATATAAATTTGCTTAAATTGAATTAAAGTATCAAGACCTGTTTCATCACCAAGCGAAAATTTAGGAATCTAAATTTTCCTATGTTTTCGCTTGAAGATGAAACAGGCCTTGATACTTTGATTCATTTTAATATTAATAATTATATTTATATATTTTATTTTTGAAACATGAGAACTCTTATGTAGCTAAGGAATAATATTTTTGAAAAATAATTATATATATATATATATATATATATATATATATATATATATATATATATATATATATATATTACAATATGACAAAAGAATGCTTTAATAAATTTCAACCTGTAGTTATTTTTTTTTTCTACTGTAATTAGATTTTTCAAGTTCAGATATTTCTTGTAATGATGGGGGTTTCCATCCTAACCTTTGATTTGAAGCCGTGTAGAACGTCAGATTCCTGGTTTCGTCTTTATTTATCGATTTATATGTAATATTTATTTCCGTTGTTGCTTTTCTTGAAATATCTCAATGACGTGGTTTCTGTGACTTAGTACAGTCCTTTGTTTGCTATTCTGAACAGCCATTCTACAAGCGTTCGAAGATGGCTGGTCTCCACCAAAACCTACAAGAATCAAACGATCAGTGTTATTTTAAACCATTGATATTAAAAGGTGGAAGTGAATAGCTGACTGTTCAGCTAATTCTGAACATGTCTGACGATATCCATTGCCTATATATGAATATATCTATCTAACTCATTTTTTTCAGGTTAGTGTTTTGGTTTACGAGCAATTTCCTTTCTATAGCCTAGCCTATTCTTTCTTTAACTTCCTTATCTCCTATACTAAATGTGTCATATCTAATCCATCTACCGAGCTATTTGAATTGGTTAGAACTTAGTAAATACAAATTAGTACCTCCAAAACATTTGATACCTTTTGGAGGCATTGGTACCTCCAAACATTCTGACATTGCGAAAAATTATTCTGGTTTATTAAAAAAACTAACCAATAAATCAATCCTAATTTTTATTATTTTGCAATCACTACCTTCATTTCAATTCCAGATCGTAGTCTCTGTTTTGGAAATGTTTATCTTGAATACTATCACTTCGAACAAGTGGTAAATGATGTATATATAAAATCATTAAAGACAGTCATGTCGTATTATTCTCACTGAATCTCAAACCAGAGATTCCATTCACTGGTATAGAAATGAATTGTAATGTACCAACCATGATTTATTGGGTTTCTTTCATCAAGGGACCGACTTTATATTCCCAAATACAAACAAATATTTTTTTGTGTCCTTCCTTTAAGCTCTTCACCGCCAATTATTCCGGGAAAATGTTTCATTTTCAGATGAATTATTTTGTTTGTTTTTAATATAGTAACTATGAAAATAAGGAACGTTGAAGTACACGAACACCACTACAATGCGTAGAAAATTGATCAAGCTCAGGCTCACAAGAGCAAAAAAGAATGAAGATCGATGTATGAAAAGATCTGTAGCTGTTTTTTGAACGTTATTTACTAGACGTGTTTATTCGTCCATGCCTGAAAAGCACTTTCTGTAAAAAAAAAAAAAAAAAGACGTATATATACGTCGACGCCGTGAATGGTGTTAAAGATATTTTGATAAATCGGTGTGGTGGGTGCATCAGAAGAAAGAGAAAAGACTCCACATAGAAGTGTCGAGGGATTCAAAACAGACTGTTATTATTATAGATTTAATCTTTTTTTTTTTGACATTCAGGGAGTGGGTTGGGTGAAACATACACCTTTGGTCAGTCACCAAAAACAACAGATTTGGGCAGATATTGGATAGGAAAGGAAAGTATAATTATAAAAGTTGAGAAAATACACACAGATATACATATATATATATATATATATATATATGTATGCATACATATATATATATAATATATCTATACATATATATATATATATATATACATATGCACACACACACACACACATATATATATATATATATATATATATATATATGTATGGTAAATATAACAATCAAGAAGCTGATACAGTGGCTTTAGCTAGGGGTGGCTCCTGATCAAATATGATAGACATTCGTCATCTTTTATATTTAAAAGTATATGTTTGAATAATGATGTGCTGTCCCTTTATATATATATATATATATATATATATATATATATATATATACACTTGAACCTGAATATTATGTAATTTGGGGAGTCTCTTCCGTTATAGCCGTTTGTCCGTTAATTTGAAGCACTTTATGTCGTGGCCTAAAAACCACCCACTGCAGGAAAAAAATGTAAATAAATGTAAATACTGTGTGCATGCGTGTGTATTTTTTATGTTACTACATATTTTTAAATAAAGTTTGAAAGTTTTTAAAGTTTAACAGAACTTACCTATAGATATTGCAGCGTTACTTTAGAGGGGCCTGATAGTAGTAATTACTGGAAGCCAAGGAACTCCTCCGAAGTACTACTGGTGCTTGGAAGTGGTGATGAAAGCGTGCTCGGAGGAGAAAGTTTGTAGTGGTCGTTTACATAAGTCACCTGGTTAGGCTGAAAGAACAAATCCAATTTTAATTGTATCTTACTTTCATACTGTTCGCAAATTAACAGTCCCCATAATGTTCGAAGGTGCTGATAATACGCCTTACTTTCCCGATTCTTAGCCACATCAAAAAAATCAACAGAATCACGCATGTTAAATATTCTCGGTCGTTCACCAATCCCTTTTACCGAATTAAGATAGTGAATGGTGTATCAAAAACAATGCAGTATACTGTATCAAAATCTTTATAAAATATTCGAGAGACGAAGCCACGTGTGTACACGACGAGCGCCCTAGTAGACAACAGCGGTTATTCCCAAAACTACAAAAGTGTGCATGTTGATTGCACCAGTAAACTACGGCGGGCAATATTTATACAAACAGACTAAACTTTCTGCGAATTTCATTCGTTAAATAAAGTCCGTTGTTTCCGGAACCGTTAATTCCAGATCTTTATATATATATATATATATATATATATATATATATATATATATATATAGATAGATAGATAGATAGATATGCATGTGTGTGTGAGTGTATTTAATATATATATATATATATATATATATATATATGCACACACTATTATATAAATATATAAACACACATATATATATATATATTTATATACACACAAATATTTATATATATATACACAAAAATATATATGTATATGTGTACACTAATATATATATATATATATATATATATATATATATATATATATATATATATATATATATACACAAATATATATATATATATATATATATATATATATATATATATATATATACAGACTTTAAGTTACATTTTTCTTCTGGCTTGCGTGTTGTGTGCTCTGAACTAAACTTTCTGTTGGATATTCATGAAAGTCAGTTTGCCTATATTTTTACAACTGAAAAAATGTTTACCACATATTCAGATTTTCGGGGCAGTGAGGAGTATTCGGGAGCAGGGTGTGGTAACAGTAGCAGAAGGAGAATGCAGAGAGGACTTTACATCAATGCCGATAGATTCAAAACGGACGCTAACTATTATTTTTTAATTCTCAATGTTGTCTTCCAATGTGTGGGTAGGATATAATTGGTAGTCACTAAAATAACTACTACTAGAGGCAACATCCAACTAAATCCTAGCTTTATCTACACATCCCACCTATTTCTACATGCTTACTGAAAGCAAAATCCACTTCGCAAAACACTGCTGGCGAGCAAAACAAGAACACGCGTATGATCAACTCTTCTGATCGCCTAGACAGGGAACAAGACGTGTTGATCGGCCAGCAACCATCTATATTGACCAGCTATGTTATGACAGAAATGTATCCCTAATCACCTTCCGTCCTAGATTCAGGACAGTGATGGTTAGCGTGATACACCCATAATTTTCCCAGCTAACTAGACCATATTAAATAAATAATTAATTTTCATACTAATTCTTTCAGAAATATATTCATCACGCAATGTGTAAAACCTAATAATATAATGTCTGGCTGGTCGTTTTCTTGCATGCCCATCTAATGTGTGGGTAGATTAGTCACATTTTAACTGCAATTACAGTGAGCAGAACTTAGTTTTTGTTTCTATGTGATAGCGTATAATTTGGGTTGATTTATCGTTCCCTTCGTATTATATTTATGAGGAAGCTGTTGATTACAGACAGCTTCTTTTTCAGAATGGCCACTTGGATGCTTCTTCAACCACGAAAATTTCAACCATTTCAAATCTAGAGTCAAGCACTATCTATCCATTCAAATATAGAGGAAAAAGACAGTGAATAAACGAAGAAAGAATTAATCTTCAAAATCGACTCTACATCTTTAAATATATTTTATTAGTGAGTGTTTGTTTTCTTTCAAATTGAAATAAACGAATGGTAAATATCCTTGCGAAACAAATTGATACAATATATTTTGTTTCTTTTTCTTTGTAACAGGATCATTTGCGCAGTATAATAGAAGAAACAGAATGTGATCATTTAAGGAGCGTGTTATTTATTTACGTTGTAATATTAATGCGTGTAATTTTTTAGTAGTCAGATTGTCAGTAAACGGGAAGCTGTATTATGACTGTTTCAAGATGTTTAATTTACTTTAAATCTCTAGGCCTTGTAAGAAGTTAATTGAATATGTGAAATGTTGAGTAACAAATTTTATGATTATTTTGAGATTTTAGCTTGTCCTGAACAGTGAACAATCGATCTTGGTCAAATGTTTACGGAAAAACGGGAAACCTGAATTTTAACATCGTTTTTGGTTTTTCAAAGTTTTCAGCTCATTTAAAATTACGTCACTTATTGGTTAATGTATGCGAACATGGAAATTCAAATTGGAAGCCTATGTTTTGCTCAAAAATGAGTTAGTTTTTAGATTTTATGATATTATTTAAATCTATTGAATTTTCCTACAATCTTTTAATGGGGTCCTTGACATGTCTTTTAATATGCACGTTTTTTATTTTCCCTACCAATACGCCATTACAACAATCACCTTAACTAACCCTTTAGATGTAATGGTTTTGTGGTGTTCCTTCATAACTTCAAAAATATTCAAAAAGTTGAATAATTCCAGTACGAATAAACAGTTATGATGAAGTTTCCCGTCAGTTTTAACTTTTTCAAGTTTAGGGTCAAGCAATATCTATCTTTCATATCCACATAATATTCAGCTGTTTTTTTTTTCTCTTCCCTATTACAACAATCGCGTTCAGTAACGCTGTACATTTGCTGGCTCTTGAGCCTTGTAACGAGCGAACGAAATCTTAATGAAAATTGAAAGTACTCTCAAGCTATCGGTCATCTTGATTTCACTCTAGCACCATCAGGAATAGTTTCGTCTAAACAATTTCTCTCACAATGTTTGAGGCAAAAAACTCTTGTTTTGGTTTGAAGGCTTTTCGCAACGGTACTAGGATTTATTAGATGTTCAAGAATTCACCTCATTGAATAACTGCATTAGATGAAATCTGAATCTGGTTTGTATTGTCGGAATGCTAACTGTTGAGATGTTGAGTGCTTCCGCGTGCGTGTATTGAAATAAGGACAAACACATACGTAGGGAAAATACTGGTATATCTGAAGAGGTATTTACAACAGAGAGATTAGTAGTCAAACGAACGCAGGTTAGTCAGTAACAATCAGAAAGAGTATAAAGTCCAACTGTATCTTCCGGTAAAGAGACGGAAGTATGATGGTCACCTGATCTCCCCAGAACTCTATAGAACTGTACTATTAGTAGTAGAGAGATCAGTCCATTCTGTTGAGAAGGTTGGTGTGCCCCAACACTAACACTATAAATCTTCGACAAGAGTGCGGTGCTACGATGAAAATTATTGATATGTCCGTCTATCAACCTTCATACAGAGACAAGGAAAATATAAATATGACTAAGGAAAACTAAACTTCGTAGAGAGTGTACAGATTTCAAACATTTTGATTTCAATTGTTACATTTGTAGACCCACAAGTTGTGTTTCCGCCGCAGAACTTCTGTCGCTACATTTACGGAGAAAGAAGTTGTGTTTCTTATACTGTATTTTATTCGATATATTTACCACGCTGTATTTATTTGCACCATTGGTGGATGCAAAAGTTGGTGTCCTACACCGTGAGTCCTTTCCTACAGATATCGAGCGACATGTTGTGTTTCCAACATTTTATATTATACACAGCATTTGTATTTCCTGCAGCGTAATATCCTTGTTCCATTTGTGGAATCAAAAGTCAAGATTCGTACCCTATATTCACAAAATCATGAAACTTTCCTTCGGGTCTTTAATTTCTGTTAATTCTTATCCTATCTTCCTATATCTTTATTTCTTTTTTATTTGTTTAGAAAGAAATAATGTTTTTTTAAGAATGTTATGTTTGATGCATGCCGGAAGGATTAGTTTACTTCAAGAATGACTTGCCTCGCATCGGCTTTTACCTATCAGACTGTTTAATGATGAGGCATTAGTGACATTGTAAGTGGACACACAGGATATCTCTTAATGGAATGGAGAATAGGGAAATTTAGATTATTGGCTTTCCCTTGAGAGAAGCAGTAAGATATTTAAGCCCTCAGCAAATAAACTTTGAAGCGCTACTTTGGTTTTCTCATCTGCCGTAATAATCTCAGAACTTCGAGAACACTGTACTGGATTTCAGTTAAATGTATGCCATCCATTTTCTTTCTAGTGAGCGTGTTTCCCCTTTAACGAAAATAAACCAAAAAAACAAAAAAACAAAAAAAAAAAAAAACAATGGTGCAACGTGTCATTTAGAAACGAATTCTTTTCTTTCATCATTTTATCATTTTTCTGCAGGAGTTCTTCGATCATTACATCCCCAAAACCTCCTATCTTTGTAGCACTTTGCAATGTTTATCATTTAATATCTCTCACGAACCCTATTCCGCCGTCCATTTACACACCGATTTTAATCACTATTTCACTTTGGCCGTTTTGCCGTTAAAATGTCCAGTGAATATCAGATTTTGCAACTTCTTTTAGCTTACAGTGTATCCCTGAAATTTAATCAATTTTCGCTTTTAATTAACAGTGCCTATTTTGTTCCTATTTTTATTAAAAATCTTTGTTGCTCATATGCCAAAAGCATTAGTCGAAAATTATTTTACTAGATGCAATACTTGACGTATTTTGAAGTCAAGCGAAGTATGTGGTGTTATCCTTCATTTTTTTCCATACCAGTCTTATTCAAAACGGCTGTCATCTAGACAAATGAGGAAAGCAAATAGCATTGACAGAAATCTTTTTTTCGGAAGGAGAATTCGCTGCAATCTTGCTGTTGTACTTCTTAGGAAACTGCACTTTCCCGACATTAGTTTTGTCATGGATTCAGTCCATATCCATTCTCACTCATGGGTGATTCAATGTTGTACAAATCTTACATGAATAATAACCATCAACAAAGGGAAATATGCGTCACCGCCAACCATATTAAAACTCTTTTCCTCCATCAGGAAGTAGTTTAATAAATTAGTTAACATGTACGTTACGCCCTGTCATAACCACCGGTAAATAATAGACAATACTTTTCTGATTGCGAAGAAAAACAAAAGCAAAAATATATAAGAGACACTGTTCGGATTTAATGAGAAAAATAACGTGTACATAAAAAAGACAGAAATAATTCAAGAAAGAATGATTTAAACATAGAGACAACGAAAATGAATAAGTTTTATTCATTTAATGCCTGTTTCATTAAATTGAAAAGATTGTGTAAATTCTGAATATTTTCATTTACCCTATTACTTCTTTAAATAATAAGCTTCATTCATTCAAATGATCGTTAATACAGCATTTTCATAAAATTGTAAGGCTCAAACATTTAAGGATGAAAGCAATAACTTTCACAGCTATTTACAGTCGAACTCACATTGAACTTACCCCGACATTGAATTAAAACTATGATTCATTAGAAAATTAAAATATATAGAATGCGGATAATTGATAGGAGAAAAAATTCATAGATAAGATCGGCATACATTCATGTTACATACATCGTCCTAAATTTTAAATAAACGACGGAAAATGCATATTTCTTAAGAATACATTCACGTAAATTGAACAACTATTGTATACTGCAAACTGATTGGTTACCTGTAAAATGCTTACATTAAAAATATTAACTTGTCGCGAGGAATATCGAAAGAAATCAACTAGAAATGAAATAAACTAGAACTGGAAATTTATGAAGAATTTCGAATAAGAAACGCATGTTATGGCAAAAGAATCGAGAACATTATTATCTAAATTTAAATTAGAGATTCTATCGTCAAATCGATTTCGTTAGGCATAAATAAAATCATACGGTTTCCACCAGAAAAAGCTAATAATTAAAGAGGACTGTATATTTAGCAGTGCTTGCATCTGTATATAACAATCAAATACTGTACAATAATGTCTCATCATAGAGGCATAAATTTATCTATTTTTTCCACATCTATGTGTAAAGTAATAGAGTAAACTAGGCTGTGTAGACATGGAATTCAATCTTGCAAAAAGAAAATTGCAATTTATACAAGCATTTGAATAATTCATATGAAAATACAAGTATAAAACAGAGGATGTTGTGGAGGAATTTCTAATTATGTTTTAAAAATATATCAGTATTAAAAAAAGAAAATACATTTTTCCTGTAATATTGCTAGAATTTTTAAGCCTGAAAAATGATAGGTCCAAAAATCATCATCGCAGAGAGATGTTTTGTGAAGGGGTGTCAGTTGTTTACTGTGCAGTATGATGAAAAACTGGGACAAAAATAAAAACGTACTTTGATCAATCAAAACATATTGAATTAACAATTAAAAAAGGCAAACAAGATACTTAGAAAAAGAAAATTTTTGTTAGAAACTAAGAAAAGAATGCTGAACTACTATGTTATATTAATCCTCTTGCAGGGCAGTGAATGCTGGTAGCCCCACTGACAGAAGAATATTCCGGCAGCTCGAAATAAGACTCTTTCTCTCTTTGACATTTTCACACTGCTTGTTGCTGTATATATATGTCATAGTTTATCCGTGTGAAACAAGATAAATATTTATATAAAATTTTATGTATGAATTAGCGATATAAATGTCTCTTTAAGAACAAATTATGTCTGTCGACTTTTTCTTTCAGTTCTTCTCTTCAGTCAGTGTATTAAGATGTTATATCATGGACATAATAATACCAATAATGGGTTAAATGCAGACTGGGAATATGTTTGTCTTGCTAAGCACCTTCCTTTAACTGATGAAACCAACTTGATATGAACACGCAAGCGAAGAGAATATACCTCTTTTCTTGTATAACAAAGCTATAAATTATTGAACCCGACATGAAAGGAACATGCAAGGAATGGAAATTTTCCTTTCTTACATAGCACACGCATTAATACAATGAACCGGAAATACTTGATCCTGATCTCCATAATAACTCATTGATCAGCGTAAATAGTGCCACCACACAAAACGTATATTCAGAATGCGTTCAAACATGAAATAGACTTGCGTCACTCGGTTTTTAACACCGTCGTAAAAGCTTTCAACTAATTAATTAGCTAGTTTAAAAGGGTTTGTTTATGCATTTCTCTATCTTTGAATCCTACACAGCGTTTGTAGATATGGTAAAAATTCCAAGCTGTGATAATAATTGGATATTTTGCTGCCTTCTAAAACACCTGGCTCCTTTCAAATTAAGCAAATTTGAGTGTTTTGTTACATCATATAATTAAACAATGTTTCAATCACATTTAAACGTTTTTCAGAATTAGAATTTTTTTTAGAGTTACTGTGTTATAAACATGAAATATTCCTATAGCAGTTGGGAAATAAGTATGAATATTTAACGGCTCCCTTGCCGAAGTAAGATCACTCAAGTGATTTGTTAGCCGTCTACTTAGAAACCTTGTCTTGTGATCACTGTATTTGATGTTTTTGCTTAATCCAATAATCGTAATAATATAGCCTGGAATGAATTTCATAAATTATGTTCGTGGTCTGACTTTTTTGCTTTTATGTACAATTCGATATGTGTAATATGTTTTTCGACGAATCTCAAGAATCACATATAAAAAGAAAGATTTAAAATTTCATGTTCGAAATTCTGTGGACAGGTATTGAACTCATAACTCTTTGTATGAAGTCACATTTTCGAATATTCAAACAAAACTTTTATTCTTAGCAGTAGGAATTGAAAAAAACACTTGGAGAATTGAGATTTTAAAGGGAATTAACTGAAACTGATATATTCAAAAAGGCTTGACACATGGTATTAGAATAATTTAATACGATATTCTAAATAAAAGATTGGGTTCGAAATTCAAACGTATATCAATTGAACAAGAACTTAGTGTCCAGCGTTGAAAACGTGAATATGACAATAAAGATGAAGGCAGCAGTCCGAATGATATAAGTAATGTAAATATCATGAAAATGTAAACAGAAAAGTCACAGCGAAGTTACATTATCTTTGGAGAAAAGTGAATGAAGCGAAGATGATATTCGGGAGAGAAAACATTGCCGATGTTTCTTTTGCTTTCATCAAGAATACATAGCAGGAGCACCAGAACAGATGTTAAGAGACAGCAATAGTCAAAGCAAAGACTAATGGTATATATATATATATATATATATATATATATATATATATATATATATATAATATATAATTGAACAATAAAAAAAATATTAAAAAATTAAAATCTTCAGACACACTGGGATGTAGATTAATAGTCTTTCGTTTTTTTTTATTATTATTTCATTTAGATTCCACGACTAGTTTCGGCCAAAATGGCCTTCATCAGAAGAAGAAATATTTCTGTTTGCTGGTAGCAGTAAACTACAGAAATGATGGAGAAATTGAAGTTTTGTCTGTAGTTTTTATTTGTTTTTTTATTTATTTTTTTCTATTATTTTTATATTTTTAACATGAATCTTTTAACATTATTTGAGATAAGAGCTGGATGGATCCATGCTTCTCTGAATTCCCTTGGTCAGTTTGACAGTTTTATTGACCCTGAAGAGGGGATGTGTCTGCTTAGTGTTTGTGTGTGTGTTATTTGGTTCTTAAGGAGTGAGTGAGTATGATATGTGTATGCGCGTGTATTGCTGCGGGTGTGTGTTATCATTTGGCTCATTATGGAGTGAGTAAATATGATGTGTGTAAGTGTGTATATTCGTGTGGGTGTGTGCATAAGTGTGAGGCCTCAACACCTCCGTAAGCATGTCTGTCTTGTGTGGGTGAGAAATGTGGGTAGGTTTTGATTTGTTGAGTTATATATTAGTACTATCTATATTGTTAAATTTATGGTTTAGTCCGGTTGGATAGTGTGTTTTTAGACGTTGTATCCACTTATTTTCACGGAACTCTAAAATCTTTCTAATGTTATCTGCTCTGAACTTTTCTATTCTCTCAATTATAGTGAATTTGGCATGGGTTTTGAAATCGTGTTTTTCCAGGTCGCAAAGTTGTTCTACAGGTAATTGTTTTTCATGGGGAGTCGACTTACTTCGATTGCGATAATTATTAATTCTGTAGTGGAAGGGCCATTCAGATTTTACTACATACTGTCTCTGGCAAAGTGTGCATTCTAGGAGGTAAATTATGTTATATCTATCTATCTATCTATCTATCTATCTATATATATATATATATATATATATATATATATATATATATATATATATATGTGTGTGTGTGTGTGTGTGTGTGTGTGTGTGTGTGTGTGTGTGTGTGTGTGTGTGTGTGTACGCATTGTATACTACTCTTTCATGGTTTTCTTCTTCTGGCCTCATACACATCATTCAACAGTATTTCTTCATTTAAGTGAAAGTTCCACACGAATTCGCCCGTGCAACGTAGATGAATGCAAATGTTTTAGCATTAAGCACAACGCTACAATTACAAATATGTAATTATACTTGACGTATAATAAACTGAAATTTCTTCTCATTCCTTGTTTGAAATTTAGACAACAAATTTCAACGGCGTCATTCGCATATCTACAAATATTTACATAGCCTAAAATGTTCATGTTATCTACCTTTGTTTTGGGTCCATTTCAGTCGATACGTTTACAATTACGTAAGATGAAACAAAAGACACATTCGAACGATTGATTAAACATTATGCCAATTTTTTTTGTATTACAAATATCAACTTAATTTATGAAATATAATTATGATGACAGTTCCACAAATGGCTCCAGGCAAGGTGTAAAAGAGCATAAAGAATTTACAAAAATACGAAACAAAAATATTTTTTCGCATTAAAATAAAACAAAAGCAGAAAGAACTCATCGTACTTTTCTGAATTCCCATTATTTTACCCATTTTCCATTTATTTGATTTCGTTTCCATTACAAAAGATATACCGTTTTTCGAGAACTTGCATTCACAAACTCTTATCATTTTCTCAAAGGTAACTTGTTTAGTGAACGAGTTTTGTTTGAGAAGTTAGGAACAACATTAGAAGAAAATAAATTGATTTTAAGAAATGTAACTTGTAATTTAGAGTAACTCTTTGCATTTCCCGGCACTCAAACAATCTATATATCTATTTACCAAATTAGTTATCTTATTTTAGCTTTCTTACGTAGTTTTACGTTTTGATTTATACTTTATTTGTATTTAAGTCACAATTTCGCCAATGTATATTAAAATACGCAAAAGTAGTATTATGTGAACGGACAAAATTGTGCGCACATTCAGATAGCGAAACGAAAATATATTAATAGCGGAAGAGCAATATACCTCTGACTCCATTCGTTCATATAAATAGAATAATAACTTTAAACAGATTCGGATTGATAATGGAGGATATTTGATAAAATATATATATATATATATATATATATATATTTGTGTGTGTGTGTGTGTGTGTGTTGACGTAAATATTTTACTTTGTTATCTGTGTAAAAAATAAACAAATTTAAACGTGTATATATATTTTTGTATTTACATATTTCTACATACTTTTGAACGTAGCTGAGGGTGCATTTATATGCGTCTTTGTGTTTAATAATATTAATTCTGACGCCTGTACAATGTATGTTTAATAGACTACACATGATATATAATGAATCCTCTTTCCGTCAAAATAGATGTACCGGGAGAATAGTTCTGCAGGCGGGGTTTATACAACCTGGCATTTAAAGTGACACATGCATACGATCATAGGCAAACATATATACGCACTTATATATATATATATATATATATATATATATATATATATATATATATATATATTATATAATTGTGCGTATTTATATATATATATAAAGATTCCATTGATAAGGATTAAGCTTTTTTATTATATATTTCTTGCACTCGTACATATGATTTTATTGGTGAAGTTGTAAACACACACACACAAACAGGGACCCACATATACACACGCATACACACACTGACACACACATACACACACACACACACACACACACATATATATATATATATATATATATGAATATAGATATATATGAATATAGATTTATATGAATATATATATATATATATATATATATATATATATATATTCATTAGAAAATTATTTCAAGAAAATTTAATCAGAGAAAAATCGTTGGTGAAATATTATATATATATATATATATATATATATATATATATATATATATATATATATATATATTCATGGTATAGAGTCATCTCTAGTTGATGTCACATTTTACATTTGTCATTGATTCGACTATATCCTGCATGAACTTCATCGAAATATGTGTGAACGCTTTTCTCATGCCATCCCACAATTCACTCTGATATGTTGGTTTCATCTCCAGGATTTGAATGACCCTTTCTGTCACACCACAAAATATTCTCGGTGGACTGAGGTGTGGACGCTTTAACAGAGAAATCCTATTACTGTTTTATATGAAATATTTTGACACAATTTTATTTTTTCATTTGCGACAATGTGAGCTTTCATACCTGAAATAGTATCCGCTGAATTCGTTAACCTTAGACTTAAATTGAGTCACGTGGTCTGCCGCAACTACAAAGAGCATGCGGCATTCAAATGATATTTCAATTGTAGCAAGGATCAAACTGTATGCCAAGCAAATATTCTTCATGACATTGCACCACCGCAAACACCAGCCCTTTCCGTTGCTACAAGACAGAATGGATCCACATTTTCATATTGCTTACACCTAATTCAATGATTTTTATCGTGATGTCGCAAAAAGAATCAAGAATTGGGTACGATGCTTCACAATGAAAAGCCTACGTTTTTCGTTTTTAGGTAGACCATAATCTTTGGGCATTTTAGTGTGGTGTATTAACTTTGCACGTTATCATACTAATTCGTACTGATAAGAAAATAAAATTACGTCTCTATCGTAAATTTGCTAATAAAGATTATCTCAAAAATTGCTATTCACACTAGAATAGTAAAATAAAACTTCAAAATATTATAATATGTAAAACAACATACAATTTGCAACGCACAAGTTTTAGTCACATTATGCTACCTCACAACGCTATCACTACTAAATTGAACATATTTCGTTTTTACACAGGTTAAAATATTTCATATCTCCTCTTAAAACAGTACGTGACATAATTTTTACTAATATAATAACAAACTAAAAGCTGAAGCAAGAATTTACACAACAGCCACTAATCAGAGCGACAACGGATATATAAGAGTGAATTCGTGGAATTTAAGTAAAATAAGAGATATTTTGCAAAACATCAAGCTAAGTGTTTTAGTCGTAAGGAAACATACAAAATAGTGAATATAAAAAATACCCTTGTGCAAATTAATTGAAACAACCGCTTTAGTTTCCTTTGCTTAAAAATATGGTCTGTTTTAGACCCACTGGAGTGATTGAGTGTAATCCATTTCTATGCTTTCCGAGGATGAGGTCACGTAGTGTGATGTGCAGTAATATGAATCTGTTTTATCAGTGTATGATGAAAATTGGTTGGCGTTGAAGAATATTGCATTATCCGTGATTGCATCAGATTTTTATCACGTTCAATCACTATTGTCTCGACTGTCGATTAGTTCTCCTACGGCCATTAAATAAACTTCACTCAAAAGAAGCGTACAAAAAATGTAACGCTGCCTGAAAACACTGAAAAGACTTACCAGTGAGCAAATGAAACTACTATAGACTGCACAGAAACTTTCCCTATTTATATCCAAAAGAGAATCTGTGGTCAATATGCAAGGAAGAGCTGGAATTGATACACGAAGTATTAAGATGTCCACTGGTTCATGCTGCTTTGGGAAAATAAGAAAACGCAAATACTAATAGATTTATTCGTTTTGTTTCAATTAATCTGCACAAGGGTGTATATTTCTTTAATTAAAATATCAAGTAATTTTACTGAGGCAAAAATATCTAGAAACTTCCTGGTTAATTCGAGTCCAGATTCTTATAAGTTTTCAACTTTCTTATCAACACTTCTGTTACCACATTGCACCATATTTAAAAAAAATAAATCTATAATACACATCGAATATCATATATTAAAAAAATAGGTTCCGACATCTTCAGCGTATCCCTAAGTGGATAATTATAAGCAACGTTTTTGTCTATATCTGTCCACCCACGCTTCGTATATAAAATTCCATCAATAAGTTCTACTTAGCCTTTTAGATGATGAAATTTGTTGCAAACGTACATACATGCATATATATATATATATATATATATATATATATATCACTTCAATACATATCTCCATCTGAAAAGCTATGAAATTACATTTATATATCATTCAATGTTTTTTTTTATTTTTAAATTATCCATATTTTGACATCGACAAGTAGATTATAACACCCTAATCTTTTACGATTTTACGTTATCCAGTCAGATCTATCTATCTATCTATCTATCTATCTATCTATCTATCTATCTATCTATCTGTCGATGTTTCCAGGAGAAAAAATGGAATTACAGTTCGCTGGTGGATCTCGCGCAGTAATGAAATATAGAAGCAGAAATGTAGTTATCAAGACCCTCCCACGTACGGAGGCATATGAATTGCATCTGCTATTGAAAAAGAACGAATGAATATTGTATTGACTCACACAATTCTATGAAAGTCTACTCATAACGCCACATTTTGGCCTTCTCTCTCGTAAGTGTATTAATGTTTGCTTATGTATCATCAAACAACACCAGGAAATTGCATACCACGCTTTGTCTCATGCATTAGAGTTTCAAGCTTTGATGTGCCTGGATTTTTGAATCTGACAGTGATCGGTTCAAAGCCCTACATGTCTGAGGCCAGTATTAATGAAAAATGTCAAAACACATTTGAACGTCAAATAGCAAATGAGAAATTAATTATATATAATCGCCTCTTAAAGAAAGCTCATCTTATATAAGAGCAGAAGGACACTAATCATTTAAGCATCCCATACCATTTTCCGAAACATCTGCTAACAGAATATAGCGTCCGTTCTTACCCTCACCAGACCGGTGTATTGACGATGATGGGGATCAATGCTGATGATATAGATATTCATATTTGAGATAAGAATTATCTGTCGGTAAAGAAATATTGCCATTCTCCTATGGACTCAAGGCTCACAATAAATCTTCTCAAAGCAGAAACTATAATCTGGACTTGCGGTGAAGTAATCATGGCACATCATCAGTCATGTATGTGCCATGCGTGATACATGCTTAGGCGATCATGTAACTTTCGATGCATGACTGACGAGGCAGATCTTTACCCGCAGTAGGTTGCAATTTCTTTCTGCGGTACACCTGTTGCCATCCAAGGCTATAAAACCCGGTCTGTTCTGTTATCTGGAGAAGAGTATCCAAGTTTTCCAAATGGTATTAGAACATAAGTGAATGTAATGGATTCGACTGGAATTCGAACTCAGCTCTCCGATTCCTCAATCCGAGCCGCTATCCTGTACTCCAAATTGTCATACTCAACCCTTAATAAAAAAAATAGTTTTGTCCAAAGACACAAGATGTTAGCTTAAGATATCGAGTAATGATCTTAGGTTTTATAGATAATCATATTTCTTCGAACACGGGAGAATGCCGCTAAAGAATCCCATATATATATATATATATATATATATATATATATATATATATGTATTGTCATCCACAGACAGACTGTTTCGGTTGCCTCGAGCTAGGATTAAACCCCGACTAAATTGTTATCAGTCGGAGATTCTACCAATATGCCATTTGCACACGCAGAGTTGAAGTTGAATTTAAACTTATTTATTTTTAGATAAACAGACAGTGACTGAGAGTATTCGATTCGCTTTACCGAAGTCTCTTGCATTATTAGCCGTAATAGTCACTGTTCACCAACTCCCATTCCCTCCCCAGAGAGCTCAACCAAAATATTTTTTTAAGGAGCATATATACTGACATCCACAGACAGACTGTTCCGCTGTAACACAGCTCATCAGTGTGACTAGTCGTCATGTTGCCTCTAGCTAAGATTGAAACCCAATTAAATTGGTGTCAGTTGGAGATTCTACCACTAAGCCATTAGCACACGGTAGTGACTAAAGTGAGTTTAAGCGCATTTATTTTTAGATAAACACACAGTGATTGAGAGGACTCGATTCACTCCGTATCACCTGAGGACATTCAATAACGACAACAACAAAAATGGATAGATTATGTAAATCATAGATAGAATAATAAATAAAATGTGCGTGTTACATTAGCGTGCATTGAAAAACAACCGTTTTTTTTTTAGTTTCAAGCTGTACTTTTCCGGTATCGTTTGTATGATTGTAACAAACACTCTTGGAAACTTCAGCCCATTTCATGGGCAATTTCCCTGTAGCATCGCGATCGACCTTTTGCCAACTGTTCACCAAAAATAGTTGCCGTTTCAACCGCCTGGGTACAGTTTGGCCACTTGGTCGGTACTAATGGTATCTCTGTCATTAATTTGTTGATCTGATAGAGAAGCAATGTAATTAAGCTCAGTCTATCATCCACTTAATCATAGAATGATAGTTTTTTGCTTGCCACTTTAGTTTGGGAGTCACCAATTTTCTCATGCTGACTGCAGGAGGCACATCCTCATTCCCATCTCCATCTTCCCTGTCCTCCTCACCATTAATGTAGTTTAACAAAACCTCGTCAACAGCAACAGAATATTCTTCCACATCATAAGAAATATCAGTGAATTCTTCCATCTGCTGAATCTCCTCTCTAATGTTTCTTATCAGAGAGAGAACGTTTTCTTTAACAGTCATGTCTGCACGCATACCAAGAATTAGTTGATCTCTGTGGGCCAAACTATGCATTTCTCTGGACAGTCATCTTCACTGGCGTCTTCTCACTATTCAGGTTTTTTTATATATAGAAGGGATTGGTATTCTTTCCGTGGGTAGTGGATTATGTAAGGGTGGATTTTAATGTAGAACCACATTGGAGGACTGAAACTTATAATATTAATGAAGATTCATTTAAGCTGGTGGCTCGATATTGGACAAGCAGGCTGAGGATTCGACGCCATAACATATTCCACGCTGACACGCAGGGAGAACCTGGTTCAGTAGCATCTAAGCCATCATTAACAACACGTGTTATAACTTCTATACTGATATTTCTGATTTCAGGAGAGATCTTTCTCCACTTCTCTATTCAGGACAGGGAAATCAGGGAAACTGAATGAATGGAAGGAAAGAGTTCTCTGTTCAGATAAGGTCTACTTTAACCTCTCTCCAATGGGACCACACCAATGCATTGAACCAATTGGTTTACCATTGACCACGCCAATACACTGAACCAATTGATTTACCATTGACCACCATCATAATGATAGAAAAGCGCAGTGAAAGAAGATAATTTATGTGAAGTTGACAGATGAAATAACAGAGTCGGTGGCCAAGTAACTTTTTAGCATGTTGTATGGCGCCATTTTCTGATCCTATATTCACACTGGTCCCATCGCTATCAACACATGCAATGAGAAGTTGGGTTAGACTTTTCTCCACCAGAAACTCGTGAATAGTTTTGGCAATCTGCTTTCACTGTCCAGGATATTTAGTTGTATGTTTGAGCTATGCATTGCCAGTCTCAACTATGAGGAGATAATGGTCTGGCACCAACATCCTCGAAATCAATTTGTTGGTCTTTTCATTCATTATCATCATCCGGGTAACGGTCATCTTACCATTAAAATACTGTTAGTTCATATTTTCAAAACTATTCATCTGAATGTCTTATGTGGTCCAACAACTTGATTCTTTCATCCTTTTTCATAATGTCATAGTGAGTTACGGCAACAATAGCAATGGCAGCTCCAAAATAATCAATAAACAAGCATCGGTTACAAGTGGCAGCCAATGTGGGAAGTCTTGTCTTGTTCTGGGAGTTACATCTGACTTTGGAGTGGGAACAAAAACAGCATCAATAATGACAGGATGGATATCTTTTGAATCATCTGAATAAGTCTCAACATAAGGAATATATCCAGCTACCAGATCTCTATGTATTTGGTCAAGCTGTTGGCTTTTCCGCATTATTCTTTTCTCTTAGTGACACTCTGTCTCAGATCATCGTCACGTTCTTGTTAATCCCTGCAATTTTTATCTAGCTATCTATTCCTTATCACGCGGGACAAAAAAGAACTGCATTTGGGAAATTTATATCGCAATTACAGGCCAGGTGATATATGTCACATTTTTAACTTCACATCCTTACAGGAGACAGGCGGAATTAAGAACTACATATATCAAACAACTCCTTCATTTCTTCTTGAAATCCATCTTTTTCTCCCATATCCTTGCTCTTATTAACTTCACTTTCTCTACTGTACTTTCATGAATAATTTTCTGGCTAAGAAGCGGAACGTCCTCCAATTGCTTTTCTCATATTTCTGAAAAATCCTTGGCGGCCATATTGATAATCATTGAAGCATCTGCTAACTTTCCAGCAGTTCTTTCATGTCTCGTTTCACGAGGGAACTTTGTCCACTGGAAGAAGACTTGCGGAGTCAAATAATGCATGATCTGTAGTTGCCCTTGTTAATATAGTAGCTATCTCTGGGCACCTCGAGGCGGTGTAACGGTTAGCCAGCTTGTCTCGCTAGAACAATTACGAGAGAGTAGTGAGCTCAAACCTCACTTGGTGCCCCTACTTTCTTCCTTGTGCCATATCTAAGCTACGCCATGAAAATCACTATAGCAACCATCTCAATATGAAATTGATCAGTTAACATGTTAAGAAAGAAAAAAAATGTTAGTGACTGAAAATGAATATAAACATTGCCCATTTGCACAATGTACATTACACTGCACCAACATAACTTTAGATTTCAGTTGCAAATGCTGCAGACTAAGACTCAACCGATCCGATTCAAATTTGTCATGGACTCTTAGATATGTTTAAGGAAAAAAAAACACATTAATTGTGCAGATTTAAGTAAAATCTCACTGCTCCCTAATGTTTCACAGTACTTTAGGCAAAACCTAGGAAGGAATACGTGAAACATCAATATCAGTTAGTGGACTTGAGAAACGAATTTTCCTGAGAAATGTTTTTCTAGAAAGCTTTTTATTTACTTTTATTCGTCTTTAGTAGAAAGCTTTTTATTTACCTCTATTACATGTATTTACCTCTATTATCTATCTATCTATCTATCTATCTATCTATCTATCTATCTATCTATCTATCCCAGCGTTAGCATAAATATCTAATTCTTTAGCTAAAGTAATGAAATATTACTCTTTCTGCATTTTCTATAGAATTCTTTTTTTCCTATTTAATAACACTTTGTCATTAGGTTACTAATTCATCTTTATATATCTATGAATATAAATTTCACTTAACCTTTCTTCTCCAGCGAGCGTTTACATGTATTTGCATAGGCTGGCGCCGCTATGTTAATATTTCATAGGTAAATGGAGCAGTGTTAATGCAACTGAGTTGATGTCAAATAGTTACATCTTTTGCATTATAGCAACGCCAGTAAATTGAGGTAAACTGTGTTGAAAACATTTAGCCGGCAGTGAGTATGCCGGATCATCAAAATTGCTTCACAAAAATGAAGGATCTTTTTACCAGCACCCAGTGTAGTTTGTTTGTTAAATATATATCGTTTATATATATATATATATATATATATATATATATATATATATATATATATATATATATATATATATAGTTCAAAATATTCTTGTCAAAAGATTAGCGACCAAAAATGGTGCTCACTAGCCCCAACGCCCTTAACGCTATTTTAAATTTACAGTGACATTCACTGAAATATATGATTATGATTTCGAATTAATGTTTCTCATAATGTGCATTGACGTGTAATGGATACAACCTCAGAATGAGAAATCGGGGGAACGAGTTCGAATTCCCGTCGAGTTCACTACATTCACTAAATCTATTCCATCCAAATATGGGATAAATACCAGGAATAACTGGATCGCATATCCTGTGGTCTACGGCAGAAAGAATTGGCAAATTATTGCGAGAGAATCTTCGAAGGCCCTCTTCCAAGATGCCATGAGCCAACATGACTATGGTTAAATATTAAACGTAACCCACTTCGGTCGAAATGATAGCTTCAATAAACGACCGGAACCACAGACGTATCTCATGGTCTGCATTGACTTTGGTCATTACGTGGGTAATGTGTGATTTTGCACTCAACAAATCTTCACGCGTAATAGTTATTGGAATTTTGGTCTGCAATTTCAAATGACGACATGTTTAGTATGATGTGATCAAACATCTTGGCCACCATCGAATATTGATTCACAACACGTTTGTGAGCAGATATTTGCTAGAACGGCCTTCCATTTCATTCGATATCTCATCATGTCGACTTGGGATTCAGAATACATCGACTGCAACTCTGCAGAATGATAAGACACCCTCCCTCAATGAGGCTACCTATTTGCCGTGGGTCGTGAACCGTAATGTCTGTGGACATCATCTTGGTGGTTGAGGACTTCATGAGTTATTTACTTCTGATTCACAAACATACAACTTTGGTCTTTATCTGCACTTGACAGACGGTCTTTGTGGCCCGATCCAATCAATCGGCTGGTCATGAGAACCCGTAGCCCCTATGACTATATCGAAGTATGGAGTACCTTATAACTAAGTAGAATACTCCCAATATATACGAAGAATATATATCATCTCTATCCAATGTATAGGCAATAGATGTTGATGATTGAATGTCAATTGGCTTGAAGAGATTGCAAATTAGAAATTGCTGTGAAAATATCAGTTTTTACAATTATTTGGGAAGTGGAACAAATAGTTTAACAGATGCTCAGAGTCACTTTCGAATACGAGTATACTGGTTTATGCAGACATTGCAGGTCAAGGTGATATCTAGTATCAATTCATAAATCTGTTGCCCAACAAATAATTACTGCATTTACTAAATTTTTATAACAACATATGGACAAGTGGAAACATCTCAGATATGTGGAGACAGTCATTCATCATCCCTATTCCAAAACCTGGACCGGATGGCACAGGCCTTGAAATCTACAGACCGTTAGAACTAACGTGCTGCCTATGTACAACTATGCAGATAATGGTCAACAACACTTTGAATTGGTACCTAGAAACTAATGAGGTAATCAGTGACTAACGATGGTCTTTTGGGAAAAAAGTTCTCTGAATGACTTAGTACGCATCAAACCTTTGTAGGGGAAGCCATTATAAAGTAAGAAAGTCTCACGTCATATTTTGTGACTTAGAAAGCCGTATGATACAGCTTAGGTATTTGATATCTTGAAAGATCTCTAAGAACTGAGTCTAAAAAAGGCTAATTCAATTCATAAGGAATGTCCTGAAGGACTAGGGCTTTCAAGTCCACATAGGAAGTACGTTATTGGAATTGCAAGATCAAGAATAAGGGGTTCAACGAGAAACCATTATTTTGGTGATGCTAATTTGTGCAAAAAATAACTGGCAAAGCTCAGGAGTGAGAAGCTCTCTGTATGCCGATGATTTTCTAATTTTGTACAGATCTCGACATATGAATACCACTGAAAGACAATACCAACAATGTTTCAATACAATTACGCAAATAGGCCACTGAAAATTGGTTTACGTTTTCCAAACCGAACACAGGATTCCTACATTTCTGCAAATTTAAGAAAATTGCACAATGACACATGATTAAAGTTAAACGGAGCAGAAATCCTAGTAGTAGAATACAAGTTTCTCGGCATTATCCTTGATGAAAAAAATCTTGTCAGCAATTGAGATTGATATACCGTGAAGCAAACCAGACCAAACCATTATTTGAGATCTATCCAGGTGTGACACATTCTGGTGGTCGCAGCGCCGATATGTGACGTCCTCTGGTCTCGACTCCGATATGAGACACTGCGCTGTCGGCCGGTGGTCAACTCCCAGTTGCGGTGCGAAGCTGTAAGATTTCTTCCACCAGTGTTTTGGGTCGATCTGGTCGTTCCCGGTTCGATACCAGCTTTGTCGTTCCCAGCTCACTCCCAACGTCTGGTTACCGAAGTAACTACTTTGATCTCAAGTCTAACCTCTACCCACGTTGTGACTTTGATCTTAGGTAGACGAAATCGATCAGGCATCGGGGCGCCGTGCAAGCTCATCCGGGCTGAAGGTGATATCGCACAAGCGTAAGTTACAGAAGTAAAAAATCAAGAGGTTCAAATATGTTGAGAAATAACAAATTATCTTTATCCGTCTGTTATATACAGGAGTGTGTTTCTCTCCCAGCCCGTTTCTATGGATTTGTGACACGTTTGCGTTACTTAAACGAGTTTTTGGTATCTTAAGCCGTTCGTCAATATAACTTGCTTTTGGTAGGAATGCGAAGTCGAAAGAACGCGTGGAATCTTTCGGTCAGCTTCTGCGAGGCAACACTCTGACTCTGTCTGGAACTGAACTCCAACTCTAACTGAAACTGCCTTGGGACGTTCGTTTATATGGATATCGACCAAAACCCAGTGAGGGGCCTGAGGTGGTTTGGGTTTGTCGATAATTCTCGATTCCCAAAAAGAATTCCCTTTGTTCTTAGGCAAGGAAAATTAATTACTTCCCATTTTTGAAGATTAATCACTTTCCATTTCTGGGTTTTTTTCCCTCGTCTGTGAGGGAAGTTCGGAGGAGAGTTATCCTCCTGGGCTCTTCCGCTCTCACATTGGTATCTCATACTAATCCCCTAAGTGGATGTTAACAACTTCTCCGCCTTTCTCATACATTCACCTCTGCCTATCACCCATGCTGCCACTTGACCAATGATCTCTCGGCAGTATGTGTGTGGCTAGACTGGCTCTCTTAAAATGATTATCCAGAATATCGTTTACATAATCCTTTTTTTTCCTCCTTTTTTTCCATCGGCCAAAACATTTGCTTTCACAAAGCGCAGATTTCCAAATAATTTTTATGACATCTTTCTTTTGGGGACACCCAAAATTCATTTAGTCAGGTCTCTCTACCGACACATCAATCACTGTCAAAACCCGACATTTAGCTTCTCCGCTCTGTCAACTTTTAATTCTTTATTTTTCTCATGCCTTAAAATCCTCTTATCACCAGAGGCCCATTTTCGACGAAGCTGTGTCTGACGTCAACAGTTTGAAAAATAATAATAATAATTTCCTCCACGATTTTCTTCCTCATGCCAAAATTCTAACACATACCAGATGATTTCCCTTCGGTGGACCCAGGAATCAGAAATAAAAAATATCACTGAAAGATAATTAATATCGATTCTCTCTGTCTGTATCGCGGTGGTCTCGCCGATTTTTTTTTATGACCAAAATGTGTCGGGCGGCTTTGCTTTTTCTTTCTGAATTCTGTTTCCCATGGCGCGTCATTCCCTTACCATGAAATTAATCAGTTTTGACAGAATCTCATATCTCGCTTTTTCTTAGGATTTTCTGTCTCGTGCGAAAAGTATCTTTCTTCGTAAATAAAATAAAATCTTATTTTTAATGTCGCTTAGTCTATAAGTCTATATAGCTCTTTCTTGCCTTAAGTCTTTCCTGTTTTTAGTTTCTATGGTGAATTAGCTAGCCAATTTCCATAGCTAAATAAGGTTACACAGGGCTTCACATCGGTTTCCAGAACACCGGTTTAATCTCCGACATTCATTGTAATGCCCTGGCGAATTAAGCGGGTTGGCGTAATGTGTCCATCACTACTCCATACATTTGAAGAAGCATGAACCTTGGTCTACATAATGGAAGGGACATCAGAAAGATCCTGATATAACTACCTGTCATTTTGCAAATTTCTTTTTGAACTTGATTGAAATTTTCTTCATAAAAAAGTAAAAAAAATAGGTGCAGTGCCTGATTCATCTACATGTTTCAACATTTCTGTAAAAGTTTTGCACAGTGCAAACGTTGTTCTTTTGTTTACAGGCATGAACTAGCCTTTCTTCGTCACGTATGACTTGTGTCCAATGCACCTATGAACCGCATTGTGGATTGTGTCGTGAAACACTTGGAAGTCTCTGTCAACGTCCTTCATAGAAGATAACTATTTACATCGTTAATGTACTGCACACGATATATGAATTTTGTTATCCTATTATTGTGAATAGTTTTTACGCTTCGCTACACGCGATGCATTCTCGTTGGAGGTTTCAAACTTTTTACGAATTTTGTGCACAAAAACATGGCAACTTTCAAACGAAATGCAATATCGTACTACTTTGCATGCATCCTGGAATTAGGGCATATAGTACCGCTTCTGGTGATAGCTGATTGTTCACGTTAATGATCTAAAAACAAAATTAAAGCACGTTAACATCACATAATATGGAGAGAAAAATCAGATGTCATTAAATACATCAAACTGTCTGTATATTTAAATAGGTATCTTGCCAACTTTATAGACCTTTAACTAAATAGGGGTATGAGTATAGAAAAAATTCAAAGAATCTATATTAGTCTTTTCCTTATTAATAATCTATCTCAAGGTTATTCATGTATATATATATATATACACGCATATATGAATGCCATAAAAAGACAAAATTTATTTTCATTACTAGTCATGATGTTAAGAGCTAAAAAGTAAAACTGAAAAACGGGCTATCTAACTGATCGAACCTCGATCATCACAGCTAAATCGCAATCTTAAGTACTCTCTTTCGGATATTCTGACCAATAAGTATGGGTCTTCCATCGCATCTAATAAATAGCCATAATTGCGCTACTAGTTTCATGTTGTTCAGTGTGGACTCATCTTGAAAGTGTTGGAGGCCATTTATATTTTATCGTTGAAGGCCTCTCTGCCTAAACAGAAGGACTTCGTACTGGCCTCAAACTAATTTCCATCTAAACAGTATTTATTTTATTTCCCCCTCAATGCATATTGAACATCTCTTGTTAGTGATTATACTATTTAATTTATTAACCTCGATTTAGCTCTGTTGAACGACGTTCGAAATCGGTTAGCTAACCTGATTTTTCAGTTTTACTTTTTATTTCTTGTCATCATGAGTGTAAATAAATATAAATTTTGTCTTTTCATGGCGATCATAAAATTTTGTACAAAAAACCATATACTTAAATACGCGCACACACATACATATATATGCGTCTGTGTATATATATATATATATATATATATATATATATATATATATATATATATATATATATATATATATATATATATATATATTTTACAAGTAGGATAAATAAGCCTACTTTGTGAGTTTTCAACCAGCAATACCCACCCTTCAGAACATCCTTCTTAATGTGGTATCGCATCTGAAAGTTTTACTGCTTAGTATGAGTGCTGTCTTTAGAAGAGGTAAAATGCATTTGCTACGATGCTAAAAATGAATATTTTAAAATGCATTGATAGTTATTGCCTACTTACAGATAATTTGGTTCAGGCTCAATGTCTATAAACGCCCACTTATATATTCCTACCACATATGCCAGTAATTCACTACTTATCAGTAGATATTTTTTTAGAAAGTGACACTTTCACGAAATTCTCACGTATATTACCACTTAACATTGTGATTATTTATGAAGAAATAGAGAAAGAAATATGCATGTATTGCAACAGAAATGACTGAATAATTATTTTTCTGTAAGTATTCAATCATCTCATTTGCGTTCGGACAGAGTTTTATTGATAGCTTAATGCATTGAATTAAATGCGAAAACAAACTGAATTAAACGTAATTTATTGATATTTGAAACATGTGTAAAATGTTAGCAGAAACAAATATATATTTTCTAACTAAAAAAACATAAATATATACAATTCCTTAGCTTAAATTATATACAAAATATTTACTTGATGTCAATGATTGATTAACGATATATGTAGAAAACGACATTTTACAAGAATTTGTTTTAGAAATAAAATTGATATTAAGCTAAAACATGTTGCTAACATTTTCAGGACATATTTATATAAAACTATAGGGAGTAAAATTCATCATATAACATGTAGCTTTAATACTAATATTGATAATAATATATTTGTGGGAATAACATCTGTCTACCCTGATATTTGTTAAATTATTTATAAACCGTTTTGCCCGTAAAAGTAAACTAATTTATATTTATTCATCAAGTTTATAGACAGTCCAAAATTGTGCGTCTACAATACTAGCCACAAACATTAATTTACCTTTGTACAATACTATAATATAAGGTGTAAACATTACTCTACAATAATATTGTCTTCTCATTTAGATTCATTATTTCCAAGAACCCACACTCAGTTTTAATATACGTCTTCGCCAAAATGACAAATTTCTTTTGACGATATTTAATTAAAACAGATGTTTTTCCTATCATTAGACAAGGTCTTAATGGTTTTCCTTATATTGAAATTGTCTGCATTCACAACACCATAATCATCTATTATTTTCTTGTCACTACGTACAACTCACCTTACTCATAGTCACCGAACTCCTTGCGTGATAGCCTTAAAGATATCTCTTTCATAGTACGTATATTGGCAATATATTCAATTATTTAAAATTTAGTGATTGCTGTTCAAATTGTTCGCAGTTTCAAAATTGTATTAACTAATTTTGCAATACATTATTTTTCTTATATATTATAATTTTGAAAATGGCTGGCAAAATTTATATAACTGAAATGAATATATATATATATATATATAAATATATATATATATATATGAAATATATATATATATATATATATATAGTTAGTGATAGTCATAGTTAAGTTCCCAGATCAATTCTGTGGAAAAGACATATTGGTATAAAATGACAACTGGAAAAAATCTTACATTTTGCCGACGCGTTTCGTCTTCCAACATTTTGAAGGCAAAAATTAAATCGAAAAGTTTTTGTTGTTAAAGTTAAAAATCCAAATTTAAAAAGATAGACGCTTCTGTCTAAGCACTTTTTTCTGCTTAATGCAAATTACCGTTATAGTAAGGGATATTTTGCCCATGTCGACAATATAGTTAAATTCCCAGATCAATTTGGAATTTTTAATGTTATTATAACAACAAAAACTTTCCGATTTCATTTTTACTTTGGAAAACTCGGAAGAAGAAACGCGTCAGCAAAATTTAAGATTCTTTCCAATTGTCTAATATATATATATATATATATATATATATATATATATATATATATATATATATATATATATATATATATATATATATATTGCTCTCAATGACAGCTGCACATCTTCGACTACAAGAACGAATCCTTTGCAAATGATTCAAATTTTAGTATGTTATTATGTATGATAACGACTACCAGTTGTAAAATTTCAGCTTTTCACAGTTGTTATTTCTAACAAATATTAGGTTTTAAAATTTTGTCCCTTAGTTTTGGACGCTATATATATATATATATATATATATATATATATATATATATATATATATATATATATATATATATATGTGTGTGTATGTGTGTGTGTGTGTGTGTGTGTGTGTGTGTGTGTGTGTGTGTGTGTGTGTGTGTAAAATATTGCATGCAACAGATAGTTAACATGAAATCTGTCTTTAATATATTGCCCTTCAAAATAAAACCAGATATAATATTAATGTTTGGTGGAATTATTTAACTCATACGAGCCATGGAGTGTAGTTGTATCTTACAAGAAAGAAACATAAACTGCAAGGATGTTGTTATTGTCTTTTTTTTTAATTCCTATGTTTCTGGAAAAATTTCATTAGATCTTTTTGGACCGATTTATATGAAAATACGTAATATTGAGTAGTCGGTATTCAATCATGTCATCCAAAATATAATGTTGCATATTGATTTTATTGTATAGAAATGTACACACAAGAGATCACGATCTGTCATGGTTGTTTATATTGCAAGTAGTCTTAGTCGAATGATTGGCAAAATGAATAGACTGATAGATTCGTAATTTTAACCAAAATAACGTGAAGAATGCCTTTGTAACTATGGCTCTAATGTGAAATCCAATCACAAAAATCTAATTACGTAGAAATAATTGAAAAACGTTCACAATCTCATTTTATTTATTATTGTTTAAAAGGCAAATGTGCAGTTTTAACGAGTCACCATGTTCTTAATAATCATGTACAGTCACATGCCTTCACGTCGA
This sequence comes from Acanthosepion pharaonis, assembly GCA_903632075.3. NCBI lineage: Eukaryota > Metazoa > Mollusca > Cephalopoda > Sepiida > Sepiidae > Acanthosepion > Acanthosepion pharaonis. The sequence goes on from CAHIKZ030005449.1 coordinate 1,329,193, forward strand.
GGTAGACTCTCGGTGTAGCTGAAAGTCTGAGAGGTTCTCCCCACATTTTGAGATTGAACACCGAAATGGTATTCGTTTATGTTCAGAAATGTTGACCCATTTTTCTCCAGGTTAAACTACGGCTGTTATACTCCAACCCGAAGGCACTTCTTGGTCACGAATGCTTGACTTGTGCTAGAATCCGAAGAACATTCCGCTCTACCCTTTTGACACCAACGTCAGAAGCCCTCACCCCAGACGTACCGTGTCATTGTCACTATAGTTGCATGCATAGATATAGAACACAATCTACTCCGGTTGACCCTACAAGTATCATCACTAAAACGTAAGTAGATAGCTGAATTAATCAAAAGGAAAGGGATCCATTAAATGTTGGCTTTATCGATTCTGCCGTTATAAATTTCGTCACATGTAGGGCAATAGGTTTAGGGAAGAAAGTAAATGACTCAGAATTAAACTATCTAATACGTATTATCTTAATCTTAATCTTCTTTTTTTTTTTCTTAGCATTGCTTAATCGGGATTAAAACCGTTCAACAGACAGTGATGATCATTCTTCGGTTACTTCTGAGAGATAAGCATATTAAAACATCGTTCTGCAAGTTTTACTCATTCATACGTATATGGATTTATAAATAACATTATTGTAACTATTTGACCTTAAAATACACTCTCTACCAATGACATTCATGGAGATTTTTAATGAGATACGGGGACACATTGCACGCGTGGCATTAGGTATAATCCGTGTGAAAGTATTTGTTGATAGAGAAATGGGATGTCTGTTCTCTATGTTAAATTTCGTTTTTGCTTCGTTTTTTTTTTAATATTTTTCAACCCAAGCAATACAGTAAAGCCAATCAGATACAGGGGAATATTGGATGTGGAAATATTTAGAAAACAGAAACAAAAAGAACGAAAACAAAATAAGTTATCAATAGGACAGTAGATAGCGACTGAAAATTGCATTTAAATATTTGAAGATTAATTTGAAACCATAGAACCGAAAATGAGTTCCACGAGCGAGGAGTACGGGAAAAGAAACTGCTTGCATAGGACTTGCGGTTACATCATGTCTTCTCAAATATAAATTGGTAAGACCTTGTCGCCAGTCTAGTATTGGGCATATATTCCTAGTCTAGGTACTATAGAAACGTTCTCATCCAAACAATTACTATGAAAGTATTTTTGAAAAGGTACAGGGAAGCAAGTTTACGCCTGTGGGAAAGTGACTGAATCAAAGACACCAGATCAAGCCAAATAATCTCTGTCTATAAAAGGCAGGGTGTGTGCGTGTGTGTTTATGTGTGTGTGTTTGTGTGTGTGTCTGTATGTGTGTGTGTGTGTGTGTGTGTAACGAATGCACGGCCGCATACGGATTTGCACCAAAATTTACATCCACATGCTCCAAGTTAGCGGGAAGGCCAAGACCGACTTTGCATTTCCCAACTCCCATCGATAGTGGAAATAATCGATTTTTTCATGCTTCTACGGCAGTTTTCATGTAGGTTGTGGCCATTTTCTACTGGCCAGAATGAGAGCCTAGAGATGGCTGCCACGAATAGGCAGGAAGATTCTATTGGCCAGCGTGAGAGCCAACAGCTGAGTGACACGAACGTTAACTAGCATGCAAAAAATTCGATAGCTGCATTCGTCACAAGTGGGAAAAAATTAAATCTGCATGGCACTTTACTCCAATTCGCTTGCTTAAACTCAACGTTGATTCTGATTCCGCAGAACTGGGTTGGGTGTGAAAATGTATTTGTTGTTAACAAATTTTTTTGTTTTCATTCGGTTTTTCTAGTTACGAGTCCTTTTTTTAAAGCTGATCGTTTTGTGTTCAATTTGTTTAGTTTTTTTTTCGTAACAGATTTAATATTTAGTAGAGAACTTACAAAAAATTCGCAGTGTGAGACGGGCAAGAAGTAAGGCATGTAGCAACATCAGCACGGCAAAGGGCACTCCGTTAAAGGCAAGGAAGGACAAAAATAATTTGTCAAGTTATAGAGATTGCTGTATGAGTCGTACGATTTTTGAATCAAGCACGAGCAACGTCGGGCCATGCTGCTCGTCTTGCTATATTTTCCTTGGATTTTATCAAAATTCTCGATATTTCTCATAAATGAACCGCACTATATGTCTCATCCATATTTTAAGCAATGACGAGTGGCAGAATTATAGATATGTAAGATAGACTCTGAAGATAAAAAATGTCCAGAACGACACAGCGAACCATATTTTTTCGTAGCTGAATAAGCAATGGATTCAAGATAGACTTTTCACTTCATGTTAGCCTGTGTAGGCACAACGAGCTATTGCCCTGGAGGTTAGCATCAGCTATGCTTATGCTGAGTATAAGGGTAGAAGGGAAGCTCATATATTATTATTAGAGAGTAGTTTAGTTTTAGAGTTGTTAAAATTAACAGATCATGCTCTGCACGAGTTCACAACGGGCTGAAGTTCATTTTTGACATCAGCCGCGAATTTGACTTTATCGGAATGATCAGCCTTAATATCGAGGCTGTATTAAATGGTTGTGCCATGAGCATATACACTAAGTTGAGAACTGTTACCATCAGGAAGGTCGATAATGAAAATTAAAGACAAATTATGACCAAGCATACGCGCCTGTCTGACATCTTCATTAGGACAACATGATCCAGAAAAGTGATAATTCAGGATAAGTCTCATTTCGCTATTTGGTCAGAAAATTTACGCGGGGCACTGTAAATCTCTGGTGGAAAATCTACAGAAAACTAATTATAAATTTCAGATTAATTTATAGTGGCTTGCTATTGACCTCTTCATGTCTACATTAGAAACAAAACGCTTTTCTATACTTTTGTTAAAGTCATAATCAGAATTGACAAGAGTATATGCTTAAAAGTTGCATACAAAGCACACAGTATAATTTGTTGTTCCCTATAGTTTCGACTCGGCTGCTCTATTAACGTTCAAAAAACACGTAAACCGAAAATCTGTCTAGTTTGAATAAATGAAAGATGTTTGAACATATTTTTTTCGTCACTTCCATCTTGACACCGGGAATGAAAGAGCAGTGTTGTTACCGTTCAGCAGAAATAAGTGATCAGCTGAGGCAAGTATGTTTCAAGATTGCTGGATAACTTAAGCAATGTGTTTTGTAAACGTAGTTTTGTTCAATTATTAACTGATTATCGAAATTAATCACTATGGCCTTGGTGAATATTCTGTAGTTCGTCTACGATGGTGAGTTCTTAAGAAGACAAATCACCAGCAAAACAAATGAAATATTTCTAAAATCAACCATAAATGTGATTAAAATAAATACCGTTTGTAAATTATTTTTACAAGGTCAATAACACATTGTGATGTACTCCCGGTATTTTCATTTACCAGGCCTATGTTTCCATAATTTAGTAAATACAGTATATAATCTAACCGGCCTCTTTATAGATCTTTGAACAATGCTGGATGCCGTTTAACTGAATTCTTTGGGGAAAGGACAATGCGTCTGAACGATTTAAATCTTCACATTCCAAGTGACAAAACGAAATCAGAGACTGTCTCGTAAGCGATTTAGAATGCTCTATAGGGGAGACAGTAAAATATAAGCGGTGTCATCAGATGTCTAATAGAGGACATTCACTCTGGAAATGTGTTAAATGCAAGTATGATCAGAACATTGGTTCAAAGAAAATCAATTTCCTATGATAACATTTTATATTAGATTCGAAAAGTTATGAAAATGCGTTTGAAAAAATACCAGCTATTCCCAAAATATATACGAACACACAGAAACAAAAATACATAAGCAGACACACAGGCACATGTATATCTGGTATTATTCAACTGTTTTAATGATAACATTAACCTGATTTAACATCGTTCAAAAATAAATATATATATATATATATATATATATATATATATATATATATATATATATATATACACTTTTTAAGCACTTTTTATGTGTGTATATGTGTATGTGTGTGTATGTATATATGTATATGTGTGTGTGTATGTGTGTATATGTAAGGTGTGTGTGTGTGTATGTATATATATATATATATATATATATATATATATATATATGTATGTATGTGTATATGTATATGTGTATATGTATATATATATATGTGTGTATGGATGTGTATGTGTGTATACAAACATATACATGCATATGTATGTGGGTGTGTTTATATATATATGTATCTATGTGTATATATATGTATATGTATATAGATATATGCATGTGTGCATGTGTATGAATGTATATGTATGTGAAATGTATTTGTATATAGATATAGATGAATATGTGTATGTGTGGATATGTGAATATATTTTTATATTTTTATATGTGTGCACATGGGTATATGTATGTGTGTATGTGGGTACACGCCTATGTGTATGTATATACGTGTATGTTATTGTGTATGTGTGTATTCGCATGTGTTTTTGAACATAGAAATATAGGTCCTTGCTCGGTTAGATAATCGTTATATTTATTTTTATATGTTTATATTTGATTTGTAACCTGTAGTCGATATTAAATTTGTCAAATTTTCTCAATTACAAAGCGGCCCTTTAAGTAAACGCAATTTTACTTACCTTCGTCCCAACTCTCTCCCCCACCTCGTCTTTCCCTCCCTCTTATTCTAACATTAGATTGTCTATGGTGTGTGTATGTCACCAATGAAATGTATCTTTATGCATTAGACATCCGACGACATTATTTTTTTTCTCTTACTTAAACCCTTCCACCCACCTCTCCTAAAATTCTCTCTGTTAAGGTTTAATCTCCCTCCTCCTCATACTTACACTCTCTCTAAATTATGTTTTTATTTCCGGAGTAGTTTTTTCTGTTTTCTTTTTGAATTTGTAGGTCTGATGAATTGGATCGTATTTACGATTCCAATGGAATAAATTATGACCATGGGATATTAATGTTTAAGCCTTTTTATTATATCCTTACTCTGTCCTAGACATTGAGTTCTACCTGGATTCTTCCTCTTGGAATTTTTATTAAAAATTATGTATATTTACCACTAATGTTATCTATATATATATATATATATATATATATATATATATATATATATATTAGGTTTCCATGCAAGAATTCGATATATATATATATATATATATATATATGTGTGTGTGTGTGTGTGTAGATAGAATACATATGCAATTACTGGCAAATGTACACTCATGTACACAATATACAGAATATTGGAAGATATGAGAATGTAAATGTTTCATTACCTTTCAAGCAAAGGAACATTTTTCTGCCAATCGTAGATGGACATAGATAACAACAACTACGACACACAAAATACAATGCTCAAATGATTTAACATAGGAAGGAAAAAATAATTAATTCCTTAAGTGGAAGCAACCATTCTACGCATGATGAATGTCACAAGACCAACTTTTCGCTCTTTAAAATTTTTCACATTTCTCACGTGGGGACAAACATCAACCCTCCTCTAAAACGTACAAACATAAACGCACAGACACACACTCAAACAGCCTTATATATATATATATATATATATATATATATATATATATATTATTATATATTTGACGAATCAGTCGAGTTTCGATGTCTGCTTGAAGCAATTGTTTTTGTATACACACTGATCACCTCTGTAATACGGCGGAACAGTCTCTGTGGATGCCAACATTTTACCCAATCAGTTTTGGCAGGCTGTCTCTTAAGGTGACATTAATTTTATACAATTGTTCTCCAATACTTCTGATTTTAAAAAAATTCTTTACTTACACACACACACACACACACACACACACACACATATATATATATATATATATATATATATATATATATATATATATATATATATATATATATTAATTGTTTATCAATTCCTTTTGTGAAATATATTTGCGATTGTTGCCACTTCAAGCTACCTGTGGCAAAACACAATTGCAGCGAGAAATTTCGAGGCAAAGACCAAGAATATAAGACGCAAATCTTGTTCAGCCTCAAAGACAAACTACAGTAAGGCATAACTTCTCTTGTGAAAGATAATGCTCTTCTTGAAAAGGTTGAACAACAACAAAGAAATAGGACACGTACATTGCCGACAGAACCTGGTTCTTCATAAAGAACTATCAATCGACAGCTCCATAAGCTCCATAAGGTCGGCGTTGTGAACAGACGCTGTAGAGATGTTCCTCGTGAACTGACCAATGAACAAGCTCAACGACCTGTGAAAAGTGGAAAACAACTGGCAACTCATCAAGATACTCGTTTTTGGCCTCGAGTTATAACTGGGTGGGAAAAAATCAGTCTATTTACGTAATCCTAATAAGAGAAATCAGTAACTTCATTCCAGCCAGACTTTGTTGTTAATCAAATGGGGCTTGAACGGAATGGCTTGTTTTGGTTTTTGTTGAGTTTCTCTAACATTGTCCCAAATGTTCATGCTAGTATTACTGAACTGGTATAGGCCGGAGACATGACAAACTAAGACTAGTTTTGTGTTTGTTCCCGTACAGCCTCGGGCTGCATGAAAAAAAAAAAAACAAAAAAAAAAAAAATTGTCTAATATTCTGACCAGTGACCCGAGCGTACGTGCACAGATACCTCACATTAAACAATGGAATTTGATTTCACATCCCATGTGTGAAGGCTTGGTTAAATACCCATGCTTTGTATGCTTACATTTATTCGCAACAAATGAAGATAGTTTATGATATTCTGAAAAATGGCTACCCTGCATTGGTCAATTTAAGTCGCTCACTCCTAGAACATGACACTGAAGCAACTCACAATGCGAAAGTCGCCAAGTACAAAATTGAGAGGAACTGTGTACATTTCAGATATTGCATTATCAGAATGCGTGATTTTTGGATATATGCTACATTTGGACAGCCTCAAGTTCATTAATGTGGGTGAGGTTTAAAATGGGCTTCATGGGTATTTTTATATGTAAATTAGCCAAATTCAGCTTGTATAAAAAAAGATGTCAACAATCAATCAAATATGATGGAACATTATTTGATTGATATGATAATATATATATATATATATATATATATATATATATATATATATATATATATATATATATATATATACATACACATTCGAAGATACGATAATATTCTACAGGGTGTTTTGAAAGTCTTGTCACCCATACAAAATATAATTTTCTATTTCAGTTGTCTGATGCTATCTCTTTCAGTTTCGATGAGAATTAGGTCGAAAAAGACTTTCGGATCATCCCGTATACCCGCTTAAAGTTTAGTGGCGTTTGGTCTGCTTAGCGCATGTTGTCAATAGGAGCACATGTACACCCATACCAAATGTTTTTTTCCAACACCTGTCATAAAACATACATGCTTATCCTGTACTTTTGCCGGTGAATTCGAAAATATTAAGCTTAATCCCAAGATTTTCTACGAAAAGCAGGCTGGGTGTATTACCTAAAGCCTCCCAAATAGAGTAATTGCTGATGTTGGGTTGAAAAACTTTACCACAGTATTTCTTTTAACCCCACGTTAAACAGACCTTGTGTCACCTTCGTTTGAGATGTGAGCTAGCCGAATAATATTCCTATCACGCAACATTCAGTTTATTCCATTTTCAGAGCAATGATGTAGGTATTACCGCTGGATTGGAGTCCTAGGTGATGGTCGCCTTGCTTTTAACTGAACGAAAGATAAAAATGCGATTGTAGACGTTTTAATTTATTTTATCCCAGCCTGAAATATGACATGCAAGAAAGGCACATTTTTTCTGAGTCAAATGTGATGACACATACGTTTAGAAAAATCCTTTTTATTATGTAATATGCAAACATGTAACGCGCTGTTTGCTTTTTCATTCCCAGTTGTTTTGTTCTTTTTGATGTTGTATAACATATAATCTAATTGTGTGTTTTAAAATTATTTATAATTCCTCACTAAATAATCTTAAAAAAATACACCAATCCCCATTTTGCAAAGAATCGTGGAAAATAAGAGCTTTTAATCCTGTATTTTAGGACTAAAAGTAAGATAAGTTGTTTTCTCCATTTGGTAATGAAGCAGATAATCTTCAATGAACCGCACAACTGCTCGGCCTACATTCAAACTTGTGGTAGTTTTATTGTTAAGTATCTGTCTATATTTTTGAGATGAGAATTTGTAACTATTTATATTATTTACATTGTTCGGACTGCTGTCCTCATCTTTGTTCCAATATTCACACGGTTTAGGCCGTTGTACTCACCGGCCTTCTTCAGGTGGTTGGAATTTAAAACTGAACACTAAAAATCGTCCACCAGTGTAGTTCTTCTAGTTCCACGTGCCATGTCGCTTCCGAATGTCTCAGTTATCTCTCTTTAACTCAACTATTTAAGTTTTTGTTCACACGGCAGTAGCCAGATACTGAACTCACAACACTTTGTGTCAAGTTACTGAATCCAACCATCGCTTTTATCCACTGGTCTCTGTGTGAAGAAACTAAGAAAACCTACCCCGCTGGACAAAAAAGTGGGGTCTTCAACACGAAGTTCCAAACACCTGAAGAAGAGTAGAGCGTATAAATTTCGAAACATCTTGAATATGACAATAAAGATGAGGATAACAGTCCGAACAAAATAAATTATGTAAATATATTCCCAAGATAATGATAAAGACTATAAGCCGATATCAGTTTATTAAAACATCTACCGCTTACGAAAAATATAATATATCGTTTATCATTTGAAATCTCTGACACAACCAAGATTTCGTTTCCTTAATAGTGACAGTTTCATTATTGTTATTAAGTACAGTATGACAAAATATCAAAGACAGAGAAGCGAAATGAGAAAATCATTTACGTTCCATAAGATGCTGTTTATCTGACCTATGATATCCAAAGTGAAACTTATTAATCAAATATGTCAATAGTTTTAGTCACTTCAATGATTAAACATAGAGTTCGAAAGATTTCTAGGAGGATGTAAAGAAATGATAAAAACAAATTGCTAAAGGCTGCATTTGAATCTGATATAATTTGGCAACATTTCTGCTGTTCTTGTCACTTTCATCTGTTCGCTCATTCTTCCGCGTATATTCACACACTCTACATTAAAAACGAACTTATTTTGGGCGTCATTTGAAATCTGGTTGATTAAGCTCTTAATGTTCAAATGTTGATATAATATTTGGCGGTGCAACGTTCTTCAAGTAATGTGGATATGTAGCATTGTAAACGAAGAAATTGGTCATTTATCATCATAAATTTAGACAAGGTTTGAGACAGAATTGCACTAATATTAAAACGTGTTAAATATCAGTAGATTAATGTATCAATGTTGGTTCAAGTTGTTATGGAAATGATTGTAAAAATAGGTCCCCACTCAAATTCACAGACAAATCTTTCAGATGCATGCTTCGCTTTTTTCCTAGGTAATAGAATAGACGAGTTTATATTGCTTTTTTTATCCTTCTTTCGAAAACTTTAGTCATTTATCTGTACCCATTTTAGGGGTTAATACCGCTCTCAATTTGTGAAGGTTTTGTGTTGCTTAGTTTTTTTGAATATACATCGTTTACTTAGTATAATTTTCCTCTGTTCTTTTTCTTTCTTTTTGATTTTTATTGAAAACCTTGCCATCTCTGTGTGTTGGGCATTTCTGCCTAATACACTTAACCATGACCAATTACTCTGCAATCCAGAGACTGACCTGAATTCAGAGTTAAGGTAAACATATCTCTGCAAATTTAAATAGAAATATAATAATATAAGGAATGCAGATGACACTGTGTTGAGAGTAGACACAGAATTAAAGTACAATAATTGTTAGACAAAGTAGTAAAGGAAGGCGAAAAGTTAGGACTGACCCTCAGCTGCCAGAAACTTACCATACGTTTTTTAGGAAAATAAAATAAAAAAACATGATACCAACGGTGAATTATGGATGCCAGGTTGTAATAAATATGGTATTTTAAATATTTTGGAAGTGTTCTAACAGGTGATTGAAAATTTAACGTTGAGGTTCGAACGCGCATTTGAATAGAAAATTATGGATTTCAAAATCTAAAATTGCTAAGAAACAGGAACATTTCCTTAGAAACAATGAAAGGACTGGTAAAATAATATATAATATTAATCTCTGTATGACAGTGAATACAGAATAAGTAGATCACTGATAAAGAGAACATTGGCGGCAAAAGTTTAGTTCTTCAGAAGGGTGCTGAGAATTCAATGGACGGAGCGCTTAAGCAACGTTAAAATAGAAATAAAACGGAAACTTATACACAAGTTCAGAAATAACTAACTTAAATTTACTGGATTGTAAACTGGGCATCCACAGTAAATATCGATGGATAAAACGGTGACTTCATCGGGCGACCGAACTTGTGAATATAAAATACGCCAAGATTTTTTTCTGATTATCATTCTCGTAAATACGACGTATTCAATTTTGATTCTAAGAATAAAAGTAATTCTTGGTCCATATCTTAATATATGTTTGTTGCTCACAAGTTCCATCCAGGCTTTTCTCAAAACTCTTCGGAAGAACCGTACCAAACTTGCCTTAAATGTTCTTTTTACACTTGAGAACATCATTCAGCTTTCACTACCACATAATATGATTGATATTGCGGAGAAGTTCACTATCTTTTCATTTGTCTTATCAACATTCTCCTGCTTCCTAATATGTTTATTTTTATTTTTGGAAGTTAATATGTATGATTATAACGCATCTTCCGATGTCTTCTTCATATTATTCTGTTATCAATTATAATAGTTATTTAAAGAAAAAATGAATGAATAAAGGATATATAAGATTTAAAGAATATTTTTGAAGAACGTATTTTTTCTAGTTTGAAAATTTAATTATATTTTGCAAATATTTTTTCAATGGTGGAATAAAATATATTTGATACATACAATAACAGAAAATAGTGCACTGAAAAGAAAAGGTTTATATGCAATAATATATATTTATTTTCTAAATAAATAAGAAAAAGCAGTTTGTGTCATTAAGCTATGGATTTCCTGATGTACAGAATTCTTCGCAAAATAATAAATTTAAAAGATAAAAAATTGAATTTAATATATACATACATCCTTGCATATATATATATATATATATATATATATATATATATATATATATATATATATATATATATATATATATATACATATATATATATATATATATATATAAATAAATATATATATATATATATACATATATATATATATATACATATATATATATATATATATATATATATATATATACATATATATACTTATATATATAAATATATATATATATATATATATATATATATATATATATATATATATATATATATATATATATATATATATATATATATGAGAGAAGAATTGGATGATAGCATACTGATCAAATACGAAGCGTTTTTTTTTTTAAATTAATATGCATCAATTTATTTAAGCTTCATCTGAATGTTAAATATTCTATTTGTTCATTCTGTCGGATTCTAACACTCAACACACAGACGCGTAAGTAATGTGTAGGGAAGCGTTATTCCGGAAGGATTCCGCAGGATTTAAAAAAAATTTTCTTCTTCTAATCTGCACGATACAACCACGATTTTACGTCCATAAGAGCAACATTTATACATAAACTGACGGCGTAGCGATGGGTTCACCCGTTTACCGACTCAATTCAATTTCTGTATGTGCCATGTAAAAATCAACGGCATGTCCATGAGCAAACTGATTTGTAGGAATTTTTAAAAAAAGATTGAAAGAAGCCCATGAGAATAACTCTGACCTATACTTTCCTTACGATCATAAAATTAAAAACAAGATCACTTTCTTTGATGCATTAGTCAATACAAATTGCCATAATTTTAAAATTTCTCGTTACAAATAAGCCACAAACAGAATCTCGGGATTACTTAACTACAAAATTGAATGTCTTCACAGATATAAAAAGGATGATATAAAAAAACACCGAGCCAAAGTAATTTCTTCTTCTGACATATTAATCTATAATGAAATCAGCAACATTAAAAAAAAACTAATAATAATTTCCTAAATATGCCATCGGCGAATAAAGGCAATTAGCCTTAACAAAATATAGAAAAAATGCCTTTGAATACTTCATGATGCAAGCAAAAATAAACAGCACATTTAGCTTATTCCATCGTAACCAAATGCATCCTAATTTTAAATTTGTTGATAAAATAATTAAAAACATAATTCACCAGTATATACCACTCTCTGATCCTAAACTACAGGGGATTATTTTCCATCCTACAAAATATTTAATATCTAAAACACCGCTAAAATAACTGAATGTTTTTTCAAGGTTTTCAGAGAAGATGTTTAGCCATCTTGATACAAAGAATCGCTGAAAAAAATGTTATTCAGCGAGAAAAGAACAGATTAAAATCCTTTTGCATAAGCCCATTATATCTTCCCAACTCAGCAAGGCTGAGATGAAAAAGATCATTCAGGCCTTCAGTAATGGTAAGAGCATTCATACACTGGCTTTCATTTTTCAAAGACCATTCAAAAACATTCAAGAGAACGGTGAATACGTTTAAAAAGATGAATCAGTAGAGAAAAAAAAACGGATCTAGAGGTCGCAACAACAAGAGGGTGCGTCATTTAAAATTAGAGATAAATATTTACATATTGTTCATAGTATAGTCTAATAGGGTTATAAAAAAGCTCGGATAATTCCAGTAAAATAACTTTAATCATTTCTATAATACAACTGTTCAAACTTAATCTAATAGTTGGTCAATTATGTTGTTACAAGTTTTGGACACGCACAAACAGCTTTCATGTTTCAATATTATGATTGTACTTCCTCAGGCGATGGTAGATTACTTGAGATCAAAATAATATAAATAATAATAATTTTTATGTAGCATTCTTTATTTCTTTTTTTTCTTTTTTTAAAAAAAGAAGATTTATGTGGTCATTAGATAAAAATTGCCTGAACATACTGTAAGATGCAAGGTTAAAAAGCGAGGTAGCGGATTCAACTGACCTCCTGATGGTTAAAGTTAAAAGCTCTAGATGTTAATTTTAGTTTTGTTTATTCACACGTATATTGATCACTTTTTAATACTGATGTTTCCTGGCCATTAATCTGGCCATAGTATATATATATATATATATATATATATATATATTTTTTTTTATATATATTATATTATCTTATTTTTTCTTTTACGTTTCTTATGACTATCTACACACAAGAGGCAAGATGTGTCTCCATGTTTTATTTTGGGAAGCTCACATGGTATTTGGAAGCATGTAGCAGACATTCAAGAAAGAAACAATGTAGATGATGTCCATTCAGAAAGCAGAATTAAATTATTGTTAGGAAAAATATAAAGGATGCCAAAATAAATGATATTTACAAAAGCGAAGTAGCACTAAAACATTTCTTACATTCTGGACAGTCCACATTACAACATTCATATTTTGACTGATGACAGTCTAACAGAAACACAGACACAAAAAAATATATGTGCTTATGGTGTGTATATACCCAATTCTTTCTTCCCCGTCTCTCTCCCGCACTCTCTCTCTCTCTCTTTCTGTTTATATATTTATATATATATATATATATATATATATATATATATATATATATATATATATATATATATATATAAATAGGACAACTACTTTCATTTCTGCTGAGTCACTGCCCAGCTGTCTTTTCTTGTCGTCACAAGTTTATCTATCTTCAGCGAAAACATTGATGCCTGGCTCTCATCATAAGTGTCAGCTCCCATGTCTTGACAGAAGTTGTATGATCTTCAAGCAGATAAGTTGCTGTGCCGTACCGAAGAACATTAGAAAGTAGACCAGGAGAAAAAAAAGAGATTGGAAGAAAAAAAAAAACACTTTTCGTTTTCACCAACATCTAACTGCTTTCTAGCGCATATAGTTTTTCTCCTTTCAAAACGAACAGTAAGGTTTCAATCTAAGGTAAAAAAAAAATAAAATAAAATGCTCTTTTCAAGACAATAAAACCTCTCCAACAACTGAGACAGCTACACGCGATTCCATCTCTTCCAGCTTTTTGCAGAATCATGTACTTTAAATATCAACAATGACATGCAGGCACGAATACCACTCTTTTTATTTATTTATTTCTATGCACACATACACGCAGACTCAGAGATAATACTTGATTAATATTTTACGGCTCATCAACACATAGTTGTTTATTTAAATCACGTATGTTTAATATCCCCAAAAATATTGTGTGTGTGTGTGTGTGTGTGTGTGTGTGTGTGTGTGTGTGTGTGTGTGTGTGTGTGTGTGTGTGCTTGTAAAATAACAAAGAATGTGTTTCAGGAAAAAACGTTAATTCCAGTTGTGGAGCAGGCTAATGTATTTTAGGTAAGTAGTCTATGTAAATAGATTATTCACTATCAAGAGATAGAAGATCATTAATATTTTCTTCGATTTCTTTTAAATATACTTTTCATTCCGGGTCCCAACAAGAGACCTAAGTTCAGAAATTGCTTCCAGACATTTTCCATTGAACAAAGATCACACACAGCTGACATAGTTAAATCACTTAGCAATTTATGATCTGTACTTGTGAGTACAATTGTTTGTGTTTCTTTAAGGCATGTGTTAAAGGAAATCACTATAATGAATCTGTTGAAAACTTTTCCAATCAATCCGAGTCCTCCAAGTACAACTGGAAGTATTCACATTCTTGATATTTCCACTTCAAAATCCTTGCATTTTGATAGTTTTTTCTTCATAGATATATTACACTCTGCAGGGACTGTCATGTCAATTTTGAAAACACATTATTATTATTATTATTATTATTATTTTTATATGCATAAAGTATGTTCACTTGTTCCTCTTTCTGATGAATTCATCTATTACGAGACTGATGGAAGATTCAAGACTGTATGAGATACTTTGAAACTCTAAGAAAAATCTTTCAAATACAAGTGAATAAAGTAATATTTATTCATAACACATACACAGTCGTACACACACACACACACACACACACACACACACACACACACACACACACACACACACACACACATATATATATATATATATATATTTACTTTTAGCTCACCTAATGCATGTCCCATGTGACACTCAAGATAGAGGGTTACTAAATTACATTGTTCTAAGGAGAGGAGAATGGGGAAGTAAGAAATGTGTATTTTGAAGTCCTTTAAAAGAGATACCGATGACTCTGAACATGAAAAAGACCAATATTGCAGAACCCAAGAAAGAAATCACCTAGGTAGTTCGTCCGGCAAAGTAACACCACCGAGGAAGAAGTTGTGTCAGTGGAATTTACTTATTATCAAAAGAACAGAGAAGGTACCGTAGTGATTTGCAATTCTGTGCATAATGTACCTGATCTGTGAATGCTGTACCTGGTGAAACTAAGTAATACGTCTGGAGTCTAATGAAAATCGGCGCTTAAACGAACATAACATTTAAATGTAACGGGGTTTTGTCATCATCCATGCTATCATCATTTTTATCATTTTTAATGATAATATCTCAATTCCAGGAATCTCATCATTTTCAACATCCTTGAAATCAATATATTTAATATTTAAAACAATATATATTTTTATCTGCATATGTTTAATAATCACATGTTTTATAATGACAATAACATAATCTAAGTGATGCGTGCCATTTTTAATTTTTTTCCAATTAAACAAAATAGATCAATGGACAAAAATCTTCCCATTATATGCGATGTGCTTGTTAGAACATAGTTTGTTTTTTCATGCAGAGATGGTGGACATGGGGATTTGGGAACTTTTTTGGAGGTCCTTTCTTTGCAATATCTAAAGTAACAACAATACCAGGAACAGTTTAACTTTTAAGTGACACATATTTTCTATACCCAAATCCAAATATTTACATTTCTTTTTATTTTTTATTATTATTATTATTATTATTATTATTATTATTATTATTATATTTGCTTTTATTTCCGGTTTATACTTATATTTTCAAGGTCACAACAAGAGACATAAGGTCAAAAATGGCAGCATGACATTTTCCTGCTGATTTCGAGGAAAAAACAAAAAACATAAGATCACATGCATTTTCCAAAGATGAAGCCCTTCATAAGGTGTGAACTGCACTTGTGAATGAATTTTTTTGTATTTCTTTAAGGCTTGGGACAATAGGATTACCTTCAGTGATTATATCGGAAGATTTTCTAATCGATCCGAAAGCTCCAAATACAACAGGAATTGTTGATGTCCTCATGTCCCACATTTTTGAGATTTCTATTTAAAGGTCCCTGTCTTTTAATAATTTTTTGAAAATCTTCAAAGAAATATTCTGCATGTCATGCCATCTCAGTAAGAAATCATATTCTGTTTTTGGGTCCTTGATCACGATGTCTGGGCGATTAGCTTTTATCGTTCTGTCTGTACGTATTGCAAAATATCTGTATAACATTTGTAAAGGTCTTATATCTTGAACCGTCTCTGGGTGGGCTTCATACCTTTTTTTGCAGCTTCCTTTCAAAGTAAAATTTAGATTTCCCAATGCAGATATTGGCCCACAATGTCATTTTTGGTTTTATATTCAATGAGGGCCAATATAGTTTAACCTGATACAAAATGTTCAATTGTTTCTTGATATTTATCACATAATCTGCATTTCTGTCTAACACAATTTTTCATTATATGCGCTGGGCATTTTCTGGTGTACAAACACATTGGTTCTGTGCAGCAAGATTAAAACTTACTGTTTAAAATTTCAACACTGCACTACGTAGCCAATGATGGGGCGGTGTTTGTCTACATCAGCTTGTTTGTTACGGACAAAATATTGATTGTGAAGAGGTATAGCTTGCCATCTTTTCTGTATCTAAACCACTGCATTTGACTTTGCTATATTTTTAGGAACTTTGGCGCGGCAGTATTTGCATTTTGTTTTACGTGTAATTCTTTACTCACTTCCATTTTCAACTTCTTGTCTTCCTTAATTACAGAATGAAGTTTCTTATCTCTTTCATGTTATTTGATCATCTTGCAGTTTTCTGTAGTTACTAGATATCTTTGAAGGCCGATTACCGTATATTTGTAAGACAGTTCTCGTAGAACAAAAGCTCTGCCTCATCGGATCTGGCCACATATATACGATAAAATTCAGTCTTCGTATGATGCATGTGTTGACATATGAGATACTTTCTCGATTTTGCGCCCATTCGCTCGATATTCAGCTATGGTTCAATAAGGATATTGAAACTGTATTGCACCACAGGAAAAGCCAATGTCTGAGACCTCTGTTTACAGATTTAAACTCGGTGTTCAATACCATACCTACACGTCTGCATTATTCATTTCTTAATTTTCTCTTCATTTGGGTATGCAGTATTCCATCTCCTTCTCTCAATCCTAGGTACCTATAGGCTTCATTCTTTCAAGTTCTCTAATCTCTGTGACAAAACCTAAATTTATTGAGTGTTTTTTCTGTAATTCTTCCTTTCTTGAATGTTACTTTTGTATATTTATCTAATCCGAAATCCATACCTATGTAGTAACTGAAATATTTGCATAATTAAGGAGACCCTTCAACTCATTGTCGTCGTTGCTAGAGACTTCCATATCATCCATGTAGAGTAGGTGATTAAATAGTTTCCTGTTCAATTTGAAGTGCTTAATTACCATTTCCTCTTCGTGATCTATGATTAAAAATTAAAACTGTAGGAGATTTATGGAGAGAGGTTTACGGATGATATGTGCAGTTCCGCACAAAATCATCTTTTGTATCTTTGATGATGTGTCTAAGAATTTTATTCCCATGATGATCGGTACCCGTCTTTTTCAATTCTTCTATCCTAACATGGATAATCGTAGTTTTATATTTCCATATTTTTTACTTCGATTTGCAGGTCCTTATAATTTAATAATTTTTAAATTCTTTTTTTATTAATATTGGGACCATATGGCAAATGATATCAAGTAGTTGGAAAGCTGTTTTTTTTTTAAATCTTTTATGATTCTGTCTTGTCTATAAGCATCAATTCTCCTGCCTGTGTGGATTGGCAATTTCCACAGTATAGTCCTCCATCACCATTTGTCATATTCTTTGCTGGGGTTTGTCAGCCCTTACCTCTGCAGTCGGTGGGGGTGTAAGAAAACAGTAGTGTCAGGCTATACCGCCGGAACTTCGTTCCTGGTAGGAGCCACCAAAGGCGGACAGGTCTGCACACGCCCGGCTAATCAGGGCTCTGGTGAAAATCCAAGGGCGCGTCTGCATCGGTAACCGGCGGCTTCTGGTCGTTCCTGTCTCTGCGTCTGGGAACCCCGCGGCAAGCAAGAACGTTATTCAGTAGGCCTGGGTACCCTGCGCTACTGTAATTTATCCCAAAGTCTTCTTCTGCGCTGGGGAAAAGCCAGCTCAATCACTTAAGGTGAATGCCGCATCAGTACGAATACAGTACCATATCCGGAACATCAATACAATAGTTCCAAAAGTCAAGCCAATGATTGTATTGTCGTAGACTGTTTTGTCTTAAAATCTCTTCTTTCTCAACAAGAGTTAGGCAGCCTCATCCTTATATGGTCAACAGTTTCAATTTTTTTTTACATTAGTGACAGTCGGGATTTAAGCTGCCTTTGTTCATTTTAGATTTGGATGCATTTTGTGTTTTTTTTTTTTTTTGTTCATAGGCATATCAACTTCATATGGGTCATTAAATGCCGAAGTATTATTTATGATTTTTCCAAATGCTGGTAATATTCTTTTTTTAAAAATATACTGCTAGTAATTTTTTTTTTACAAAACCATTTTGCTGGTAATTTTTTTTTTTTTACAATTAAAATATATGGCTGCTATTTTTATTATAAAAATGTAAATTTATACTTTCGTAGTGTTTTCAAACCAGTTTGGGGTTAATTATTTTCCCATAGTTCAGACACGGAAAGATGCTACCTCACATAGTTAGGATCAACCTGGGAATAAAAGCAATTAAAAGGTGGTTCATTGCTCCTCAGAACCTACCGATCAGTGGCTTTACTGCATTATGTATTTTATAGTCATACCTAGAATATATTTAGGCATTAGATCGAAGATATTTCCATTGCTGAAGGGGAGGAGGATTCAGAGTATATGTTGTTTTGGGCATCTCTAACATCTAAAGAGTTGCTTATTTATTGAGTTTTTTTTTTCATTATGGACATTTTCTTAGCACATTCATGCATGAGTACATCCATCAGATAATTATCTGGTGTCGTTTGTAAGTATTTTACTGGTCTCGTGATTGATAATGTAAATTATCTTCCTCATTAAATGAGTTCTTGTCAAACAACAAGGTATATTCTATCAACATTAATTTAAGGGTGCTAAATGCGATGCTTTGTTACTTGCTTATATATTTCAAAATCGATGCCGGCTTATCACTAAAGTTCAATTTCATAATACCAATGCTTTAGGTCACAACGAGTATTGCCGTATTATTTATCGTGTTTATTCTACTCAGTCGAATTCATATCTAATATATTCTGGATAGACGATTTCAGTTCTGCCCGAAGAATGAAACGCAATTTCCGATAGCATTTTTCTTATTTTTCCTTAATTTTTTAGTGTTGCATGTGTAATAGGGAATAGAACATTTTCTTTATTAAAACCAGGTCGCTGACGAATTACGAAACAAATAAGAATACAAATTTTTATACTTATTTTGCAGCAGAAGGTAGTTAATTTTAGTGACAGAATTCCATTTTGCATTTGATGTAATTATTTGTAACGTTCATCAATTCTGAAGATATTATGTCTAGGTCCTTGATTTAATAAATTCTCCTGACTTGGATTTTTGGCTTTATTCGATATAATTACTAAACCGGTCGTTATCATTTCTTGCTTAAAGTTTGAACTCGTCTATCGTGAGCAGTGTAACATAGCCGCTGTTTTAAGTTGGAGAACACAAATATTTGAACCCTTTTTTCCCGCGTTAATGTATATATTATTTTTTCATTTATAAATTTGAGTTTGTGTAAAATTTTATAAATCTGTAGAACTTTCATGATATGGGAAAATGTCATTTTTTTATAATGCATATCTTGGATAATCTTGGCATCAATATGACTCTATTTTGCATCCCTTTTCACATTGAAAATTTTCGTCTTTAAAAGCCAAAATATCTGAAGTCAGTATTTTGTAGGTAGTTCATAGTCAACAAATAACTTTTTGGATAATTTCTGATTTGTTTTTCTATCTTAACCACAAGAATATCTCAGGATTATTTATGGACTGATTGATATCCAAATAAATGGTTAATTAAACGTAGTCTATCCAGGGAAATGATGAACATTGATATGTCTATGTGTCCTTGTCTTTGAACATTGTTAATCATAGATACTTGCTCAGTTATCAATTAATATAAAAGCTTCCGTTCACATGTTTTTAATGAATCAGCTGATGGTGGGTTTTAATCTTTCGCGTTACTTTTAGTAATTTTTCTGCAGCCATATCTTCTTTCAAAAAAAAAGGTTGTAATGACAATGTATGGAGATATATACCTGGCACAAGGCCGACTTTAATGTTGGTATCCAAGCCCGTATTTCGGCAAAATGTTCCCTACCGTATTAGCTGTTTATAAGATTCTGCCTTTGATAATCTCTTCGCTACTCAGGCAGAAAGATTGAATAGCACAGCTGGACAAGAAATCTCCAAATGCAGACCAATGATAATAGAAGTCAGTTGCTTCTTATAGTTGTGTTTTGGGATTGCCCACGTTATCTCTTGGCGGGTTATGTTGAGAGAGAACTCATAAGGTTTTTCGATTTGTATTTACATTAAAAAGAATAGGTGGTTCTTTAACATGTTTCGTCTTTAAAAGCCAAATTGCTTTTTTCTAGACATAACTTGGGATTTCTATGTTGTGACCAAATAAATGGTTAAAGGAATGGAAATGATACAGATATGTCATATATTAAACAGAATAGTATTACACGACTAATGAGTGTGTGTTGCTTGAGCCAGCGTTTAATCTATTCAACTATTATATTTAGCAATCTCCCCACGAGGTAGAATGTAGCACAAGGCTGAGTTTAATGTGGGACAATCCGGACACGTAGGATCGGCCAAAAATTCCACATAGACCCCGTATGAAACTCAAGATGAAACTCTGCATTTCGACATGGCTCGTCTGCAGATCCTTTCTGCCCGAAGGCTGAGAATTTAACCAGCACGCCTGGAACAGACTGTTCCCCAAAGGCCTTCTCTCCTACTAATCACATAGTGGGCTGAAGAGTCCATAGACTTTTTAGAGGCAGAACACTACAAGATTCTGTTTCCTTGATTTTTAGTCCGCATTTGTTTATGGACATAACGGAATATATTAGGTTATTTAGGGCAGTCAGTAAAGCTTTGCGTGTACGGTTATGATGAGTTTTTCAATGTATTGCTTTACTTTTATGTTGAGGGGTTCACACCTTTTTACACAAATGGACACACCCAGTGTATACTTATACTACTGCCAGAGCAAGACCGAGGAGTCGAGTCCAGAGTGACAGAGTAAAAGGTTGTAGGTAACCGGAAGAGTGAGGGTGAGGTAACAGCGTTGTAGGAATCCCAGTGAGCGAGCACGTAGACTCAGTAAGAAGTCATACAGCGATACTTCAATACCAAGGACTGTATATATATTTTGCTACTAACACGTATCCTGGAACTGCTAAACTGCTTTACAAGTTTGTATTATTAGGTTAATACATTATTTTCATATATTCATTCTTGGCGTTTGTTATTTATCGGTACCGGATTTCAACCCGAAATCAACAATATTTTAATATTACCGTTTTATATTGGTTGATGTTTTCTATCTTCGGTGGGGATGGTCTTTCCTGATATGGTTGTCAAGTGATGGTCAGGTACTGGTTCAGAATATTGTTCAATAAAGTGGCATCACGTTCTGTTAGAGGTATGACTACTTCAATTAACTCTTGGTGAGCTTCTGCTAGAATTTCTGAAGTTTTAGGTTTGAGAGTTAGAAGTTCATTAGTTATATAGACTACTTTTGCTTAATTAGTTACGACCTCATTTTCAATTGGGTATTTAACTTTAGCAATTTCATTGTTCATGATATTTTGCCAGTGCAATAAGTCAAGTCTTACTGCTACCAGATTAACGCTTTACAGAGGCAGTGTGTAATCTAGATTTATGGATTTGCTGGCGTTGTAATTTCCATTTTTAACTTGATATTATATTTAGGTGCAATAAATTAATCAATAACTATCACATATTCCTCCTTTCACCATATTCGTCCAGTGTTGTGGTGTCGTTTTACAGGTTGAAAATGCCCGTCAGAAACAAGGAACATCAACGGTTTGATTTGCAGCAAGTGTTTCAGGAGTTTCCGTTTCGTTTGTTGATTTTCGACATTAGTGCACTGAAGTTATTTTTTTCCCGAGCAACGAGTTCTATAAACGAAATTTTTTTTTAATTTGACTTTGAAAACCTGTATTCATGATAAGCGTTCAGGGACTAATTGTTAATGCGCAGGATAAAAAGACCACCGAAAGTTTCCTGCTTCATTGTTTTCAGGGGTCTCCCAAGACTAGTATCCAGAGTGCCTCCATCATAACATAACCGGATTGGTAAGGATTGTATTTTTATTTTTTTTTATATTAAATTACATCAAATTCCAAATTAAAATGGCGTGTCTTTCCGAATTTCCAAGGAAATTCAAAATGATTCCTCGTATCTATACATTTAATTTTTTGACTTCCATTTATTCATTGACGTTTATTTTCATTTTGTTTTTATGCTGTTTTTATTATTCTGGTTATTACTAATATGAGATTAATTAACTCTTCGCAAGAATTGAGCAAAATATATTTTTATATTTTCCCTTTATAGAAATAATGGCGAATAGATTCTATTTGAAAAGATAATTTAATTTTTGATTAATTGATCAGCTCATTATTATCTATTTATTATTAATAATGTGTGCGTTTATTATTGCATTACTTGTCTTAATTTATTATGCTACAAATTTTATTGTTTGTATATTTTCTTAAATATCAGAATACACACATTGAATAATGTTCATACATACATAAGTCAAAAAAACACAAACACACACACATATATATATATTCAATATTTATAAAATCTCATATATATATTGCCGGATATACGTCGTCATATATATATATAAATATAAATATTTATATAAACAGAGGCATGATATATAAATATATATATATATATATATATATATATATATATATATATATATATATACCATCTGTTAGCTCTATCTACATGATGGGTCCATTGACGGCTTTTCGAAAATGAACTAAAAACCAAAATTATATAAAAATAAGAAAATATTCAATGCTGTTATTATTATTATTATTATGATTACATATTAATAATTGTTCCTGTTAAATATATTATTATTATTATTATTATTATTATTATCGATTACCTAACCTACCTGATTTGATCTTAGTGTCTTGAAATCAATAAGTCGCCAGCCGCAATGCAAGTTGGGTGTCCGGATTTCTTTATCAATACTGCACAATTATAAGTAAAGAAAATAAAAGTAACAACGAAAAGTTCAAATGGTTAAAAAAGAATAACAATAGTTTATATCTGTCTTTCTCCCAAAAATATGGATACGTGACACTTTGCGGTTAGGCGATTCTTAACATCTTAAGTTGTTTTTTTTTTTTCTTTAGAAACTATTTTTTGCTGTATCTTCAGGCGATAGTAAAACTTGTTTTTTTGGATGAACGGGTCAAAGTCCGTTCTTCAAAATGACCATTGTTCTTTTACAAATGTTTGAGGTCGTGTTCCGTGGGATCTTTAAGTCAGCTTTCTTTTTTTCGTGTCTAAAATGCTCACTTCACAATTCTGTGTCTCTCAAAAAAAACACCATAAAATCCAACTCAGGGGAAGTTCAGCAGCAGTCTGTGCTAAGAGAACTGCCCGCCTGTCTGTCGTCTATTCGCTGCGACTCTGCTTATATGGACGCCGACCAAAACCGCCTATATTCCATTATAACAGGTTAATAAATCTAAGGAAAAATAATTTTCAAGTACACACTATTCCCAGCTTACCTGATCGACCCGGAGTGATTGACTCGTATAAAGGAATAGGATGATTATAAGACAAAAAAAAATTCTGTATCAAGTGCCGTTTTCAAAATTAGTGATTAAAACTTTAATATACGTTGGATGTTTAATTTAGTACAGTTTGAAAGCAAATTATAATAGCTGACAATGACGTAGCTCTAAGGAGTGGCCGAATTTGTTTGTTTATTTTTGAAATAACCCACGTAAATTATTTGTTCTCGCATATGCATATCTTCTAAATAAAAATACAACGCTTGTCTACAAACAGCTATATCTAATAACCCTGATCAGCATATATATATATATATATATATATATGATATAAATCTACTGTGCCTTCACGTATCCATTCACTATTTTCAACCTCTTACAATCTGCGGAAAGAACTTGAGATACGATATATACATATTAAAATATATATATATAATTCATCAAGTCTGATAGAAACAGAATGGAGTGGACGGCCGTTTTGCTTCCTATTTTAAGGACTCATCCACAGTGCGAATCCACTAAAGAGAATTTAAACACTGACCGGAGAAAGGTTGTTACGCAAACATCATAAAAACTGTTCCAATGGGCCGATAGGAAAAGGTGATTACAAATGGAGAAAAAATGTATCGCCGCTCGCTAACATATTCGAAAGCTGAGTTTTTTTGTTTTTTTTTAGAGCTCACTCTAGAGCATTAAAGCCGCTTCAAGCAATGATATACACAGATAGTAATTATTAGGAGGATTTGATAATTATATTTAATTAATTTTTATATTTATATATATATATATATATATATATATATATATATATATATATATATGTGAATTTAAAAACAAATAAAATCATTGGTGTGGAGGTTTCTGGACGAAGGGAAAAAATAGGACAAAAGTCCATATAAATATAAGTCATTAGTGAACATTTTATATATATATATATATATATATATATATATATATATATATATATATATATATATATATATATATATAACCCGGATATAAAGAGTTGTCATTGATGAAAATATGTTATTATATCCTGGTTTTGTCTATTTTGTTTACATTAACACAGGCTCTAATTTTGGACCATACAAAATAATATATATAAAACTATATATTATATCCGGGTTATATACATATAATATATATATGTATGTTAATATGAGAGAGAGAGAGAGAGATATATATATATATATATATATATATATATATATATATATATATATATATTAATGTATACTGTTTAACTACATTGACTACGGTTTTGATTGCGTCTTAAATATTCTTTTGCTAATACACAATCTATCCTTTCATATTATAAGTTTTTTGTGCCCTTATTAAAAGTCGAGATGAAACTACCTCATATTGATAAGTACTTTTCCACATAGAATAAGGTCAACATCTGGGTAGACGAAAATAAATAAATTTAGTGTTCATGTTTGTGACGGACAAAAATGTTTATGGTCATCCGAAGATTACCGTTTTTATATGTTGTGTCAGATACGCCGTGTAAAAATGTGACGCGGATCATTCATGCTAAAAAGTAAAAAAAATTTTTTACTAATATATATTTAACAAAAAGGAAAAATTAATGACAGGCTAAATTTTAAAAACTATCCAGCATAAATTTTAAAATATTTTTCTCTCAATTAATTTCTATTTATTTTTCCTTTCCTCCATTAGATGTCTGACGCTCAACTTCTCGAGAGCAACTCTCTGCGGCTTCTCGGTCTCACGTTGACTGCTGACCTGAGATGGAATAAATACATCGTCAATTGCCTCGTCCACTGCGAGGAAAGTTGGCTCCCTGAGCCGCGCTAGGAAGTTTTCTCCCCTGAGTCGATCCTCCAGATATACAAATCCACAATTCGCCCTTGCATGGAGTATTGCTGCCATATATGGTCTGGGCCCCTTCTGTTTGCCTCGGGGTTCTTGATAGGCTCCAGAAGCGGATATGCAATATGGTTGGCCATGCCCTGGCGTCTCGTCTACAGTCATTTTCTCACAGACGCACCGTCGCCTCCCTCTGTCTGTTCTACAAATACTTTCATGGAAATTGCTCCGGAGGGCTGCATTCGCTGGTTCCCAAACTTCATGAGTTCAAGCGCCCCACGAGGCTGGCATCCCGCTCTCACCCCTTCACTGTCAGAAACTCCTAAATGTAGCCGTCTCTTCTACTTTAATAGCTTCATGTCTCGCACCTCTCGCCTGTGGAACTCTCGTCCCTTCTCCTGTTTCCCTGTGAGTTATAATCTCCAGCTATTCAAGTGTAATGTCAATCGACATCTCCAGTTGCCTTAATCTATCTACTACCCTCATCCTATCTTCTATCACTCCTATCTGATCTTCCTATTTTCTGTAACCCCCGTCCTAGTGGCTTCCCGCCTTGCCCAGGGTGAAATGCTTAAAATATATATATATATATATATATATATATATATATATATATATATATATATATATATAGTTTATGTGTGTGACAGTCATGATTGCATATGTTGGTTTGGTAATTTTAGTCAAGACAGTTATTTCTCACAAAATATCATTGTTTAATATTTCTTACAAAGCATCTTTCATTCCATTGATATTATTTTTTTTTATCTTGTGGTGAGCTAAGCATATTCGTTTGATTATGTTTGCCTGTCACCCTGCGCATGCACGTATATTTTCTTCTTTCTATTCAAAATCAATGGCGGAGTATAGAGAATATAATTGAATCCATGAAAAATGTTGACACATTTTTAAATTATGATATAAAAATTTGCTTCGTATTGCGCTTTTAGAAATCACATTATTTCTCAAAATGATCATTGACATTTGGAGGTCTCTGGGGCAAGTTTTTTTTTCCCCTTTTCTTAGATCAAAATCTTAGCTGGAGATCGCACATTGAAATATCAGTATTTATTTTAGAATATTATTAAAAAAAAATCCTATATCAATATTATTTTAAAAGTGTGTATGAATGGAAATAATGTGGAATTTCTCACGTAAATTTCCGGCTCGTGTCATTCACTCTCACTGCCCAACCAATATCAGTTAGGTCATTCCACCTGTCAGTTCCGAAGAATCTCCGTGTTCTTCTCTTAGTGTATATCGCAAGAATGTAGCCTGTTGCGTAGCCTACTGTACCAGTTTCATCTTTGCACCAGTAAGGAATAATAGTTTGTGGACCAAGCACGTTATATGACTAGTGTGACGTCATGGAAGCTAATGAGTACAACTTACTGCCGCCTGAAAGTCTTACGTGACAACTTAATTTATCGTAATTAAATCAAGATGCATTTCGCCGCACAAGCTGTAACAAGGCAAAATGTATGATTCATAGTCAGAAAACCTTTGTTCTTTGCTGACATAAGTCCATCATAAATGAAGAGGTATTAATTTAGGATCGATCTCTGAACTTCCAGATATACAGAGATTCTCTCTAGAAACAATAAAATGTTAATTATCAAATTCAAAGCTTTCTAGACGAAAGAATCGCTCGAATTAATTAAATAAAGTGGATATTCGAAAGAAGAGTGTTTTACATTACAAGTGACATGTACCAGTTTTATTGTAAAGGTATGAAAATCTATGCAAAATTCTTAGTGTTTCTTTCGTCTACATTTAATGATGTGAGTACGTACTGATTGAATCAACTCCTAAAACTCACATGCGGCCAGTCAATACGATTCTTTTATTTAAGATACAATCCAGATTGTCTCTACATGAACATCAGCCAATTACCGTTCTACCTGAAAATTGTTTAGGCATTGATATATATGGTCAACGAAGTCACTTACAGATGGCAATAGATTAGTGTAATATGACACAACTTGATAAAGATCGCATCGATTTATCTATTGAGCTGACAATATTTCGAGAATGGGGCAGTAAAATTTTGAAAGGACATCCTGTTACTCATCACTAGTGCTTTTCATTTTCCTGCTTTTTTATCACCGTGTTTTGACATGTGTACGAAATGTATTTTCTTATATTTTCCATATTCTATTATCCAAAGTGGAAAAACAACTGACACTTCTGTGTTCAAAAATCCCTTGGAAGAACCCAGTGGGTAACGGAAAGCTTGCGATAAGAATTATACCTCCACTGAACGAAAAGATGTGTTATTTTTAGGATATGATACCACTTACCGGATAAGATGTACATTTAACAAACCCAAGGATTAGCTAACCAAGCTTATGAGAGAGAATGAACCATTGATTTGTTAATTTCAGTAATTATTCTAATGATCTGAATTCTATTTGCACCTGGCTTTGTTAATCTATATAAAGCTATATTTTTGCTCGGAAAACAGTCGTGAAGAAAAAAGCATTTGCAAGTTAAATTCTTAATTAAGCAACAGCCTTGAGTGTTTGCACATGCTAACCCCAGTAATAATGATCCGATATTTGTATGTGTTTGTCAGCTACCACCACACTCAAACAGCTCATCGGCATATATGTATCTATCATATAGCATGAAATACATCTGTCTTGATTCCAACTTGGTGGCTATTCTAAAGATTCTCAAGACTGAACAAAAAAATTGTAGATAAATATTCATTAATCCAGAATTAAGTAATAAATAATGTGACAGCATTCTACAACGTTTTCTTCTTGGTGCTCTCTTAATTTCAAAGTCGTTGCTTATCCCCAGCAAAATGAATCTGAAAATGGAGACACTGTTTTTTGAACAAATACAATGCTCATGGGCAACTAAAGATAGAAAATTACTGAATTTTCTTTTTATATATGCGTAAGATGAGGTTAGAAGTGCAGTTTATTAGGTTATGTATGAAACATAAGCGTTAATCTAGACATGAATCTATTAAGAACGTACTAATCGGGAAATCGTCGCCTCCCGTCTCTATTCTGCCTTATGGTAGGTAATGGGATGAAACTGTCTTAGTGGATGGACTAGGAGAAAATTAAAGAAGGTACTTCCAAGTATTCCTGGCATGTTTGGTTTTACCTGTGAAATTCAGGACTGGGGGGACTAAATAATGTAGTTTGTATATTTCCTATGGCAATAGCGATTGATTGGCGACAGGCTTGAGGACGTTTCGCCCGGGGGAGGAGGTTGTAATTTAGGAAACAATAACGGGTTACAAAAAAAAAAACTCGTTAAGTTTGTGAATAGTTGCTTTTAATGTGGTAAGGTCAAATGTTGTATAGTTCGTTTTGCATTTAATAATATATAAATATAAATAGAGAGAGAGCAATGAGACTAGAAGAATCCTCAACAGAATGCAGAAAACACTGGACGGCCTGGGACTCATCAGCAGTGCGCATCCATTACCGAGAATCGAACCGGGACCGTTTCGATACAACGCAAACGTCATACCAACTGTACCAAGGGACACATTGACTAAAAAGACACAAACTAGACTGGATATTGCGTGCTACTCACTCAGTTCCGAAAAAAAAGTTTCGGAAAAACCAGTCGTTGCTCTTGGGGCACTGCTTCGAGGTTATCTGAATACTTGGATGAGTATCGCTTCGGACGTGAGTGAATAGCGGCGCTATATCGAGTCAAGTTTGTGTCTTCTTCGTGGTACAGTTGGTATGACGTTTGCGTTGTATCGAAACGGTCCGGGTTCGATTCTCGCTAGTGAATGCGCAATGCTGGTGATTCCCAGATAGGACGAAACGGCCGTCCAATGCTTTCTACATTCTGTTGAAGATTCTTCTAGACGCATTGCTATAAGCCTAAATCCCCAGAATTATATATATATATATATATATATATATATATATTCATTCATGATACAATAAGTTTATCAAATACAATATTACAAAAGCATTTAGAGAAAATATATATAACGTAGATTTAGTACACTGAAATAAATAATTCTATATACAGACCATAGAACACAAACACTCAGAAATGAGTTTTGGTTAATATTCTTTAATTTGTATCCGGGATGTCGCGCTGAACTTTCTAATAGAAATCACCCTCATGCTGGAGTTCTTCCTACTTTAATAGACGTTGTTCTTATACTTTATCTGTTAAGTCCGCAATGAATTTAGAAATTCGAGAAAAATCCAAAGAGTTATCTGCAATGTTGTCGGTCCTGACAATTTCGGTTTCAGTAACATTTCTCTATAAACTATCTTCCCGCTGCCCTTTCTATAATTATTTTCATGGCATTTAATCTGATGATACTCTCCCTATGGTAACTCGGCTTTACCAATTTAAGCGCAGTACTAGATGGGCAGCTAAGTCTCATAATTCTACAAGTGAAATAGCAAGAAATAATTGTATGTTCTCTGCAAACATTTTTTACTCTAGTCCTTCTCACATGAAGAATTCACTTCCGACTTTTGTACTTCCAGTCAAATTTGATCTTCAAAAACTAAATGTAATCCCAATCATCATCGTCTGTTTTCTTGATTCCAATTCTTTTATTTTTCTTCCCGTTTATCGTTTGTTTTTCTTTTTCCCATAACTTTTTCCTGTCACACGCTGTAACCTCTTGCTTTTACCGACTTTATTGTCTTGCTTGGGGTGAAGTGAATTAAAGAAATTTTTATATGAGGTTTCAAATATAAAAGAAGTAAATAAACAATAAAATAGAACGATTTTTTGTACAAATATTTTAGGAAATGTGTAAGACTTTGCCATGTCTTTTATTGGTAAAGAGTACCAAAGAGTTTAAATTTCAGAGAAGAGTTTTTATATAGTTGTTTGATATAAATAAGTTTTATAAAGGTCCACCATATTTTCATATTGCAACAAAGTGTCACTCTTTATATTATCAACATGCTTTTTTGCTTTACATTGATATCGAAATTCAAGTTCTGCAAAATATATACGAAATAAAAATATTTGGTTTAAATTTATAACTTCACCTTTTAAAAAACTTTTTTTTCTCATGACAAAATAACTCGGTGTCAATTGAGTCCACCTACTTCGAAATGCGTCATCTTTTACATGGATGCATCACTTAGGGTTAATGGCAGAAAAGAAGGTATGTACAGTGAAACCATTTTCATTATTCACTTTTTCTTCGATAGATAAGTGCGGCCTTCTCTCGTCTTCGTGGATAAGTAATAGAAAAGCAACTCCTACCAAGTTTTCCTTCATATTTTACCTTGCATTTTTTTCTCTCCGTAAAATGTAACCTGAAGTTAAGAAGTTTAAAATGTCTTCCGTCATTCTGACAGGGAATTATGGGTAAAAAAAAAAAAGAAACGTTATTTGATAAGTGGAAATATCGAGAAAAGATGCGCGTTAGTAACAACATTCAACTTTCATATACATGAGTATTTATGGTTTAACATATAAAAAACAAACAAACAAGGATTTGAAAGAAGATGCGTGTGCTGTTAAAACGTTCACATACACAGTAAAATCTTTTACTTTTCGTATAAAAATGGGGATATTTTTTTAATGGAGCCAAGTAAAGATTCGATTATCAGTATCTATGATGCAGTGTTCGTTGTATTTTGAAAAATGTAAATAACAATACCTTCTTACTTTGAAGATTATATGAATTAAAATCATATATATATATATATATATATATATATAGTAAAATCATATATATATATTTATACACATAGATATATATATATATATATATATATATATATATATATATATATATATATATATATATATATATATATATATACGTATCTTTGTGCATTTGTGTGTATATATCGAATGTAAAATTGTTTGTTTAATTCTTTGCATAAAAATCTATATTATTGGTTTTGAGAGTTTTGCGAAAAGGCTTGCATGATAAATGAAAAAAAAATACATTTGATAATATTCATATGTGTATTACTTATTTTAGAGAGGAGAGAAAACAGAAAATTCTAAAATAGCATGTACACATATGAAACAATGCTTACACGATCATGAACAGAATCGTCTTATTATTACATGTGCGTGCAGACAAACTCACGCCTACGTTTGTGAAGTATGGACGTACATAAATCATTATTATTATATGTAAATGTCTAGCGGTATACACATTACACGATGTAATGTTTGTCAAAATAAATATGCATAAAATTAACATGTACGTGCGTGCAATGTTAAGCTTACTTACATTCATATACGCAGCGTTTAAATATAGTAACGCCGATATTTGTAAAGAAGAAGAAAAGACAAATGGGATGCAAAAGGAAACATTTTATTAACAGCTCAAACGCTGGGTAAAGTTTGCATTTCTCAAAAGATGAGTCAGCATCTTCAAAAATTTATTTCAAGAAACGAACCTAGATTTCTTTTAACTTTCGTAAAGGTTATGTTTGGCTGTGTGAGTGTTTTTTTTTTTCTGATAGAAAAAAGCGACAGAGGTTCGATTCCTCTTGGGAAAGAAAAAATATCTCTCACAGGGATTCTCGATCTAGGCTAGTTGTTAAAGATTTGATTATTTAAGTAAAAAAGAAACTCAGTGATGGCAATTCTATCACGAGTACCCATTAAAATAACGTTCAAATATAACATGTGTACTCACTAAAAAAAACGTTCATATATATATATATATATATATATATATATATATATATATATATGTGTGTGTGTGTGTGTGTGTGTGTGTGTGTGTGTGTGTGAGCTGATGATAGCCGCGTACAGAACGGCTATGTTGAGGTAATTTTGTTTTTTTTGTTATATATATATATATATATATATATATATATATATATATATATATATATAAATATATATAGGTGTGTGTGTGTGTGTGTGTGTGAATACATAGAATACATAGAAATATATATCTGTATGTACTGGGAGGCTTTTGAGTTAGCCTGATAAATATTCGATGATTTGGTTTATAAAGTGTTTTTTGCAAAATAAAATCATCAAATTTGCCCTTATAAAGACTATTAGACGAGAATCACGTCGGCTAAGATATATATATATATATATATATATATATATATATATATATATATATACATATACACGAACACACACACACACACACACACACACACACACACATATATATATATATATATATATATATATATATATATATATATATATATATATATCAGGTAATTGAATCGATGATATATAATTCGGTTGAAAACCTATTACTATTAATTATTAAAACTGATTCTCAGGAAGCTCGATGTATTTGTTATAACTGAGCACATGTATTTTACAGAAAAAAAATATTACCTGAATATTGGGATAGACTATTTTAAATTGTTCTGTACGTGGCCTTCATCAGCCACTTAGTATGTGTCATATATATATATATATATATATATATATATATATATATATATATATATATATATATATATATATATATATATATGTATGTATATATGTATGTATAGTGAGAGAGACAGAGACACAGAGAGAGACAGAGACAGAGAGTAAGACAGAGAGATATAAGTTGTGAGAGAGATAGATAGATGAGGATATTGACCTGGTTAAATCCTATGATTCTCTGCGTAAGTTCAATGCTTCTATGCATCAATTTCTATCCGCAACTCCAAATTTAATTATTTTTCCCTTTTGAGCGATTCATATATAGGACACGTTTTTCGAAGTAATTTTCAATGAATCTTCGATGTTATAAATTATACATTATCCTATTAATTTTCATCGAAAAATATGAAAGGCAAAGTCAGCATCAATTAAATAAGATGGCTCTATGTACAAGTTAATAGCCGCAATAAAATTTTGAGCTACACTACTTGTAATATTTGAAGGATAACTCTGGAAGAACTTAAAATTAACTGTTCATATATGCGAGGAATAATTTGCAAATACAATTGTGTTGTGGCATGTTAACCCCGACATCGTTTTCTTCTCCTACGGGGGTTGTCATTTCCCTCGACAACTCTCTGTCCCATGAAGTTTTGTCTCTTAGCTAACCCACTTATTCTCTGTTCTGTCAATCATTTACACAAGCTCGTAAGTAGCCTATTTGCTCTTTTTCTCTAACATACCTTCAGATATCCTCCCCGAATGCCACATTTCCAGGTCCACTCACCTCGATATGTCTCCTATAAATTTTACATTCCACATTCTGATTCCAAGAAGAAATGTTGTCTTTGTTTCCATTTTTCAAAGAAATAATGACGTTACTCACATTTTCAGTCTATGTTATTCACTGTAAACTTCTTTAGATTTCGCTGACATCAAATCTCTTCTTCATTGGTGATAAAACTGTGCAATAATAAATGGCATACAGGTGGATCGATATTACATAACTTTTCGGCACTCATTTCTTTGTTTCTAACGAATCTTTGTTATCATTTCGAAGTCATCTGTAGTTATTCCTGTACATCTTCGGATTTCAGCCTCACATTTAAAATCTTCTGATAAAACATATGTAATTTTTAAAGAAATCAAACACGACAAAATTTGAAATTGTTTCGATTACATAAAGTTGTGGAGCGATTACAGAAATGAACAACAAGACAATCAATATTAAATGACAAAAATGTTTTTGAGTCGCATTCTTCGTGTTAATAAATTAATCTATTGAAAATAAATATATAACATTTTACATTGGGTCGGCTTTAGGCCGACAATAGAAAACATGCTTCGTGATCCCTTTGAAGAATATATAAGTAAAGTCTCTAGACGAACAAAAAGATGTAAGGAATGGCAACATACGGCAATAGTGCACGAATAAATCTTCGTTGAGCTTCCTTCATTCATTCAACCGTTTTCCTTAACGAGCTACGTGAATTATACGCTCGTCCTTGTCAAGGAAGACATTTACACTCTTTCTCCTAAATCTACGTGACACTTACACTTTCCACCTCATTTTCTTCTTTGACTCTTTTTTCTCAGACATAAACTCGAAGAAATCACATTAATTATCATCATTAAAAATATGAACTATAACGCCAGATCTTTTACACTTATGAAAGCTGAGAAAAATTTAGTTATAAATGACGAAATAAAAAAAAATTATCGCCTTTTTCTTTGTTGGGTGTTGACTCGAATCAGGAACATAGTAATTTCTTATATGTGGTTACATTTTGAAAGAAATACTATGAAGTGGCTCCTCAGTTTGGGGAAGTGAGGCGCGATATTATTTCTATTCATATTTACTACTGAGTAGTGAATTCGATTCTTATACAGTGTTAAACATGAAAGAGGCCAAAAAGTTTTGGCGCATTGTAACATCAACCAGCTAAATTGCAATTAAGTTACATAGCTGAAATTATCAAAAGATTGAAAATTCTGACTATTTTCTTAGTTGAAGAAAGAATGTCTTTTATAATTATGTTCAAGCCTAATTTGAATTACATGTAGATATGAAATTTCTGGTTGAATAGAAAAGATGTAATTACAGAACCAGTTGGAATCCTGCAATGAAAGAATAATTCAATGTATCATAAAAAAATTCAATAATTAATTTAAATGAATGCCAATTATGAACGTTTAAATAAAGAAGACTGTAATAATAGAGGAATAAGAAAAAAAGAAATGAATAAATATAACCAAATACTGAGATATTATCTCGAAATCATATCAGTTTCCATGATGGATCTCTTCATTATTTGACTCGAAATAGTGTTTGCTTTTTATTTTAATTACTATATATATATATTAGTTGACTCAAAATTAATTTTAATATAATATTAATTTCAGCAGCTGATTTTATTAAAAATAATTCAAGGCCTGTAAAAAGGGATATATTTTTAACATGACTATGCCCTATAAAAAATTGAAAATTGAGTAAGAAAGGTGTTTAGCAAAAACCACTTGAACATGGGTAAAGAATGGCTGAAAGCGTTTTGGAGAACGATAGTTATGGACAAGTTCAGGATTCTCTTACTCTTGCTAAAACGAAATACCTAAGGATGCTGGGAGTAATAACCAAAAAAAATTAAATCTTCCTTGTGAGCCGTATTTAATGAATGAAGATTAAAAGAAAGACTTCTGTTGGTTGCCCAAATAATATATATATATATATATATATATATATATATATATATATATATATATATATGTATAAAATTCACCCTATATCACATACAATATTATTAATGATGTCACCCTATTCAGTTAAATTCCATCCAAATTTTTACTGTCTGTTTTATATATTCGATTGCCTCTTGTATCAACTTCATTTTGGGATACAATCTGTTCCGTTTGAATACAGTAGTATTTTGCTTCACTCAGTATATCGCTCTTTCGTTTTCCCATAACGGATTTTAATTGCTCAGAGCTTTAGATATTGAATTTGTTTTCTGATTAATATTTTTTTTTATTTACGCAATACTTTCAGTTAGATAACTAATATGCAGTATCATTCTAATTGCTTGACTTGCCACATCCGTAGTAATGCTGCATTCATTCATTATTTTACGAGCTCTTAATTTTGCGTTGAGCACGTAAAGTAACACGCTTTAAAACATTTTTAGGCTAATTGGGAAAGAAACATGTTCGTTTTCATCTATATAACTCTTCTAAAATTAGCGTATGCTGAACACCGTCCCTTGATATTCCAGGCTTCATAGCAATTTCCTATTCACTCATCTTTTGTGACATTTCAATAATTTCCATCCTATTTTCCAAACACATTTTTGCGTCAGTTATTCTTAAATACGTAGCGATATAAGGCAGTTAAAAATGATCAAGAATTCGGTAAAAATTACATGCATATATTGATCTGCGATTACGTAACTCTTGAGATGGCTCAAAGAATCAGAGAAAGAATTTACAAAATTCATTTTCAGTATCAAGATACCTTCATGTTCATATATCCACACGTATTTTGTTCTCCTCAATAATACCAAAAGATGTAAATTATAGAATACATGCAATTTCTAGGTAAAAATTAAGTAAATCACACACACACACACACATCCGCACAGAGACACACAGACACAAGCACATCACACACACACACACACACACACACATATATATATATATATATATATATATATATATATATATATATATATATATATATATATGTGCCCAAGTGTAGAATTGGAGTAGACGAAATGAAAGTCCAATGACCAAAAGCCCTATTCTTAAAAAGTGCTCAATACAGAGTAGAATAAATATTAATAACTATTTAAAAATTATGACATAAACAGAAACATGATTCTACATTCAAAGCCATCACTTGAGAAAACACC
This sequence comes from Acanthosepion pharaonis, assembly GCA_903632075.3. NCBI lineage: Eukaryota > Metazoa > Mollusca > Cephalopoda > Sepiida > Sepiidae > Acanthosepion > Acanthosepion pharaonis. The sequence continues at coordinate 1,366,320 of CAHIKZ030005449.1, forward strand.
AGAAGTGTTGAAATGAAATGGCTAATTTTGTAGTGATTTTGCACCATGATGATGTCATGATATTTGAATAAAAAAAATATACTCTCTCTTACACACACACACGCACACACACACACACACACACACACACACACACACATATATATATATATATATATATATATATATATATATATATATATATATATATATATATATATATATATATATACAAAAGAAGAGAGAAACCGCAAACAATTTTGGTTGTATACATTTTTTGTTTTTTTTAATATATTACTTTTTGTTTACCATAATTTTGCTACATGTGTAGCAAAATTATCCGAAAGTTATTTTAAGAAAATCCACATTAAATCCAAACACCACAAGCAAAGCAGGAATGACCCAAGTAGGAAATGGATTATAGGGAATTAAAATGAATGGAAAACTGAGTATCGAGAGAATTTGCCCAAGGAGAAATTTGAAAATATATTTTTATTTTTTCCTTTTTATTTTTATAAAATAACATCTTCTTTTCTCGTTTGAATCAGAATATTGCATGAAAATACTGCCATATTTTGACCTCGGTGTTCATGTTTATATCTATATATAATTGGTATCTATCTATCTATCTGTCTATCTATCTATCTATCTATACACCCACACACACACACACACACACACACACACATATATATATATATATATATATATATATATATATATATATATTGTTCACTTTAAACCTTAATAATATCATACATGAAAACTATATATATGTGTGTGTGTGTGTGTGTTTTGTGAGAGAGAGTGAGAGAGATAAAGATATATAGTCTTAGTAGCAGCATGGCCCGACGTTGCCCGTGCTTGATTCAAAAATCGTACGACTCATACAGCAATCGCTATCACTTGACTTAAAATATTTTTGCACTTCCTTGCCTTTAAAGGAGTGCCCTTTGCCGTGCTGATGTTGCTACATGCCTTACTTTTTGCCTATTTCACACTGCGAATATTTTCTAAGCTCTATACTAAACATTAAATCTGTTAAAAAAAAAAACTTAACAAAATGAACACAAAACGATCAGCTTTAAAAAAGGACTCGTAACTGGAAAAAACCGAATGAAAAAACAATGTTAACAACAAATACTTTTTCACACCCAACCGAGTTCTGCGGAATCAGAATCAACGTTGAGTTTAAAGAAGCGAATGAGCCAATTGGAGTAAAGTGTTATGCATATCTAAATTTTTCCCACTTGTGACGAATTCAGCTATCGATTTTGCATGCTAGCATGCTAGTTAACATTCGTGCCAGTCAGCTGTTGGCTCTCACGCTGGCCAAGAGAATATTCCTTCCTATTCGTGGCAGCCAGCTATAGGCTCTCACACTGGCCAGTAGAAAATAGCCGCAAACTACATGAAAACTGCCGTACAAGCATGAAAAAATCGATGATTTCCACTATCGGTGGGAGTTGGGAAATGCAAAGTCGGTCTTGGCCTTCCCACTAACTTGGAGCATGTGCATGTAAATTTTGGTGCAAATATGTCGGAAATTAAGGCCGTGAATTCGCTACACACACACACACACATACACACACACACATCCTGCCTTTTATAGATAGAGATTTATCAAGATAGATATTGGAGTTCATTTTTAAACAATGTAGACAAAAAGTTTACTTGTGACGCAATTCGTCCTGAAGGATTTCATCGTATTAATTTAAAATGCCCAAACTAATAGACAATCTATCGTATACAACGAAAGAAAATCCATTAGTTTCGGTTTAAAATTTGTTCAAGGAAACGTGGTAGACACTATAGTAAATAATCTCAATCAAAACGACTCCGCATTCACCAAAGGATTCATTGAAGGCATAATCACTGATGATATAGAAACCAACAGTAACATATATTACCACTAAAATAAATAGCAAGAAATAAAATGATTATGAAGGAGGGGGAATGTGGCAATGAACAAAGATACATACACAGAAAAAAATAACTCACTACTCAACGACAAATCGAACAAAAAATAACTACTTAAAAACAGTAAAATTAATAAAGAGATAAGGAAACTAAATAAAAATGAAAACAAATCATGGTGTCGGTTCATAGAATATCATTTTAGAACAGCCATAACTTAATAAATATTCTAACCATTTTCGTTGGAACAATCAGTGTAACTCTCATAAAAAACAAAACAAAAAACAAAAAAAAACATGCAGTCTAGTTGAATAAAAGGGAAATGAATGTGCTCGATACTCCAACAGCCATTATAGGTATAAAATTCCTCCACACCAATGTCTAATTTGAAAACTGACTAAATCTCTTAAAAAAGTATCTAGCACAATCCTGCAATCTTAAAACCTATTCTACCAAAAGCTAAAATGATTAAAACATGCCGTATCTTCACCAAACAATGCTACTTCTTATTTACAACCAAATATTTGGATTACGACTAGTATGATGACATATATCTTCTTAGAATTTCTTGAATGCGATACCTTCTAAAACAGTTTACCAAAACAATGAACATATTCCATTTATACTGAGGATTATCTACTTATATATCATCGTGATAGTGATATACCTTACCTAGTAGATTAACCAAACAAAGTCGAACACACAATGGATTTTACATACGAAATGGAAGAACACAAATCCTTATCGATCATAGATATCAAGTTACACTGCGTTAACAACTGTTTAAAACACGGTCTCCAACGTGAATCAGCCAACAAAAACGGCATAAATATTACTATTTTATCAAAACATCAAAATTAAATCCGTTTTACTTTTCAGAATTTACATAAGAGCACTACGAATGTGCAGCCCGGATTATCAACTCGATGAAGGGAAATAAATTGAAACACCTTCAAACTTCTCTATTACTCTAATTATTTTATATTCTATGCGATAGAGAATACCTATGAATTATTTCAAACAAAAAACTGCCCTCCTATAAAAAACACAATGTATTCAATAATGTATTATCCGACTAACTACCTCTGTCACACCTCGAAGGGAAAACAATATATCCAGATAAAAAATAATTGTTTTTACTGCTACATACAAAACAATAAAAGACTTAGTCGATATCAAACAAAACAATAAAAAAAACCTGAAAGAGATTTTTTTTTAAATCAACAGTGGTAATTGTCACAATAAATACGCAGAAGAAACTTCAATGAATCTAAATAAAATTATGTGAACACAAAAGTGACATTTTACAAAATAATACGTCAAATGGTTTGGTCGCCCACCGTTACGACATACATCACCATTTAGACATTCAATGAGTTTCTCTGATCAAAGGAGAAAGAAATTTACTGCGACGTAAATGTCTAGAGGGCGAAATTATCGCAAGATCGTCTATATTAAATTTGCGCCCTGGCTCTCAAAACATTCCCTAATCTTGGCAAATCTTCTAATATCACCGTATGGGATAACAAATAACAAAAGTGACAGAAAGAAAAAGAGAAATACTCTAGATGATTTCGGCTAGATTTAAATAAAAATAAATAAATAAAATTCCCAACACCCCACGTTCTTGCGCATGTGTAGTCATATGGGCGCAACAAATTTAGTTCTATGTTGTCGTGATGGTCGAAACACATGAAAAGAAAACTTTTACCATATTTACCGGCGCGAATGCTAAGCAGTACAACATGAAGTTCCCAAATTTCTGAGACAAACAACTTGCATGCGCGGAAAAAAATATATGTCAACAATTTACCTATATATATATATATATATATATATATATATATATATATATATATATTCAAATAAAATGAAAGAACAATAAAATATGTAATCCCGTGTTCTTATTGATATTTTAATTTTTTTACAAAATAGTGCTCAATGTAAATTTACAGAGCATTAATATTATAAATTAACTTATTTAAAATATGTTTTTTTTCGCTACACAGTAATAACCATGATTCAAAAATGGAAGTTAAAAACTTTAAATTTAATGTTGTAATTAAATTTAAAACATTATATATATATATATATATTTATATATATATATGTGTGTGTGTCTGTAAATTGTTACCATATTATATATATATATATATATATATATATATATATATATATATATATATATATGTGTGTGTGTGTGTGTGTGTATGTATCTATCTATCTATATATATATATATATATATATATATATATATATATATATATATATATATATATATATATATCGCGTGAGAAAGAGAGAGATAAAAGAGCAATATTTAAGCTATTTTTGCTTCAGTAAGTCTTATTCATTCGGTTCACGTATTTTAGGCGATGGTGTTAATATTTTCAAGATGGTGCTGTTGAAGGAAAATGAAATCATTTCATGCTTACTGCATGTTCGCCAATTTTGCGAAATAGACCTTGCTGAGTTGAGACTTTAGGACATTTGAGATAGCAAATTAGTAAAAAACAATTCACATTTATATATCACAAATAATCATCGTCTTTACGGACACGCATTGTTTGCGTCTTAGAATTGCAACAGTTGCATAAAGTATAAAATATATTCCGTGTGACAATGCTAATTTGAGTATGAGGTAAATAAAGTATTTTTGCAAGACTACAACATTTGGGACTAACGTCCCTATAAACTGATATTTTTCATTGTTGGTCGACTTTTCCAGTTGACTGCACTTAATACGGATATATAATGTTGGAATGAAGTTCGAATGGAAAATGTTCTTTCTTACCGCTCTCTTTAAATAATAAATTTGGTTTGCATTCATGTTGCTTAGTACTTCTTACGATCATGTTAACGGAAGCGTTTCTAGTCTCGAAGGAAATGGCGTGTCTGTTCATGCCTTCTTCGCGCTGGGCTTATCTTTCTACTTACACTGATAAGCGTCATTAATAAAATACCGGACAACATAAAGGACATATATATTTCTTTAATATATTTTTTAAATATTTCTTGTCTAGCAGTATATTAAATGTTTTATTTTCATTAGTATTTTGCAAATTTAAAATATCGTCTGTTCACCTACAAATGATTTTCTCTGAACGGTCTTAGTTAAGTTATAATTTCCAGCTTTGGATTAAAAGCATCCTTTTTCAAGGAATTCTGAATTATAATCTCTGTTTATAGAAAGCCCTACGAGGCATAATATTTACGCTCATGCCTCTGTAGTAAGAAATGTTATCACTTTACAGATTATTTGGATGTCATATTTTGGGTCAGATGTTAAAATATCTTCCAGTGGTCTATAAATATTCATGGCTTTATTTTCTTCCAAGTAGCCTTGCTGGACACATGAATACCGTTCCCTCTCTCCATTGTATGTCTTCGAATTTCAGTAATAATTTAAGTTAATTTAATTTTTTTTCCTTTCTTCGTGCCATTTCTTTACGAAATATTTTTGGCTTTTTTTTTCAATTTTATTTAATTGTAGCGAATTTAGTCTTCACTATTTCCGAAAAGTTTAGATTAGTTTTTGATTTTTTTTCCCTTTTGCAAAATGATTTCGTTTTCCGAGCTTTTCAGTAAGATAAGTATTCACCATTGTGTACAACTCTCTGCAATATCATTCTAAGCATAAATATCGCTTTTCTGGTTCCGACGATTTCGACAAATCACACTGAACTTGTCATATTTCCAGTTTAATATGGCATCCGAATATTACGAACATGAATTTACTGAGGCCCGCCGGTATGCGGTAACTGTTGGAAATTTTATTTTTTAATTCTATGATCTTAAAAATTGCCGTATTTGCTTAAGACTGGGACAATTTCTATTGCGATTCAATCTGACACTGTTGATTTATTCATGTTCATTTTGTTCTGTGTAAGGGTTGGCTGTTTCTTTGTCAAGTGGTGAACAATTTATCTGGTAAAATTGTCCCATCACTGATACTTCCATTCATTTTCCAAATCCTGTTGATTGGTTTATCTTTTATCCTGTTAATTATTTTATTCTGATATGCATACATACTTTATTTGTGTTTATCATCCTTTCTAATTTTAGTTGCATTATTCCTCTTTAGCCTCAATATCTGTGTTTCTAATTTCTATGTTTAGAGTTTTCTAAACTTATACATACCTAGAAATGTGTTGTCGCTTTTTCATCATCTCTCGAATTAATCTGTCATCCATTCTTTATTTTCTTGACACATTTTCCTTAGGATGGTCACATTTGGTGACGTCATTTGTGCGTCACTCAACATGTTCCAGTTTGAATTTGTAATCTTGTTTAGGGTATATTTGTTTTTAATTCCATGTACCTCTCCTTGCAGCTTGGATCATTCAGGGTTCTTTTTACACTGTAGTTTATGCGTTTAGGATTTTAGTTCCCGTAAGTTTTATTCTATACGACAGGAAGGCATTTACTCCTGTAGTGAGTGTATAATTGAGTCTCTGAAATTTCATAGTTACGTAATAAATCAGTTACTTCGTTCTCTTTCCAGTCGTAAATATTTCAATATGAGTCTTTGATATTGCTGAAACTAGATATTTTTAATTATTTCATTAATTATTTTCCCGCTTTCTTCTGTTCACTGGAGGAACTCAATTTCACCGCTTCCATTTTGCGCTCTTAATCTAAACCTGCCAACTCATTTCATTTCTCGTTCTTTTCGGGCCTTGGCAGTCAAGTTTCTTGTGATTTAGAGTGAGCTTTGCTTTGTCAAGTGAACTGTAAAATTCATCAATTTCTCCACTGTAATCTGTGCTGGTTGTGCGTATACAAGTGTTGCTATATTAAATTGTTTCCATTTAATTTAACTAAAATAATTTTGTCTGAAATTTGACATTATCAGAGAAAACATTTATTTATGCCCTTATCTAGCATTAACGCTAACTCTCTTCCAATTTTCTCTCCGCATGCATGCATCATCGTGCGTGTGTCGATTGCTAAATGCCCATTACTTCCCCAACTAATTTCTCATAAGGCCATAATGTTTACAATAAAGCTATTTATTGTTTGCATGATATTTTCAAGATGACTAGATTTTAAAAGCGTCAATGCGTTCCAAGTTCATATTTCTATGTTTGTTGCGAACAGTCAAAAGATAACGATACAGTGACAACTATCACTCATGTTTATCATCACTATATCAAGGGTCGTTCCCAAAGCGTTTGACGCGACCGTTTACGCTATTTATATTGTCTTCTGTTGACGATGTTCTGGTGACATCTGTCGCTCATGTCACTCATTACTGGACGGAGTGTAGTTCCTAAGCCGCTTGACACAATTTACGCTATTATTATTTATATTAGCATCGCCGGACGACGGCCAGATGTCACCTGTCGCTTATGTCTTCACTTACCATGCGACTATACTCCCTTCTCCATTATCTTCCCTAAACTTGTTGCTTATTTTAATCCCTATTATTCGGATACCTACTGGATTTAGTATCCATTGTCTTCGCCACGGTGATTTATTGATATCACACCTAGGTGACCGTAGACTCACCGTGAGTTCTTAAGCTATTTGTTATCTCTTATGTTTATGGTAGAAATTTCCTAAGAACCATACTCTTAACAGACGAAATGAAGCGGCATAGTTCTCTTGGTTTTCGACCATTAGACAACGTTTATTCTTTGTAAAAAATATATATATAGTTTACCTTGGTGTGAATGAATAGGGAGGTGCGAGACGAGTAACATAAACACTACATTTGTTCATCCTTTAGACTGCAGAGAAACGACAAAAGAAAAGATAAAGAAAAAAAAGAAGAAAAAGAAAATTAAAATCAAAGTTAAATAGAAAAAAAAAGCCCAAATAATTATTACTGTCCATCGTCTAAGGCAGTTCAAACAGGCTGGAAACTGGCTAACTTCACAAAATCATATCACTTCAGTGTTACGTAACGATAGAGCTGGCAGACACGCGTATCGATGCGCCGCATGGCCGTAAAAAGATCCTTATATTATGCAACTGCTCAGTAGAGCAGCCCTTTCAATTGCTATCAGATATTTTTCTTCTTGCTGGCAGCTGATAGTTAAAAGGGACAGCTTGTTGCAGTCAAAATGAAAAATCGATGCCATCAATCAGTCAAAAAACCAAGACTGAACTCATTAAGGCCATGGAAGAAAGGGATCCGAGAAACGATACCCTTAATAGGAAACAGCGCATAATGCTCTTTTCTTTTTCTTAATTTTGCTTGTTAAGATTCTCCCGTTTTCCATTATCTTTGTAAAAGTTGAGGATACATAGTAAATTCTTTGTTTTCATTCAACTTCATCTTCATTCACTTGGTCAAATTCTTCCCGAAAAAAAGGTGTATCTTTTATGGACGATGTCGACGCTTCTAGAGCCTTGATGCGTATTCTACAAAAGTTACGATGCTTTGTTTTTAGCAGAAATTTTGTAACACGCACACACACACACACACACACACACACTTACACACACAGAGACGCATAAACATACACACGTGTGTACGTGTGTGCCCTCGGAGGCAAATACACAAATCCCACCTAAGATTTCGGTGAATTTAACCAGATGTATTAAACCGTTCAAGTGCCAATTGTCGTTGTGTTACCTGCATTTTGTTTAAATTGTTTGCAATGTTTAAAGAAATACAGAAACTCTTTATGACGTTTTTTCGGGGAAATCAATACACCCCAAGTGATTTTAAATGGAATTGTAACACATTAAATCATTGAATACACACATATGCACAAGTATATACACAGACACAAGCAGAGATAACATTCATGTACATTGATTTTTTTATAATGTTCAGGAATAATTTTTCTTTTCCTATTCATAGGAATTTTTCTCGAATACACATGAGAATATATCTGAAAATATAAATTTGAAGATTTAGACATATTTTTCTTATCAAGCAGAAACAAATATCTCGAATCAGTTAATTTCTTAACAAGAGGATTTTAAATGATCCCACAATATGTTTCCTCAAACGTGTCAACAATGAAAATGCACCTTTCATCTAAGAACTGGGGGAAATGTGTTTACGCTCAGCAAAAGCAGTCGTCCATATAAAACACATCTGTAGGAAAACCAAATAACGTAGTCCTACCAAAAAGCTTAATTCCTTAAAAATAGCACACACACATATGTACATATACATAGGTACATACAATTTTTAAGCATTTCGCTCCAAGCAATGCAGGAGTGCCACTAGCACGCAAGGGGTTACAGAGAGTAGGAACAAGAGTAAAAAGATGTGATAGATGAAAGGATGAAAAAAGGACGGGTATTAGATCAAGGCATATGAAGATGCTGACTGACATTGTATTTGAATAATTGAAGATTATACATATCAGGAAAGCAAGTAAGAGGAAGGGAGTTCCACAGATAGGAAGTGTAAGACATGAAGCTATTGTAGTAGAAGAAACGGCTATATTTAACTGTTTCGACAATGAAAGGTTGGGACTAAGATGGCAACCTGGTAGCATGATTAAATTTGTGCAGTTTGAGAACCAGCGAACGTAGCTCGTTGGATCAGTTGCCTTGAATTTATTTTTTTAGGAAAAATACAGGGAATCGAAGGCACGTCTGTGAGAAATTGATTGTAGACGAGATGCCAGATCAGGACCACTCATATTGCATATCTGTCTCTGGGTTTTGTCGAGGTCCTTGAAACCAACAACGGAGGCTTCAGACCATATATGGTAGTAGTATTCCATACAGAGGTGAATGGTTTATATATTAATTAGGTGGAGGGAATCAGACGAGAAAAACTTTCTGGCGAAACACACAGAACTAACTCTCCTTGCGGTAGATGAAGCTATACTTTCATTGTATTTGTTTCATCTCTGGTCAGTGGAGAGGTCGTGACAAAGCAGTCGCAGAGAGGCGATTAAGTGGAGTTGAGCATCAGACATTTTAATGGGAGAATGGGGCGATTCTCTGTGGTGATTAAAAGAGTGCAGTTTTGTTTTTGAGGCATTAAAGTTTACCAGCCATTTCTTGTGCCAGTCAACCACAGACTGAAGATCATTTTATAGAGCAATGAACATCAGGAACAGTGTAGGAATCAGGATAGTAACTTTGGGAACACTTATCCCGGGGGAAGTGGTCTGGCGTTTATTTATGGCTAGAGGCTTTCGTTGTATATAGTTTAATGAGTTCCTAATTTGTGAGCTTTCTTATACGAGCCCAAATTTTGTTTTTCTGGGATTCACGTAAATATTTTTTTGTACTACAGGTGTCAAATTTTATTAATAAGCGATGAGGGATTTATACTTAAGCCCGTTAACATTAATGTAAATTTGTTGAATTATAGATTTATAGATTATGGGTAATACTAGATAACCCAATGGAATAAATCAGGTTGTCCAACACGCTTATATGCGTACACATCTTCATACTTACATATATGTACATTTACATGTCCATGCATATATGCCACAGTATGCACATATACACCTCCACATGTATACACATGCATTTGTTTGTAATTTTGAAACTATTTCTATGTCTACACCTCCACATGTATACACATGCATTTGTTTGTAATTTTGAAACTATTTCTATGTCTACACCTCCACATGTATACACATGCATTTGTTTGTAATTTTGAAACTATTTCTATGTCTACACCTCCACATGTATACACATGCATTTGTTTGTAATTTTGAAACTATTTCTATGTCTACACCTCCACATGTATACACATGCATTTGTTTGTAATTTTGAAACTATTTCTATGTCTACATTTCGTGATTAATTCTCTTATTTGATTCAATAGTTTTCATTGATCTTTATATTTTATTATCTTCATTTTTAATCATAGCTGGCACCTATCCCTGGAACTATTTTGGGTGTCCGAGAAACTTCGAATTTTCCAATTTATTTCAGGATTCCGACTCTTTTCCTCCAATTCCCTGTTTTGTGTTCTAATTTTGAATTGATGAATTTCTGTCAATGTGTATTGATTCTTTATTTTTATTTTAAATTCTCCTGCAAAAATGCCGATGTAAATATTATAGTTTGTCGTATTTTATTAGGGTTATTGGCTGCCTGGCATACTACCCTAGTGGGTCTGCATTTACTTAAAATGTAATTTTTAAGGAATTAATAATTTGGTACATATTACCAGTGCAATAGTAGCTAATTTTGATTGACTTACTCTTGGGTATCTTATTATCAGGATTTTTTTGTTGAAGTGTTCGATCCATGATTATGTGACAGTGATATGATCTGGTTGCGTTTCTTTGGAGCTGAGCTGCAATAATTATGCCTTCTCTCTCAGTTTCCAGCTCGGTTCTCTTCAGTCACTGATGCATTTTTGTTGGCCATCTTCTGCTTCTTTGTTGCTTTTTGTGTATTTCAAATACACTACCTTGTCTATCCTCGATTTTGGAACTTTTTTTGAATTTCATTTCGCCCAGTTGTTTTGCTTTCTATTGTACTTGATTGTATTCGCTTTGTTTTTTTATTTTTTTGTTTGTTTTTTTTTTGTAGGATTTCATTAATATTACGCTGTTTCTTGAATAGTGCAGCTTCTTTGTGGATGTAGTGTATTTAGTGTTTTACTTTTTGTAGGAGAGGGTCATTAGCCTTTTTAAGGTAGGGTTCCAATCAGATTGTTGGAATTTTAAGTTAGTTCAAGTTGCATTACACATCGGCCCCCTAAATCTCTTGGTACAAACAGCCTATAACATTTGATTTCGGGTTTGAATTCTCATTTGGCTAAGCATTTTGTTTGATCTTGGCGTCCAATCTTTTAATATCATTCAGCTTCTATTTAATAATGTTGAAGCTGTATGTTACTACGGGTATAGCTAAGGTGTTGATAGCCTTCATTTTGTTTGCCCCATTTACTTTGCTTTCTAGTATCAAACGCACTCCCCTATAATATTCTTTTCGGTTATATTTCTTCATAATTTAATATTATATTCCGCCTCATTCATTAAACATTAAGCGTCCGTATGTACCATTTATTCTAGTTCCTTAATCTTGTTGATATCAATGTCTAATTCCATAGTTTTCGTTACTTTACCGCCTTTGCAGTTAGTTTTGGCACATTTGCTGATCCCGAACTCCATCTCAATGGATTCGCTTAAAATTTTTGACAACAGCCAGTAGGATTTTATATTTGTTGTCATATTTGGCAAACGTTTTAAGATCATCAGTATAGAATAGCTGATTCAGTTTGCCACTCTCTGACATGTATCCGTGATTACTATTGTTCGGTAGGCAGCTGAGTGGCGCTAATACAAGGCAGAGGTGTAGTGGTGACAATGAATTTCCTTGATGTTCATTGTTTGCAGTGTTAATGGCCCGTTTGTATGGCTTAGATTTAGTGTAGTCTTTCATGCCCTCCTTTATGAATTTGATGGTTGCGAGGCATATTCTGCTTATTTTTAGACTCTTCTTTATCCAGGATTGTGAAAAACTGTCGCAAGTCATTCTGTAGTCAATCCATGCTGTCAATCAGTTTCTCTTCTTTCCTTTGTTTACTCCCAGTATTGTTTTATTGTTAATTGGTTGGTCTTTGTACCCAAAACTTCTTTCTTTACATCCCTTCTGTTGTATTTTTCTCAAAGATGTTTTATGTCCTCTCGTTTATGACAGATATGAGTATCTTGTACATTGTTAGTAGGCAGGTGTTGGGCCTATAGTTGTTCGGGTTCTGCGTCTCTCCTGGTTTTGGTAGTAGGTTTGTTTCACTCCACATGTGCCATCTGGGTCATTTTTCTGGATTTATGATTATATTATTGTATGACCGTGCGAGATCTTTGTGGGTGCTAGATAGGTGTTTTGATTTATCTAATAAGTGGCTATTTGGCCTATACCTGCTGTTTTCCAGTTTTTGGTTTTGAAGATGGCAATAGTTGTTCCCGTAATATTGATATTTGTCCATATTTTGACACTCTATGCCTGTGTGCTACTCAATGTGGCTCTTTCATTGTGCATTTTGCAGTTTGCCCACATCTTACAGCAGAATTCCATGACATCCTGGATATAAGGTTGGTTATTTAGCTCTGTGTTATTTTTACCAAGAATTAGATATAATTTATTAGCATCTTCTTTGAAAATACCTTTTGCCGGAAGAATATGTTTCTTTTATCATCACACCAGATTCTCTGTATCTTCGCTTGAATTTGTTGTTTCAGTTTCTCTTTAACATTTGATAGCTCAGTCTTATTCTTTATGCCCAGGTTTCATTTCGGTTGCCTCCTTTAACTTTTTTTTTATTTTGGTGCCGTTGTCTACTTCACTTTCAAATGACAAATGTCCTCGTAGTTTATTTATTTCGGTTTGTATTATTAGTTTCCAGTTTTATATTCATCGGCCTTTCGTCCCTTGTTTTTCCAATTGCTTGGTTAGCAAGGTTGATGGTTTACTTCAGTTAACGCTACTTTTTTTACTTTTGGAATTGTCGGCTTTTCCTCGGAAGACAGTCCCTTTACATTCTCCCATTCATATCGGACATTTTTGCTATCTATCTTTCTCTATTATATTCGCCATTATCGTCATCTTTTTGGTTTTGTACCTCAGAAAGAGTATTACGGCTGGTTTCTGTTTGTTCCTCTACATGTGTCTCCTCTCGGTGTTCACTTTTGATCTATTTTTGATGTCCTCTTGTATGTTTTCGAGTACTATTCCAGTATTCTTTTTTTTTTGCTTATGATTTCACACCTGATATTGGTCAGTTTGTTGGTGTCGATGTTGTGCCCTTTTGAGGGGGGTTCTCTTTCGATATTATAGGCGGTTTGGTCGTGGTTGCCGGTGTAAAAGGCTATCATTACTTCAATATGTTCTTCCTTTAGTAGTTATACATTGTTCTTTTTTATGAAATATTCTTTTAATGAATATAGAATGCTTCTGTGAGGACAGTCTTCGCCGACGATTTCCTGCAGTTCTCGGTGAGAAGAATTTGTACTAGTTGAAGATTTTTCGACCCTAGTCTGCTTCTTCTCTGGGGATCGTTGTCCTTGTTGATCCGCGTGACGACCGATGCGGTTTAGTACTATTTTTCGCTATATCAGCAATATAGGTTGTTCGTATTTACCCATTACTGGTTCGTGGGGGTCAGAGCATATCCCTACAATTTTAGGCCATCGCGCCAGACCTCCTTCTAATATTTTATTATTATTATTATTATTATTATTATTATTGTTATTGTTGTTGTTATATGAGTTAGAGTGGAAAAGAGAGAGATAAAATTTATTATGGAATACAAGACTAATTCTGCTTTATACACTTTTAGATATAAACAAACGTAGACGTTTAATATTAAGAGGCAACGTTTTGCAAATGTGGTGTATGTATGTGTGTGTTTGTGTGTGTGTGTGTGTGTGTGTGTGTGTGTGTGTGTGTGTGTGTGTGTGTGTGTGCGTGTGTGTTTGTATGTGATTGCAGATAGTTGCTGGTTTTGTTGCATTTCCCTCGCTTTGCTTTTGGAGTTCGTCCTTTATTCGGATTGATTCATTTCAATGATTCGCATTCACCATTTCCATCCAACCATGACTAGCAGGGCTGTTGCATCCCTTCCTGGCATCAGTCAGCCTTTGACTATAAGGTCAATATTGATCCACGCTAACAAGTTAGACGAAGCCGGTGGTTCTTTTCACAGAGGTCTTTTGTAAGCGGATCTTCCCCTCATCGTGTATTCATGGCGTGAATTCATATAGAGTTTATTACCCTCGTGAGGCATCGAAGTGCTGCATCGTTGATGAAACTGAATCTTTTCATGCGAATATAGAAAATCCTGTGAATACAACTTTTTCACTTTTCGCTTCATACATATGCCGACTCAGAAAAAATTGTAGTAAGTATTTCTTTCAGATTTCCATTTTTCCACTTGCGTTCCTGTTTTTATATACGGCCTGAGAGTTTTAACTCTACATATGAATAATAATCTCTAATTACAGTTAGAACCAAATTAAGAAATATGAAGAGGCCGAAAGAAAGGGGTGAGAAAAACAGTCAAATTTTGATAGGTCGATGTCACTAAATATTAAAATTAATTGCATCGTAATTTAACGGAAACTTTTGAAATAAATTTGGTGGCAAATGAGGAAAAATCTTTTCAATATTTGTTAGATCAGGTCTTTGATATTTAACCTGGTTCATTACTTAGTGATCAATCTGGCAGCACGGAAGAGAAAATATTATATAAAGAGAAAAAAGACAGATACAGAGTGACAAATTCTTCGAAATGCAAAATGGAATGAACTCAATAGGGGGTCAAATATTAAACTAGAATACTGGTTGAAATTGATATAATTGAATATACACTTACCATAAAAACTTACAGATAAATTTAACGAATTTTCCAAGAGCATGGCTGTTTTATACATATACAATTAAAACTATGTCTAAAGTCCTTAAAGGAGGCATTGTAACTATTTACACTATTTTACATTGTTCGTACAGTTGTCCTCATGTACAAAAATTCGTAATTCCGACGTATATCACCTGAAGTAAGCCGAGGCAGACAACGGTTGAAACGTCGTGAATATGACAATGAAAATATGTACAACAGCCCGAACAATGTAATTTGTTTAAGAAGATCAAATCTGTAGACACATAGAAGAAAACATTTGAATAATGCGAATAAAATGACTAAAGAATTATAATTGAAACAAAAGAAATAACAAGTGTATTATTTCAGCCATCGCCTCACTTTATGACTAGCATGCGAATTACAGATCCGTGATAATGAAATCAAGCACGTAGAAAAAATAAATTATCTGTGAAGCATGTTAAGAGACGAACACCGAAATCCTAACTGTCATGGGTCCTTACCTATAACTACAGAATGAACTCTTCTTAACACTATGTATACTACGTCTCTCTAGAGAGAAGGTCGATTCAAGCCTAGCTTCTCGGCTTGACGGTCGAACTCTCTGCCTCTGAGCAGAGAGGAACCCGGACGAGGCTCCGCCGAAGGGCAGAGTCTCGTTCGGGGAGGTTGCCCAGCCAGATCCCGTTTATACGGGTTCTACGGGCATTTTTTGGCTGAGCCTACGGGCTCGGGAAACCCAGCTTAAACTCGGCCTTGTGCCACATGCAACCCTCGTGGGGGGTGGCTAGATACTGAATCAAACCGAGCTTCTCGGCTTGACGGTCGAACTCTCTGCCTCTGAGCAGCGAGGAACCTGGATGAGGCTCCGCCGAAGGGCAGAGTCTCGTTCGGGGAGGTTGACCAACCCGATACATTTTTTTACAGTTTCTACGGGAATTTTTGACCGAGCCCACGGGCTCGGAAAACCCCCGTAAATCTCGGCGTTGTGCCACATTTTTCCCACGTGGGGGTGCAAGTAAATATCGAGTCGAGCCGATAGTAGTTCACTCTAAACCAAACTGACAGTCATACTTACACCTTCCATATCTTGTATTATTATTTTGTGTAATATACCTTCGTTATCTCTACTCTTGTGTTCGTGTTGTTCTTCCTTGGTCCTAACCTAGAACATAACACTAACACGCATTGCGATAACGGAAGATGCCTGCGGGATTTCTTGGTCGACATTCATTGGGTAGAATATTTGAGAAATCGTATTTAGAGAGACAGACAGAGTGAAAGAGAGCTGAAGAGAGAATGAGAAATTGAATGAGACATGATCACGTCTTTTTAGTTTTGCATTGGTGCTATCGCTTTATATTTCTCCTAATTACGTTCTGTGCAGCCAAAAACACAATCAGGGATCCAGGGTCTCTGCTACACTCTTATTAAGTTACATTAGTTTGCGCACCTCTTTCGCTTACGGTGAGCCTCTCAAATTTAGAGTCAAATACTCTAATTATTATCACGTGTAACAAGAATTATATTTCCTTGAAGGTTTCGAAATTAAGGAAAATTGTTGTAGTATCATAATCCTACTTACCAAACAACTATAGAATGAAACAAACAAAAAAAGAAAGAATTTGCATCATCTGATGCAATCGAAGTCAAACGTATTATAACAGAGTATCCGCTCTTAAATGAATGATTAATAAAGAAAACAGATACAAATTACGCAGAAAAACGCCGCATTTTTTATACTCTGAATAATACCGTATATACTCGCGTATCATGCGTTGCGAAGACCTAATTTTGAAGCTAATCTGCCTACAGCGAATGGATATATAATTCCGTCAAATATGTAGCCAAGGCCAACAGTGTATACACTAATTTTATATCTTGTGCATGATGCGAGCCCCTTAAAGTTTGATTCAAAATTAAGGTTATCCGTACATACGATTCTTCGTGACATCCACCTCGCAAAATTTAACGAAAAATAAAAGCGTCCTTTTACAAATACTTCTTGGCAGGAAAAATAATATTTTCAGCAAGATTTTCGGAAAGTATAGATATTAATTATTATTATCTCTTCTTTTAATCCTTTCATCCCAAGCAAGGTAATAATCAACTATTTCGTAAAGGATAACAGAGGGACAATGAATATGAGAAAAAATAAAGACATTATTAAGGAGAGCGAATAATAAAAAAAGAACTGGGACAAAAATAAAACCGTAGATAATGATAGATATTGCATTTAAATTATTTAAGATAAAAGTTGACTTGAAAGCACGAAGCCGGGAGAATGGTTCACAAGCGAGAACCGCAAGAGAGAAAATTTTTAGCATATCTATTAAGTTCATATCTAAAAATTTCAACTCGAAAATATTGAGACCTAATTCCCAATTTAGCCCTGCGCTGAAATGCTGAATGTCGGAGTACAAAATCGTAAAGCTTATCGAAACAATTACAATGAAAATGGAAAAGGCACAGTGAAGCTATATGAACGGAGTGAAAAAGTGATACAAGCCACGATGGTCAGGAACGACATCATTCCAGATTCATTTTTTTCAGTTTTCTTGAGAGACTTTAAGTACAGAGTAGAGAACAAGACCGTATTTAACAGCAATATACGTTGCTTAGAAGAATACATATTCCGTTCTTTTCTTACCATGTAAGCAGTGTATCGTCTTCATGTCAAGAACTTGTGAGTTTTCACGTAAGCAAATTTCCGTAATAGAAGGGAAATATATCGATTTCTATTTTATTAACACATATTATCTCTGGGGGAATACATTCTGATACTAAACCACTTTTTAAAGGAAGAAAATCATTTGCTGTCATCATTTTCAGCTGCCCATTTTATGGTTAATGAAAGAGGATATATATTCTAAAATTAGCAAAAATTGCCAATAAAATTTAAGTTCTAAATATACGACATTGCCCATGATGTTAGACGTCAATTACACTGTTATAAATAGGCTTGTCTGCTCAAAACTGTTTATCTAATAAATATAAAATTTATAACAATCAGATATAATGTTAGAATTAGGAATAATATCCAAAATTACCTTAGAATTTTATTTGTTTACACTTAAGAAATAAATTACGTATGTTTTGTGACAATTCCCATTGAGAGTACTTCACTTAAATACTTAAAGTCGAGGTACCAAAGATGAAAGATGCTCTCCGTAACAGCAGTACTGATTTTCTATGACGTTAATTTTTCCTCCAGATAAAAAAAAATGCTAGTATTTTACACATAACTGAAGGGAGGAGACGGGTTTAAACTTTTCCCCCGAACAAATCTGTTTAGGCGAACCGATGCCTCATTCCGAACAGCTATCAATCACTTGAGCCGAACATCGGTGAAATTTAATGAAACAAATTTAAAGAATGTTAGTTCATAAGAATATTAGCTCAAAATACAGCTTTTTAATAGATCGTAGGGGAAGCGTGAAAAGACAATTAATTGTCTGCGCAAATATAGGAATGTCAACGTCGCCAACATAGCAAACAGTAACAGAAAATTAAAGTTAGTCACAACAAATATTGATTTAAGTTAGATATTTTTTCATAGATTTGTAATTATTCTGGAAATATATATTTTTATACATTTGACAGTAGCTTTCGAGAACTATAGTATTCAGTAGTATATGATATCAGATAAATAGTTTTGGGCTGTGTGATATTACACTAGAAATAATAAAGCCTTGGTCGATTTGCTTTAGAATAATATTAATTGTCTGTTTAAAGAATAGTAAACGGTTTCGTTTTACGAGCGATACTCTTTATATAATGGGATAAATGAAAAGTTGTGGGTAATATGAAAAGTATAAACTAGAGTAGACTATTCGAGAGAGGGAGCAAATCAGAGATAGAAAATAACACGAATTTAATAATTTAATCCATAGGTAAATGAACAAAATTGTTTACATACATGTTTCTTCAAGATGTATGTATATCAGTATCTGTCTATATTTCTGACATGAGGTATTATGTACAATATTAACATTATTCGGACTATTGTCCTCAAATCTGTCGCCCTATTTATTTCAAATTTCGGCCGTTGTACGCTCCGGCCTTCTTCAGATAGTTGAAATGTCATTGGAAAATTCGTAAACTTAAGGAATTAGCACATATTCTAGGCCACAAAAATCTCCTGAGCCGACCAAGCATAGAAATGAATACAATATGGAAAACAGTAATAAAGAGTGCCAGAGAAAAGCGATAATAAATATAAAAATTGCAATATGAGCTCTGGTAAAACATGGATTGATAAAAGCCAATAATTGCAATATGAGCACTGGTAAAACATGTTTCCTGGAGATATTGGGTTTATAATACCTAGAAATTCATACACAATCAAAGAAACATGCTACAGTGGATAAAAGCGTTGCTTAGATCCAGTGACAGGCCCCAAAGAGTTCAATACCCGTTTAAGACAGTGAGGAACTTGGTGAGTGGAATTAACAGCAGATAACTGATAACTGACATCTTCCTCCGAGAGGAAGGCCCCGAAAGGCTGCACATTATCTCCTGATGACCCCAGTTTAAAATTCGAGAGGAACACATCAAATTCAGTGAAGTCATATGACGTAGTGAAGCTCGGTGGAAGTGTCATTGGCATGAGGAGCATTACACATTCAGGTCGCTTCAAGTGAGTTTCAATTACTTTCCAGTAATTTCCTTCATCTATTAATCATGGCACATGGAACTAGAACAGTCAAGCCCAGTGAGCGAAATAAAGGTTTTAGTTCGACAATCCAACTACCTGAAAAAGGCGCGAGCGTACAACGGTTGAAACGTTTAATAAATATGGCGAAAAAGATGATGACAATAGTCAGATTAATGTAAAAAAATGTAGGTGTATATTGATATCAACAGAAAGAAAGTAACTTGCCTCGAATGTTTTCATGTATCAGGTAATTCATGTAATGAAACAACGTGGAATATGTGAGAGCACGAGAGTGTGTGCGTGTGTGTGCATGTGTGTGTGTGTATGTGTGTGTATCCTGGATTCAGAATTTCACCATCGTTAGATAAATTTCCTTAGATCAGAACAAAAGAAATAGAAATCTGTATATGCGTTTGTCCGTCAATATTAATACGGTAATGCGCCGTTCGGTTTGAGTAAAATGGTGGGATTGTTGTATGAACGCAATTATTTTAATTTATGATGTTTTATTCTCAATTTTGTCGATGTCCGACATGGAATTTAAGATAAAATGTATGAATTTTTTTCCGAAAGGGTTGAAAATAAAGATTCGTATCGATAATAATTTCTGAAACCGAGGGACGTCAGCTTAGCGGAAAAAAAAGGGTTAAAAATTTTATATTGAAGAACCCCTAAAAACTCTGTCATATATATTTCTGTCGCTACGATGTGATGAAACCTATCTAAGCCGAAACGTACAATCAGGTCAATTATACAGTTTTCTAATTTGTCAAATTTATCAAGCATTGTCTGGAAAACTATAATTTGTTTACACATACATTCACTCACACATTCACTCTCGTTCAATCTCTCTTTCTCAAACACACACACGCGCGCTCGCGCGCACACACACACACACACACACACACACACACACACACACACACACATATATATATATATATATATATATAGAAAGATTTTAGAGTCCCATGAAAATAAGTGGATACAACGTCTAAAAACACAATATCCAGCCGGACTAAACCATAAATTTAACAATATAGATAGTACTAATATACAACTCAACAAATCAAAACCTACCCACATTTCTCACCCACACAAGACAGACATGCTTTCGGAGGTGTTGAGGCCTCACACGTATACACACACCCACACGAATAAAACACTTACACACATCATACTCACTCACTCACTCCCTAATGAGCCAAATGATAACACACACCCTCAGCAATACACACGCTTACACATATCACACTCACTCACTCCCTAAGAACCAAATAACACACGCACAAACACTAAACAGAGACACATCCCCTCTCCAGAACCAATTAAACTGTCAAACTGACCAAGGGAATTCAGGGAAGCATAGATCCATCCAGCTCTTATCTCAAATAACAACTTAAAAGAGACTATTTGACCATCACAAGGAATGTTAAAAGATTCATGTTAAAAAGATAAATAAAAAAAAATAAACGAAAACTACAGACAAAAGTTAATTTTCTCCATGAAGACATTCATTTCTGTAGTTTACTGCTACCAGGAAGTAGAAATATGTCTTCTCCCGATGATGGCCATTTTGGCCGAAATTAGTCGAGGAATCTAAATGAAATAATAAAAAAAAACAAAAGAATATTAATGTACAACCCAATATGTCTGAAGATTTTTTAAATATCTTTTTTTGTTCAATATATATATATATATATATATATATATATATATATATATATATATATATATATATATATGTTTGGTTGTATAATCTAGATATATTATGTGTATTTTTATTTTAATCCTCTCAATTCCCCGCATCAAATTATTTGCGTCTTATACAAGCCGTAATTATGCATATGATCTTTATTGACCCAGTACTTTCAATCTCATCCCAGATCATTATCAGTGGTGACATGCTAAGACAATGTTATGGAAATATGTGAGCATGAACTCTATAAAATTCGAAATTATTATTTTTTTTGTTTTTTACCTCTATGTAAGTGAAGTAATATAATATATTAAATTATTAAATTAAATTCTTAATTACGTGTTTTTAAATATTGTTTAATTTTAGTGTAATTGTCAAATCAGAGTAGGGGTTTGGGATATGATAGGGCAGAGAGGGGAGTTTGGTTTATGTATATTTATAGTCCATGCATATATACGGGTTTGAGTCACTAATTTCTTTTGGAAAATTTTAAGATGTCTTGTTCTGTGTGTTTAACTGCGATTACGTTGTTGAATTTCGATTTCACTTGATTAATTGGATTCTTGTTGACATTCACAATGTAGAGAAATATTAGTCGACAATACGAGCCGTTTATTTAAAAGAATTATGGCCATAAATGAATAAAATCAATTATCCGTATGACAAAAATTTCTAAAATGTTTATAACAGTAAGGTTTTCAAATATCTAAATCGTACTTATTAAAAAGTACAAATGTAATACTATTTTGAAACACATAATTACAAATTTTTATAATAATTTACATAATTAAATTACCTCACATGAATAGAGTTAATTTTTTTCAAAATTTGTAGCGTACATGCTCAAATATTTTCATAATATACATTAAATCTTTGTCTTAGCAATTCACTCCCGAAGACGATCTTGAATGAGATTGAAAGTACTTGGGAAAATAATGACTATAATCATGATTACGGCTTTTTTCTTGATTAATTTTGTACTGACACTAAGAAAATTAACCGTGAACTTGCGAAGATTAAAATGAAAATAGGCATAATATGTCTAGATTATTCATCCAAACATGCTTGAATGACGATATGCTGATATATATATATATATATATATATATATATATATATATATATATATATATATATATATATATATATATATTATAAAAGTACAAAATCTTAAAATACACTGGAGGATATATGGTTTGTAAATCGATTTTGCAAAGCGCTGCACCTAAAATTTGCCATCTAACGATTTTACTAACTACCCATACATATATCTAAATGTATGTGTTATCTTGCATGCATAGGTGCGTGCATGACAATAGTTTAATGATCGGAAATTTAGAAATAGTAATGTATGGCGTGAGTTCGAATCTTGGTAGAAAATGTTACAGTCTCTCTCATACAAATATGCTTTGAGAAGTTAAGAGATTCTCTACTCTCCTTCATCTATGGATTAAATAGACATGTATAATGGATTCAATTACCTTCGTTGGTACAAATCTAGGAGAAGTAAACTTTCAATTTAAGCCTGACGAGGGATGTTTTGAACCGTTGTGGCACACTGTGCAACTTTTCTTAGTTACTGTTTTGGCCCGAATATATGGTTGGTTATACAAATGTCATCACCTCTATAACTGAATCAAGTTTCGATAATTTGGTTGTTCTCTACTCAGGATGAACTCTTAGGCCTTCATATTTCATAATCGCAGGGATCGTGCACTTTACACTGATATTTATCTGTTTGTGTGTCTATCTCTTCTCTCTCTCTCTCTCTCTCTCTCTATATATATATATATATATATATATATATATATATATATATATATATATATATATACAAAAACTTGCGTAGGAACGCTTATGTATGATGCCTCTGGACGGATTTCTATTTTTCCCAGTCAAGAGGAGAGAGAGAGAGCGGGGAGAAAGAGGGAGAGAACAGTGTGCATGTAAGATAAAGAAATTGGAGGAAAAGGAAAGCCAGTTCTTCGATAAATAGAAAAGTACAGAAAAGAAGGAAAGATCGAAAAGAAGATTGATGAATATGATTCGGAATTAGATTTTAGTTGGACTATCATAGGAAAAAATCTCAATGTTGTACAACTAGAGTTCATGACCAATCTCCATCTGACTTCCTCTACCATCTTCAAATAAATTATACCAGTAA
>CAHIKZ030005449.1:1392500-1407500 GCA_903632075.3 Acanthosepion pharaonis
GTTAGTAAGACACACTCTCAGATTTTCAGTAATTATTAGACAATATTTATGTTTCTATCGTTTGTAATTATTATTAATTATTATTAAACTGATTATATATATATATATATATATATATATATAAATATATACATACATACATACATACATACATATATATATATATATATATATATATATATATAATCAGTTTTAAGTTATTATGCAAATCACACGAACTTCAATAATTTAAATTTGATTTGAAAAAATAGCCAAATTTTACGGAATACATATAGATGTCTAAACAAAGCCGGAATTTAAATTTTAGGTAGTAACAATTTGTTGAAATATTTTGATGTATTCTAAAAAAACTGCCGTCTGAAGTTATTAGTGAAAACCAAATAATCGTATTTTCCTTCAATAGAAATTAATAAATAATCAAAGATTGATCGGCAGCTATAATAGAACAAAAAGCAAACAAATGATAAGCCTTTGAATCCTTTATATTTTAATATAGTATCATTTTTTCTCAATAACAGCCACTAATGTATTGTCCATTGATTTTCTTATTTTTTTCTTTTTTCAGCAGTTTCGGTTTTCGACATGTTAGATGCTATTGCTTTCTATAGGCCTGCTTTGCTCTTATATTGTTTGCCACCGTCATATAATTTCATCCTGACCATAGATTTCGATCAGTTTCAAATCAGAAGTTGATAGTGGCCAGACCATTATCTTTCCTACTGTAAATCATTTATGATCAAACAATTTACGGATAAGTTTACCTGCATGAGAAGGAGCATAACCTTTCATAGATACACACTTCAATTTGAGACTAGGACTTGAACCTTGCAAAAATTACTTCTGTTCTAAAATCACAACTGATAAAACTGTTCACTTTAAATACTTCGTCAACTTTGAATGGTCCATTAATGGTTTGATCGACAATTCCAGTCCATAGCATAACACTACCGCTTCAATGATGCCTTCTATTAGTCACAATAATTGGAGAAATTCTATCCTTTGGCCAAACCATCAGGTCCATCAAATGTCACTCAAGACTCGTCTGTAAAAATCACTTTAGAAATGTCAAGTCTCATGTATATCTTGACCTATTGGCGCTTTAAAATATTTGCTTTAGTGTGAGTAGGTTGCCTAGATGATTTTACAGATCCCAATTCACAAAGTATTCTGCACTTTTTGACCTTCTTGACTCCCTCAATTCCAGCCTTTTCAAAGATGTGATCGCTGTCCAAAATTGGTTGTTTCGCTATAACTCGCTTTAAATTACGTTCATCTCGAGAAAGCAAGTTCATTTTTCATTTGCTTCGACTTCTAAACTTTGTTATATTTTAAACAACCTTCTCTACCTTCGCAAAGCTTCATTGGTATCGTCAATGTGGTCATTCCCACACACAATAAATTTGTTATTTTCTGTTTTTCAGCAATTTTTAGATCCTGCACTTTACCTCTGTATGCTAACTTCAATTAGTCCATTTTCGTAAATTCCATATATCACAAACGCTAACAATTAAAAATGGGAGAATATTTAGTTAAATATTTTAATAATGGTGGAAATGGAAGGGTTTACATTTAAAAAATATTGGTTCAGAAAATTTTCTTGTTATAGATGTTTTTTTGGGGGGGGGATTTGTATAACTTCAGTCAGGCTGTATATATACCGAGTGTAACAGCAAAATTTACCAAATCATGTAACAACATAATTGTCCATTCAACAAAATGTTTAATATTTTAAAATAATTGAGGTCCTTTATCCAGGTTTTCTGATGAGATGTTTCGCCATTTCTACAACATTTTACTTGAGAATCACTGAATCACTTTGCGTTATTAAGCTAGAAAAACAACAGATTTAAATTATTTTGTGTCAGACCCAATGTGTCATCCAGACTTAGCAATGGTGAGTAGAAAGTCATTCAGACCTTCAGTAATGTTACCAAAATTCATATTCAGGCTTCCATTTTCAATGTCCATTCTAGAAACATCAACAGAACGGTTAATTAGTTTAAAAATGAGAGACGAGTAGAGAGGAAAACTCAGGGGGTTACAACAGGAAGAGAGTCATCAGGTCAACTTAAATCTAACCAAATCAGTTATAAAAGATTCAACTCAATCCATACGACTGTTGAGACGTGAGAGGGGAGTTTCACCTTTGACAGTCGAAACAACAGAGAAAAAAACTTGAAAATGAAATCGTACGTGATACCTGTGAGGCACCTTGTTACTCAAAGCCAGAAATTTCGAAGGTTGGATATGTCGAAGATCACCTTGGATTAGTTAGAAATAATAATGAAATTACACACACACACACACACACACACACACACACACACACACACACACACACACACACACACACACATATATATATATATATATATATATATATATATATATATATATATATATATATATTGATACGGGATCTTACCCATAATAATAATAATGGACAATTCAATACTTAATAAATACTGCGCCTCAGAAGTAGGCAAGGAGTCATTCGGTCAATTCTGAACCGACTGTTCGGTTAAACTCTCTTCCTACGGGCGGGAGGAACCCGAAGGAGGATACGCCGAAGGGCGGAGTCTCCTTCAGGGAGGTAAAACCGGCCCTGAACCCGTTTATACGGGCTCAATTGGGCTATTTTTTGGCCGAGCTTAATGGCTCGGGAATGCCCACGTTAAAAAGGCCTTGTGCCACATTACATCCTCGTGGGGGGTGACTGAATATCGTCAGTAGTTCAAGTCGAGTCAGTAGTTCAAGTCGAGTCAAGAGTCGAGTCAGAGGCAGTCCGAAACAGAGTCGCGTTCAGACAATTACTACAAGACATTGGAATAGTGATACTGGTCGAGACTACATTGTTCTCTCTACTAAACCTGATTGTTCATACTAACACTTCTACTTCTCTGTATATATTCGTGTTTGGAGTATATCTGTGTTATTCCATACCTGTGTTCGAGTTCTTCCTTAATGGTTCTAGCTTGCACTATCACCGGGGTACAAGGAACCGGACCATATATATATATATATATATATATATATATATATATTTGAATTAGTATTTATCGTTCATGAGCTTCCGATCCTTAGGTTTGATTAATTAATGATGAACATGTAATTTTAGTTTATGATCGATTTTATCAGGTATCATCTATTAAGTTTGGAGAATAATTGTACATGCTTATTGCACAAAGACGCGTCCGATATTGCTATAAAAACCGCGGAGAATCCAAGTCAGATATATTTAATCCTATCCAAGTTACAACGGTTCATGTCTTATATATATATATATATATATATATATATATATATATATATATATATATATATATATATATGAATCTATAAAAGTGAACATAGAAGTCAACAGTTACAGGCGACAGTCTGTTTCATGCTAAATGCAATCGTCGGGCCTGACGATTGCATCTAGCATGGAACAGACTGTCCCTCTAAGTGTTGACTTCTATGTTCACTTTTATATTTACACTGCTCTAACTCTGATATTGAGCACTTTATCCTATAAATATAGCACATCTTAAGATTATATATATATATATATATATATATATATATATATATATATATATATATATGCCACATAGTCAGAGAAGTAGATATAATATGAAGTATGTCTTAACTTTCCATTGATCTATCTGAATAATTGTGATTAAGTTAACTATATTATAACAGAAAAACAATGTACACAATAAATATCTGGTGTGTAATATACGTGATTTTTGTCATGTGCTCACCGAGTTAATGATGTAACTATACATAAACACTTCACCGATGCATAAACGCTCACATATATCTATACTTACATATTTTGGTTGGGTGTATCTGGGCTCCAATGTTCCATTCCAATAAATTTTATTAGAGAGAATTGACAAGATAAATATAATGTATTATTTTACATATTCTAGTCGTGTTGAAGCTTTCGAAGTAATGTCCTCAGTGCGTGTTCGTTTTTTTTTAACTTCCAAATGTTTCGGCTTTTATGTAATTCAAAATCCGTTAGACATTTTGTATTCTTGGAATAACTTAGATTAATTAGTTTGAACTATATCTCTGATTATGTATGACTGGTATGTTTTTTTTTCTGTTTTGAATCTTTGTTATTTCACATGAGGTATGATTCGGAGAATTTAGGTTTATTTTAAAACGCCTATTCCGTGTAGAGTAACGGGTATCGGTGCAGAAATACAAGTTGACGAGCCGAGATCAAATACCGGGTAACTCAGTTGGATTCATTATCGCAAAAATTCCCCAGAAATTGATGTACACGTCTCTCCTCAATATCCACAATTAGCTATAGGATAAATAGCAGAGTGTTAGCGAGAAATTGAATATGAAACCACGGAGAAAATAACTGTAATGAAATCCGCTATATTAACCAAACATTATGGCAATTCATAGATAAAAAAAGTATGCAGTGTTATGATTGCCATTGTTTCCAAGGGATATGGCATTTGCAACATTGCACATTGAAAAGTGATTTAATTGCTAGTTGTTTTGACGTAAAACATAATGCGTCTAAAATATGTCTTAGATTAGTTTTCAAATGAATCCACCTATAGAGAAACAAAACAAATCTAAGTCTATATTACAAATAATTTTTTAAATCTTTTTCACCTCAAGCATGACAATAGATACACTAAGTCATAAGACAATAATGCAATAAGAATTAAAATGACAGAAAAAAACGATTGAAATTGCGTTTACATTTTTGAAGATTAAATTTGACTGAGAAGCAAAATGTCAGAAGGTAGTTACACAAGCGAATATTCTGAGAGAATATAATGACCACTTTTGTCATTTCTTAAAACCCACCATGAAATTAATTTATTTTACATTTAATATAGACGAGAATGCTAGCAGTAATTAGGTGTCTTCTCGCCTAATTTATTTTTCCCGTTAATTTTAAAAGGGTTTTACCAATAATTCTCTGCGACCAGTATCCTTAATTACATTTAAAATACTATCTTCATCTTTAATTGTTACAAACTTTCGCCCGTTGTGTCATGTGACATTCTGAAGTGTGAGTAGATCGGTGTAACCTTGTGAAAATTTCAAAGGTAGATTTAGTTTTAATCTATACACAAGAACAGCGGAACAAGGACAATTAAATCCAAAATACTGAAAAGATATTCTATTTGAAATATATCCCCAGTAAAAGATTATTTTTTAAAATATTAGGTAACTGATTTCATTATATATACCAGAATTTGATGTTTTGGGTGACAGAGATATCAGTATCATTATTAACGTCTCTGTCGGATCTATTTTAAAATGCAATCTTTTTTTTTTTAACGTTGATTTAAAAGAAACATGTGTTATACGTATTGGGTACTTTTCCCGCTTCTCACTCGTTAATATGTAATTTAAAAGTAATAATTTAAAAACAATCAAGGTGATAATGCCACTAAGACGTAAAGTGTTGGTGGTCGGGAATGAGAATAAGATAAGAATTATTGGACTGTAAATGACAGGATTCAAGAAAACACATGATGGCGACTGGCGTTGAATTTAAATTTTGATTGTAGGTTTCAATGAAGCAAGAAAACAAAAGGGAGTACCACAGGAGAGGAATGCGAGGGAGGAAACTATAAAAATAGAAAATACGCTTACATCTCGTTTAAACGGTGAGACATAGTTTCTAATCAAGTAGGGCAATAATATCCTTGCAGTGGATGCACCAAGGAGGAAAGCTCAAAAGAACAATAGCCATAGAAAGTGTTGGAGAAAAGTCAAAGTGAAGACGCATCATGTCGGTGAGAAAGCGACTGAAATCGACGCAACCCAGTTTGAATTTGGTTAAGAATCTCGAGATATATAGTAGGAATAACAGACTACATATGGTATATATATATATATATATATATATATATATATATATATATATATATATATATATATATATATATATATATATATATAAAGTATATAATTGGTGTATACGGAATGAATTCCAATAACCAAAATTACTATTCTTAAAAGAGTGCTCAGTACAAAGTAGAGCAGATATAATTATTTTTTATAAAAAAAAAAAATTAAAACATAATTATGTTATAAAATCACTACAAAAATAGCCCTTTTGTTTCAACACCCTCAGTGTCTTATCAAGTGATGATGTTGAATGTAAAATAAATGATTTCTCCCATTTAATTTATATTCAACATCATCACTTGATAAGACACTGAGGGTGTTGAAACAAAATGGCTATATTTGTAGTGATTTTATAACATATTTATTTTATATATTTTTTATAAAAATATATATATATATATATATATATATATATATATATATATATATATATATATATATATATATATATATATATGTGTGTGTGTGTATATATATATATATATATATATACATATATATATATATATATATATATATATATATATATATATATATATTAAATATTTATAAGCCATGGAATCTGGAGCTTTTTATACTATACACTATCTTATACAATAAACACCATTGTAAATCTTATTTGTTAAACATCCCGTGGTTATGATTAAATTATAAAAAGTTATTTGCAGTTTTGTGCTTGATAAGCGTTTGCCTCGAAATCCTTTAAATCTAGTCAATATATTTTGTATTGGCAAAGAATATAACACTTCAAAAGTTGCTTCCTTTTACGTTTAGAATATTTGTAAAAATCAATAACATTGGAATATATCGAAATCCTATTACAATGTGTTGCTTTTATGCGGCTGTGAATGCAAAATATAGCAGAGATACGTATGTAATCCTATGTGCAAAATAGAAACAGAAGCAGCAGTCAAAGTAAAATACGCGTTAAAGATTCTTCAGATAAAAGAAAAAAATCAAATTTGTCCTACAAAAGGATATTTTCTTCCCACTTTTAGAAACGTTCAAATATTTGCAAAACAGAGATTTTCCATAAAATCTGAATATATTCATGCTTCAATGTTGTTTGTTTAAAAATAACTCTCGTAAAAATCTTCCAGCCTCATGCTGAATCATGTTAATTTTTATCTTTTTGCTTTTGTCAAAAAATTCTCCCACGAAGCTTTCAGTTCATTTCCATTAAAACACCGTTTTTTTAAAGCTTTCACAATCAAGTTTTCTCAAGGCCATTGAAATTTATAGATAATTTTAGAGAGAAAAACACGCAACCATTGTCTTTTCAAATCATCGTGTTATCTCCATTAGAACTAGACTTGTAAACTTGCTATTTGTTAATCTTAAAGTATAAGAGGAAATAGTTTCTAGAACAATTTTAAAGAGGTGTGGGGCTGCTTACTTTTCATTTGTGTCTTCGGAAAAAATTCTTTAACCAGATTTGAAACATCATCCCCCACCACAATGGGAAGTAGGCCAATTAATGTGCGACAAAGAAAACCAAAGGCACCTGGAAATTTACTTCGCACAATTCTAAGCATGACCTTCTTTCTCTGGTAATTTAAGCAAATATTTCTTATTTTATAACTACTACTTCAGTCTTATTAAATAGAATGATGCAACCAATTATGGCTCTTCATAATTTCCTTTTTAAGGTATGCGTGAATTGGCTAGAATCCATTGTAAAGTCAATGAGGTTAATTAATGCAAAAAATGGTTATAGAGCCTCCACAACGCTTCGATAAAACTTGTAGCGAGCTGGCGGTGCAATATATTCATCCCTTCTCTAAGGACATCTGTGCGAAAATGAATACAGATGAATTTTTACCCGGTTAATCGATTCTTTTTCAATGGACTTAAACTCCATATCCCAGCCGCCTCATTGCCCGGTTGTAGAACTGACTGCTTGAATGTAGCAACAAACCAAAGGATAACTTAATAGCTTGTCTCAATATTTTTATTTATTACTTAAATGTGCGCTCTCATTGCACTTCACAACGTCCGATCTTTTGATTCTTATAAAACATTTCGTCTTTATATTATTCATCTAATTCCCTTTTCTCTCAGCAGCCAAGACTTTTAAATAAAACACTCGCTCATCTTTGTCACCATATTTATTACAATGTTTCAGCTGTTGTACACTCCGGCCTTCTTCAGGTGGTTGGAATGTCGAACTGAACCCTTCATTTCGCTCATTGGGGTAGACTGTCATGTTTGACGG
Organism: Acanthosepion pharaonis; assembly: GCA_903632075.3. Lineage (NCBI taxonomy): Eukaryota > Metazoa > Mollusca > Cephalopoda > Sepiida > Sepiidae > Acanthosepion > Acanthosepion pharaonis. The sequence goes on from CAHIKZ030005449.1 coordinate 1,400,596, forward strand.
ATGTCAGTTATCAGTTATCTCCTGTTAATTTCTCTCTGAAAGTTTTCCACTGCCTTAAACGGGTATTGAACTCACACTCTTTGGGTTCTGTCAATGGATCTAACCAACGCCTCTATCCACTGTGCCATGTGTCTTCAAGGACTTATGGCCGAAACGTTGTGATAAATATGGCGACAAAGATGAGGACAATAGTCAGAATAATGTAAATAATGTAAAACACTCGCTGTTTCCCTATGGACCTCTTATATTCAATATTTCCTGTGAATATCAAATTCTTCAAGACATGTTCCCTTATATTTCAACAGTTATTTTCTTTTTTATTTTAAGTATACGTTTGTTTTCTGTTTCCATTTTTCTTCAAAATTTCTCTTTGCTCACTTATTTCAATTACCGACTATGATTACAAAACCAGAATGCATGATTACTTCATTCCACCCACAATTGTTATTCCATCTATTAAAGAAAGTGTCCGAGCGTGAAATCGACATTAGAATGTCTATTTCAAAGCGGCCTTCCGCACATCGGTATTTTGTTTTTATATACAAGAAATCTCGTTGCCCTTTGACATATAAATTGAAATGGAAATATGTATTTTAAAGGATGTTATGATATTTTTGTCAAATATTATTAGTGTGTTGTATTTGGTTCTATTGCTGAGTAGAAATTAATAGTAAAAAATATCTACAGCTTTATTTCGTCGTGCTAAAACCCAGGTTCTTACAAAAATGTCTGAAATTCGATAATAGTTTTAACTTGGTTCCTACGAAATATCGACACATTTCGATAACTTATTTTGAAAGGATGACGATATAAACAGGATTGGGATCTAAATCTTGTACCATATATGTTTTCTGAAAATATATAGAGTCCGTATCTTTTAAGGACTAAAAAGAATTAAGGATACATACATCCATATCTTATTTCAGCTGTCCTCATTAAGGACTTTAATGAATTGGGAGAAGCCAAATATTGCCCTATCAGTTTTCACTTGTAATGAATGCAAAACTGCATATTAATATATCGAATAGTGTTTGTTTGGAAGACAAATTACTCATTATTAAAGGAATCTATTTATATTGATTAAAATTCTTTCGTTCAGCTCTGATATGATGAAAGCGCATTGATCTTACAAGAAAGGTTCATACGTGAACATAATACCCATATCACCCAATGCTTTTGAAATGTATCTCAAGGAAGGCAGTAGACGTTTAGTCATATAAGATAAACGCCAAAAGTGACCATATAAACCAAGGTATAATCTCTTCTTTTCCGCAGGACTAATAGGTTTGACTTAATAATATGCCTTACAAAAATGCTATCCATAATATCAAAAACATCAATGGCGTCACCTGTCTATTAATATCATTTACATCATTAGAGAACATTCATACAGTTCGTTTGAACTCCATTATACCTTCAGAGGCACAAATGAGAAAAGCTCTTGCGCAATCTATATAGAAAACTTTTATAACCATTTGTGTTTTAATTTGTTTACTTCTGCATTGTTCTTACAGTTGTTAATAAATTGTGTTTAGAAATTATTGCTCTCTTTGATAATCTTAATATAAAAAATCAAGGGAATTTTCTACAATGTCTTTTTGTAAGTGAGCATAGTTATTTTTGATATAATTAAAATATGCATGTTTTCTTTGCTGATTATCTATTATATGATTTGCTTAGTTTTCCGAATACATATGAAAAATAAAAATAAATGTGATTTTGGGCAGTTTTTAAAATATTTTGTTAAAAGAAATCATGAATTAATTAAAATACTAACCCTAACCCTAAATGCGCTAAGTGAGGACGTGTTTTGTAGTAGTGCGTGTTTGAAGCGTCTCGTTTTAATAAACTGTGTCTGTTATCATTCACTATTGATCACTTTATATCAAGTCAACCTATCGATTTACTGATACTTGTCTATCTATGCAACTAGAGAGCAGTTGCCGCTACTAACTCACTGTCGATTTCTTTTTTAGTATTACTGACTAATGTTTTGTCTGGCTAGGTTGGATCTCTCAAGTGAGAAACTCCTGCCAGCACAGCTCTAGAAGCACGCAAGCCAGTATACTACATCAAGGTCGTTAATACCTGTGCAGGTAGCGTAATACTTTTGGTGAAGGAGATTGGAATCGATGAGCCGAGGTCAGATTATATTGCATTTACTTCCCAATACCGACCTGGCAAACTGCTATGAAACGATTAGCCCAAATTCAGCAACTTCGTTGGTCACGTATAGACACCAAATTTGGTTTGATCTCACTGCAGTTTACTTTCAATGGTGAACACGGAAGTTAAAATCTAGCACTATTCCTGTTGTGGTGTCCACCCTCTAAAGAGTTTATGTGGGAATCTTCCGTCTACTATAAGATTAGTAGGAGAGAAGGCCTTGGGGGAACATTCGGACAGATCTGTTCGCAATGTGCTGGTCAAACTCTCTGCATCCGGGAAGAGACGATCCCCATGGCTGTATCGAAGGGCAAAAAACAGCTACTCGACCCCGTTTTATATGGGGTCTATGCAGAATTTGTGGCCGCACATTAAACTCGGCATTATGCCACATCCTACCTCGTGAAGAGGCTGGTAAATATCAACAATCGAATAGATCTGTTCCAGCTGTGTGGTCAAACTCTCTGCATCTGGTTAGGGAGGATCCCAAGACGAGGCTCTGTCGAAGGGCAGAGTGTCGTCTCGGAAAACAGCTGCCCAACCCCGTTTTATATGGGGTCTATGGGGAAATTTTGGCTGAGACTACGCGCTCGGGGGCCCGACATTAAACTCGGCCTTGTGCCACATCCGACCTCGTGGGGAGGCTGGTAAATATAACAGTCGAATAGATGGAACGCTGGTTCAACGGACACCTACTCACTAGTCTTGTAATACACTTCTATTGTACTTACTTTTTAATAAATGACATATCTGCAACACTTTTGTTATTTCTTATTGGTCACAACAATTTCTGTGGCACAATGCCGAGTTTAATGTGGGGCAATCCGAACCCGTGTGTACCAGTGCAATATTAGCATTGGGGTCAACAGACTGAACAAAATTATGATAAATGGTGATGTCGAAGAATGAGTTAAGAAACACTGGTCTAATGAACAGACGTAGGAATATCTTTCTTTTGAAGATACGGCAAAATAGTTCGCTTTTTTGGAAATATTTTTAAGCGAGATAACATCAACACATACAGTAAAAAAAAGCAGCTGAATTTTAATCTTTAGTAAATACATTCAACTCGCCTGACTAAATGATAATGTGTAAACACCAGCTCACAAGGATTAACGCCTCTAAATTTGTTCTTTATATAAGGTTTCATGGTTAAAACTATGCAATCATAATGTTTACATACGTCAGGTGACTAGATCACGTGTTACGCTTTCATTTGACAACGTGTGTCCCGGATGAATCGTTTGAACACAGAGCGATGTGTTTGTTTCAAACATGATGCTGAACTACACTTAGCGTTATGCCACTTAGGATTCGACCAAATAAAATATGAATGTTATTCTATTTTGGAGATGTCTGGGTCACTGATATTTAACGGCAATCCTTTATTGTCTCTCTCACTCATCAACCTCTTTCTATCTGTACGCATTCTGATAGCATTCCGTATGACCAAAATAAAAAGTAAAACTAAACTGTCATTAAAATTGCTCATGATATCTAGATTAAATGACATGTGAAGAGACGCAAATATAAAATAAAAGTCTCACCGGACATTTCACTCAGACTGAAAAATATATAAATGTGGGCGGATGTGATGTCGACGTTTAAGAAAATGAGTCGACATATTTCCTGCCTCTTCCTTTATTCAACAGGAAAACTGTCACCATCTCCAGCCTCTTTCCAGGTCGCCCGAGACAAATAATGTCTCGCTTTGAAATCAACGTACGAATAAAGCATACCACACACCAAATATATAGACACATACCTCAAAACGTATATTCCAAGTTAGTTAGAGAGATAAATACGATGGAAATGAACTGACCTATATAGAAAACAAGCCACTTATATACAGACAGATTTGTGAGTTAGTTAGCATGAAGTCTAAATAGATGATAAAAAATTGGCACTGCGATAGAAGGCCTGATTAAAATACTGATTAAAATAGATAAAAGAACAGATAGACAGACAGCAGGATGAAAAAAAACTGTGTTTACTCGTATGTATACGTGTAAACTGTAGATAACAAGATATCTTCAGGCTGATTAAAAAGAACAATGACAGAGAGACAGATGGATAAATACTTTGGTGAAAATACTGGGATTGAAAGATAGATAGATGAACAAACTACCAGATAGATAGATAAATAGATAGATAGATAGATGAACTGATATATATATATATATATATATATATATATATATATATATACACACACACGCCCACACACACACACACACACACACACACACATATATATATATATATATATATATATATATATATATATATATATATATATATATATATATATAAGTGTGTGTAATTGTGCGTGGATGAAAAGGACATCTACAGACTGATTTGTTCGGTAGCGAGAAGGAGAGATAAGAAATTATAACAAGAGAGAAAGTAGATAGATAGATAGATAGATAGATAGATAGATAGATAGACATTACATTTTTGGTATTTACTAATGTTCCTCTCTATACAAGACCACATAGTCACTCGAGTCAGAGAGTTAGTGAAAGCAGCTGTTTGTCAGGATATGTTAGTGTAATCGGTTAACTTAAGACCTGAAGATGTTAAAATTAGTCTGGACCAGAAAGAATTCTCTTGCTATTCTATTCCAAAAACGAACAAATTTGGCAAATTGCTATCAGGTCGAATCTTAATCCTTACTAATTAAAAATGAAGAAAATAAGTTCGCCTCAATATAAACGGTGTGGCGGGTCTTAACTGAACTGGTTAGAGTTTGCTGAAATAAGGGGTGCAGATGATCTTAATATTTTAGTTAGTTGTAAAGATAGATAGATAGATAGATAGATAGATAGATAGATAGATAGATAGATAGATAGAAGAAAATAATATCATGGAATTTATTAATCTTTGGATGTTGCATGCACAGAATAGGCTAGTGTATTTCATGTCAAGCATTTCGCAAGAAGACTAAGCCTGTCAGAATAGCGGCTTTAAATGTGCAGCTGCTTTCGTGAGAAATGTGTACGGGTAGTGTGTCCTGATGACTTAATTCTTGTGACAAATAAGAAGATCCCGATTCGTATGTAGTTTTAACGATTGTGTGGTGATCTACATAGAATATTCATTTCTAGAATAATATACTCATAGATATGTTTACTATTTGCTTTGGCCCATTAAATCGCGCACATATCCAGAATCATTATTGGAGATAACATATAATTAGACGATTGTCTTCATACGCGAAAACAGGGAAAAAAGCGAAATTTTCGTGCTAAGAAATATTTTTATTCTTCAATTTTAATGAAGTCTCGTTTTTCTTAACTGTTAACACACTAAAAGAGTGAGGGACATCCGCACTGACTTTCATACCAAATTGCATCTACTAAATAATATTACTAAATTATTTTAAATAAATTTATGTGGCAAAGGAAAATGATAACATATGACACGTGAATTGAGGAGGTCCGAATTGTAGAGGTCAAAACAACAAAAAACAGTCGAATTTATACAAAACTTTGGATGATATTAAGAAAAAGCTGAATTGAAATATCTTCCGACATTTTTAACACGGAGGAAATGGCGACGATTCGTGTCCGAGGAAAGATCATGGTGTTTCCTACTCGAAGCTATCAGGCAGAACAAAATAATAGTGATCAGCCGAACATATATCATGAAAACAGAATGAAATTAGAAAAATGCTTTTAAAGTTGTGCATGTGGGAGTCAATTGTGGGGGACATTTGTAAAGCGGATTGTGGAGTCCCAGTCTTGACATGGCTGCATAACTCCCTTTTTGGTCCCAGATGACAATTGTTAAGATAATTAATGTCAAAAAACTAGTGAGTTAACTTATAAGGAGTGATAGAATGATTAGACTATATTTTCAGTATTTTTGTTTTACATATATTCCACTTGAGTAGTAGACTGGAATTGAGACCCAAAGCATTGGCAACATTGAGAGTGCAATCATACGGGTAACTGGAATCTATCCCATAATGATCAGTGACGATGACACGATACTATCATTTTGTATTAAGTACTGACAGTTGTTTCTGCATTGAGCTGCTAGACACAGATCAAAAGTGAGATCAGGTGCAAGGCTCCGATCACTTGTTCTTTTACAAGTGCACCCATAAATAGTGCTGGCATGTTCATAGATATTTGCAATTTGATTCTCGCTAAAACAAAAAATAAAAGAAAAAGAAAAGACCGAAAGAGAGAAGTATGGAATGGTCTGGTTGAATATTGTTTAAAGGTATATCAACATCTCTATGGGTTATATAATGCCGGGACTTAAATATTTTGAACACATTTGTATGCACTCAAATTCAGATAAAATATGTTTTTGTTAATCTTACTATCAAGAGGTAGTACTGATAATTTTCTTTAAATTTAGATATGTATAGCTGATATTTTGACTATAAAAATGTACTTTTATATTTCATAGTTTTGGTTTTTGTTCGTTGGTCATACTTGCTCATAGTTGATACGCTAACAGGTGCAGTCACTCCAGTTCAAGGTGAGAAACTGTATTTAAGAATTAAGAATCGTGGAGAATATTTACAATGATACGGACAAAGACCGCTGATGAAGTAAACGCACTATTTACATTATTCGGACTATTGTCCTCATCTTTGTCGCCGTGTTTATCACAACGTTGCAGCCGTGCCTTCTTCAGGTGTTTGGAATGTCGAACTGAACCCTTTATTTCGCTCACTGGGGTAGACTGTTCTAGTTCCACGTTACATGTCTAATGGAAGTCAG